>CM047812.1:119953606-120438824 GCA_026214975.1 Gentiana macrophylla | reverse complement strand
ATATTCGTCTTGAATGACAAGAAAAACATGATTAACATACTCAAATAAATATATAGTGTGTATATATTACTTTTTAACCAAATCTGGATGTCTTCATCTAGGATTAATTAAAATTTTAAATCTGTATTGTTACTTGAGGGAATCAATAATTTGATGGTATGTAGTTGCACTTATATATGTTAGTCTCGATTCTGAAGACTTAAATAATAATCTTTCTCCTTAAAACAACTAATTATATATACATACACATATATATATCATAAAATAAAGGTGCCGTAGTTTAAAAGGACAAAAAAGAGATGAAAAATAGGAATCATGACAGTGAAAATATAAATTGGGTGAGAATTACAAATCTACTGTTGATAACCCCAAATCTATCAAGTTTGTTGCAGAATAAATCGACATCAAATGAATATTTTACTCTTCCACTATTTATGCGTTATTTACAAAATGACTCTAAAAATAACAAAAAAAATATCAAATGAGATACATAAATAAAAGGCGAAAAAAGGAAAATGTGATAATAAAGAATTACTACAAGTTTTCGATAATCGATCAAAAGATATATTTGTTTTCAGAAATGAATACGACGAAAGAATGTAAATCACGGTGGAATAAAGACACGTCTTCTTTAACCCCAAAAATATTTCATCGTCATCTATATATATTTCAGATGTTAAATTATCATTTTTAACAATAAAGTAAAATAAATTCAAGGCACGTAGTTTAGTGATAAAAGAGTATATGTAATGTAATGTAATGGCAGTATGTATTGTCGTTGAGTTGAGGTGTGATACCGATATCACGCGGTTTCTCTTAGTAAAAAATTGTAGTAAATTCTTTACGAAAGCTTTAAGTCACTATCCACCTGAGTTTTAGTTCTGATTCATCATCATGCTCGATTTATATTCTTTACAGTTTCAAAGCGCAGGCAGGACAGAGGAAGTGAGAACCATTTTTTTTTTTAATAAAATCATTTTGCTCTAGATGGTGAAAATGTTTTGACGTGAATACAGGGTGAATGTATAGTCAAAGTGTGCAATAAATATAAATAATGGCATAGAGGTAGGGGAAATGTCAAAGGATTGCGTATAGGAATAGGAGCTGTTGTTTTCCTTGTTGCAGATAATGACTTGCCTCCAGTTTTGTACATTAACATATTTAATGAAAATTCGAAAATAGCAATGGCGATATATAAATACATTTGATTTTTTTTACAGGATATATGGAAATTTAATGTATGTACCTATCATTTCTGAATCAAGAGAATTTCGCGGTTTATAATCGCAATAGAAGGGTTGTAAATAAATCGAGCAGTTGAGCTTGATCGGGCTTTCTTTTTTATGGTTCGATAAGATGTAAGATCGGATAACTCACTTGAATTTAAGTTTGAAGATGATTGCGTAAACAGTTTGAGTTCGTAATCATGCATATTGAGTTAATTAGTGCTCCAACTCGAGTATGCAAAATTCAAAAAGTTTTAACTCGATAATCTCAATGGTCGATCTGACTTAGATCGTTTACACCCATTGTTGACATGATAATCAGTGTATTTAACATATATACTATTTTGACAAAAGAAATCTATCAAACCCTAGAAGCAAGTACAATAAATAAATAAATAAATAAATATATATATATATAACAAAAAAAAAAAAACCAATGATAATCACATGGGAGCTACTATACCCACACAGCCATGAGAGGTCACATGGTTTTACAGAAAGGACTATAATAACCTATATGGCCTAAAATAAGACAATTTTCTTTTTTTTTTTTTTTTGAAGGGAAAAAAAGACAAATTTAAAAAGTGCATTAATTGTCATATGTTATTACTACTACTTACATAAATAAAGACAACACATACTTATTTGAAAAAGAGCCAATTAATACTCTTATGTTACATTGTCATATGTTAATTAAATGAACAAAGACAACACATATACTTATTAATTACTCCTATAATAAAAAAGAGTGGAAATTAATTAATGCCAAAAATGTAGTAGTACAATTGTGCATGCAGGCTGCTGCATTGAGTGGTCTTCACATTTTTCCTTAAGGGAACTTCCCAACCAATTACGGGAAGTTCAATAGATGAATAGGAATAGGACTATGTACAATGATTTCATGAGAGTGATTATTCTTGTAAACTTACTTTTTATTGGTTTTTAATAATCATTTCGCTTCTCAAATAATGAGATAATCATCAAAAGATTCGCTTAAAATAATCAAGTAATTTCATTTCTAATACAACATTTATCGCTGCTTTTCCTCCATCTACGCTATTTATTAACGAAATGAGTAATAATATAACATCAGATTAATTATAAAGATCGTGCTTTTTTACCACGCTTATTTCTGAATGGAGAGAGTATTTATGTTGTAATTAATTCACCGATAATGTTATTTGTATACATAATGGCGGATGTCATGTTTTTTTCTTTTTTTCTTTTTTTTTTTTTTTAAGGATAGGATTTTTGATATCATTTGTCCACCATTATTCAAGAACAAAAAATCAAGAGACATTGACAAAAGTACAGCGCGCATCATCATCCAAATACTGATTTAACTCTGATTTAACGGATACTTCTTTCAATCTTCGGAAATTTTAATAGGAAAACTTTAAAGACATGCTTAAAAGTTAATTATCATATTGATATGCCTCAAAATTATAACGTTTGGAAAAAATACGCCCAAAAGATTTTTGTACAGATTCGCCATCGATTTGCTACGTAATATTGCGTAATCGCTACTTAATCGCTTTTCATATATTTTTCAAACGTTATTATTTTCGGCGATATCACATAAATAATTAACTTTTAAGATATTTTTCAAGTTTCCCATTTTAATAGGGTTCTGATCAAGATGAATGGTGATCCAGGACCGACAGAAAAGCAAAACACACAAGCGCCCCACCCGCAGAAAATATAAACGCCATATTTTTACATTTTTACCCTTGTTATAATAATTTTCATTCATGACTGCCTACATACGTGGTGATATTTGATCACAAGAAACTACTCTTTTTCAATCTTTTATAACTAACAATCATGATGATTTTTCTCAATGTGATCATTAAAACTCCTTAAATTTATGGGTGAAAGTTTCACCCATAAATTAATGTTTAAATACGAGTATTGTTGTTTCCAATATTGCATTTTTTGTTAATTAATAAGAATTCTTTTTATTTCTCTATCTTTAAGATTATATGAATTGAAGATTGTATTAAATATATATGTATTTATAACCAATTCATTAAATAGTGGATTGCATTAGTATTACGACACACAGGTAGAAAACATAAATCTATACCTTGATCTATCCTCCAAACAACTTCAGGAACCAAACCAGTTCTTACAACACCCTTAGTTACCCTGACCGGTAAGATATATCGGATGACTATCCGCTCGGATTGAATCAAAATATATTGTCATCCGATCCGTGACGCCGCGTTTAGCTAACAACAAAAGTGCCCTTACCTCGTTTAACTAATAATATTAATTGGAAATCGGATTTGACCTAACGGTATATATCATTACACTTCACAACGAGAACTCAAGTTCAATTCTCATACTCGTTCCCAATATAAGCAGAGATATAATTAAGGCATTTTTAATTAATAAATACCAACATACAAACAACCACATTGTCACATGCACTAACATGTATTAAAACCATTGTGCAAGTTGTTTTGTAAGGCATCAAGTAGTGTTAATAACTTGACGTTAAAAATACACAGAATAAAACACAAAAAGTTGACAATTTCAAGGCTAATTAAACTTAGTTACAAGAAAACCAAATTCAACTCATCCACTCTGTCTTCATTAAACAACACCAATATAGCTGGACTTGGTAATTGCTTTGAGTAATGCATCTTTCGCAACAAAATCGTACAAATGCACTTTCACGGTATTGATCATCACGTAGAATATATCGATCGACACGGGTCACCACTATGATCAACGCTTTAAAAGATTTTGTATCACTGTTGTGATAATTTTGTTTGAAAATATATACTATTATCACAACGGTTGTCTAACAACGATCACAACATACACTTTTGCACATTTGATTGTGTTATAGGATCAATTGATAATGAGGTAAATTTTACGTAATCAAGTGTTCAAAAATGTATTTTGATAATAGCATCAGTCAATTTTGTTTTAGATGATGCTACTATCATAATCACTCACACAGAACAAGTAATACAATATAGTTTTGCACCTTTAATTATGATGTAGATACATCAAACACAATCAACGATGTAAAAATACGTCGAAGATTTGTCTATATACTTGTTTATGGGAACAGCATTACCCCCCCCTTTTTTTTTTTTTTTTTTACGTAGCTAGCATTTCTAAGAGTAGTATTACTTCCATAACAATAGGTACAACAATATATGGCAACACACATCGATCGTAACAATAGGTACAACAATATATGGCGACACACATCGATCGTGTAAGATCTATTATTATGAAGTAAACTATGTCCATAAAAAAAAACACATAACAAAATAGACGCAACACATCTTACGCAGTTGATTATAATGAGATTTTCATCCATCAATTGTCCAAATACTTCATAATCAATGGTGCAATATGTGTTGTGGCATTTTGTTGTGTTTATTTTGTTGTGGACATAACATTATTATGTTATGGACAATAATAATAAGAAGATCGATAGCGCCACACAAAAATAACTACACCAAAGTCCACAACACATCCTGACTATCGACATGATATGAGATCCTATTGATTCAAATTGATCTTATAAAAGATCAATAGTGTAAAAAAGTAAGATGATGTCAGAATTTATAATGACACATACATTTCTGTGTAAAACATGTGTTGTGATACGATGGTTGTTGTGAGTGACGTGGCTATTTTGTCGTGAAAGTGGCTGTGTCGGCCGTCATGCGTTTGTTGGTTAGAGCTATAGATTGATCACCGGCGTTTCAACAATTGTTGGTGGTGCCTTGATCGGGGAAGAAACACCATGGATTCGGCAACAACACCAACACTCTTGCAAGATGTATACATAGATATAGAAGCTAATCGATCAGCAAAAAGCCTTTGCAATCCTTGATGTTCTCAAAATCTGGTGATCATCATCATCATGAATCTCATGATCCTTGGAGCATTCCATTAATGCAGCAACAAACGGATCTTTTCGAATGCTTTCAGTGCTGCAACTTTTTCTGAAAGAAGAATCTTACGCCGGCAGCTGGTGGAAGTGGGAGAAGACTGTGTGAAAAAGATTGGTTTTTTTAGAGATTCCGTTCTTGGGAATCCCTGGAGTTTGTTCCCATGAAAATGGGATTCCGGAGAATCTTAAAGGGGTTGTTGGGCTGGGGCTAAATTCTGGAGATGCTAATGGATCATGAAAAGAGAGTGATCTTGATGAAGATGAGTTAGTTGGCGATGATAATGAGGAGAATGATGAGTTCCGGCGAGATTTTGGCCGGAATTTGGGGTTGAATATGGTGTTTCGTGTTCGTCGTCCGGTAGGATTTTGACTGGCTTCTGTATGCTGCGGTGGAAGCCATTGGTAGAATTTGGTTTATGGGAATTAGATTCAAGTGGTCATGTGCCTACGTATATGTACATAGAAGGTAGGATGCTTTATTAACCAGGGACATAACTCAGTAGTTTTTTTTTTTTTTTAATAATGATTCTGACACAACCAAGTATGATATAATAAGTCGCTATAACGTGCTTTCACACCGCTGATTTTTAATATAGACTTTTTGATTATTATCGTTGCTCATTACGATCAACGATAGATGTAGATGCACGTCGCGCAAGAATCCGCTTTATCTCTATCGTTACTCTGTTTTTTTGTTGAGTGGAACTCAGTGGTTAAAAATGAAGTTATTGTGTTATAATTAGAGTTGTAAACGGCATGTTTCGAACCGAACCGAATACTTAATGCTTCAATTGAAGCTCGCTTATCAAACGAACACGTTCGCGTCGTTCGTTAATTAAACCAACAGATAATCATGTGTGGGTTCGGCTCGGTTATAGAAGTGTAACATTCTAGCTCGATCGCCTCGCTTAGTAATAATTTTCATTCTCCAATGTTTGTAAACAAGTCGAGCCAAACAAAACACCTCTTGTTTGAATTCGAAGCTTGTGATCGCTTGTGTATTAAACAAACACAAAATCCTAATGGTAGTATATTTTTTTTTCAACTTTCAACAGGTTAAATGTATATACATGATATATGGCTCGCGAACTTAATCGAGCGCCATGAAGCTTGGCTCGTGGTTCGCTTGTTAATAAAACGAGCTTGATTATTAGTTTGAGCTCGATTTGTTATCTCTCATAAACAAACAATCACGAAGCTTTACCGAAATAAAACGAATTTGTTCAGTAAACAACTCGTTCGCTTAAAAGACTAGTTATAATGTAACAACGATTGACGCCACATCGTCAGAATATCCGTTGCTTTATAATGATTGAGAGACAATGTTATTATTCCATTTATTTAAATACATGTCTCACTACTACATCATGCGAGAATGTAATGTCGCATCATGTTGAAGTTTTTACTGTGATAAATATTTCTCTTTCAACAACTTAAATTTTTAGAAAAGTTGGTTATTTAATATGGTATATACCGGAGCATGAATTCATATGGTTAAATATTTTTGTCAATATCATCTTTCTGCTTATATCATGTATATTCAGAATGACTTTATATACATTTATTCTGATCCGAATTTGTTATATATGCGCACTCAATGCGACGTTAAGTTTTTAATACATTAGTTATCTACATCGATTTACATGCTCTTTGTGTGTTATATTTAAAAGAACGTGTTGAATTCTTTCATGATGCTTAATTATCTATTTCCTAACAACTTAAACTCGTGTTGAGAGAATGATAAATGAACATATCGACATGAAATTTCATTGTGTGATTGTCATAACATCATTATTCTACAAAGACATTATGGTTGTTTGGACATGTTCATTTCTTGATTCGACTTGCATTGAATAAAACAATTTTATTCTGCCTCAACAAATTCATTTTCTCTAGGAGTATGCCCTTTCAAATTATATCACATTCTTATTCAAAACCAAAGGGCGTTTCCTATAAAGTTTATACACTCAACACGGAATCAACTCAGAAAATGTTGTGTTCAAACAAAGTTTATTTTTATTTTTTTCAAAACAAAAAAAAGTGCATGTTGTTTTTGTAATTTTTGGTAGGGTATAAAAATGGCATGCCCATGGATGCACATAAAATAGGGAAATGAGAAGGCTTTATGTAATAATATAAAATAATAAATGATACAATGGACAAAGACATAGATATTTACACTATAAGTCTATAACTATTACTTAATTTTCTAAGTGAAATATTTATGCATTATTTATTATTTATTTGTTACGTATAGGAAAAATATACAATCAAACATGGTTGAAAACAATTGACATTGCCGACGGTATATTTATTATTATATGTTTTGAGACTGACTTGACATGTCAGCTACCATATGCCAAAATAAACCTTGAAATTTTATGGTTTTTTTTTTACCTTTGAGATGGCTTTGCTGAACCATTTTAAAATGAGTAGATCCATGTCTTTATCACTCTGTGTGAATATTTTGTCCTTAAGTTGAAGCCTACCTGAAAAAAATAAATTAAAAAAATCGAGAGATGCATTGTTATTTTTCTTCTTTGAGAATTATTTGTCTTCACAATAAGGATATTTTATTTATTTATTTAGAAGATAATGTTTTCTTTGAAAGAAGTCAAATTCTCATAGCTCTATAAATTTCTTTAATGCAAATTTTTTTTTTTTTTTTTTTTTTTTTTTTTGGGAGGAATAACAAATGGTTTAGTATTTTCTAAAAGAAATGGATCTTTGATGTATATTATCAAAAATCAGATCCTGAATGTACTATACAAGAACCAAAGATCGGTAAAAAGTCAGACGATTAAAAAGTATCTGGCATTAAAGACATGCAACAAGCTAAAAATAGCTAATCCATCTAACCTAAGGCAAGAGAAGATATCGCACATGGAGCTTGATCGTTGTACAAACTACAAACAAAACTAATACTAGGAACAACATCCAAGTTTCATCGTAAAGAAACTTATTTCTCCGATATGAAACACTTCTTTAAAATTTAGTTTTTGGTCAATGTTAGGATTCACACCATGATCTTTATGGAACTAGCTAATATTACAACGCTTATAATTAAACTGACGCCTAACTTATCTTATTTCATTTATGTTTTAATCAACAACATCGATTTAAACATCAAGTCCGATCAAATGATGTATATTCATTATCACATTGACAGCATTAATTGATATAAGTTACTCTTAGACCAATAATTTGATGTTTGTTGATGTATAATTATTCGTTGATGTATATCTTATGATGTGTATGATGCTACCATTATTCTAATAAGTACTAACATAGAAGATAAATACAGGGACTAAAGTGTAAGTTTCAGAACAACCGGGAGTCAAACGTATTTTAACAACAACTTCAGACTTGTGTGTTATTTCAAAATCGAAGGAAGAACTTTCCAGAATTTCTTTCCCCAAGAACACGATACCAAGACCTCAAATTTTAAGAGGGAAACGAATTCAATGAAACTGCAAACGCCATAGCTTCTCTGATCACTGAATCGCAAATTTTGTTGAAAAATTGCTTGAAATCATAGCATCTAAGTGCAGGAGTAGACTTCGTTTTTCCTAATTGCTTCAAGCAGCTTGAAGAACTGTACTTGTTAATGGATAAACCGGAAACACCGAGATCAATGGAGCCTCAATGCGTTGGGAAGCTTGAAATCGTTAGTGCAAAGCCTGCTGGTTTTCTGTGGCTCAATTCCTGTTCCGACCGATCAAGCTTCCCATGACTTCGACCCCTCCGGCCTTATTCCGGCAGCTCGGACGTACGGTTTTACCTGATTCCTTTTTTTTGTAATATTGGATGTTTTTGCTCAACTATTGCTTTTATCAGTATATTCGTCCTCATCTTTCTTTGCTACATGCTCATGTTCATGTCTTAACTTTGATTGATTGAGCTTGAATTGAGCTTTTCTAATAATTTTGATTTTAATTTTAAGCTGGGGAACGAATCCATAGTATTTGTACTTTGTTTTTGGCACATGCTTTTAAGCTTAAAATAGCTCATGGTAAAGGAATCACTTCTTCAATCCACAAGGAGAAACCTTAGGTGGTAGTTATTTTGAATAGATATGGTTTCTTCAACGCTTCCGCAAAACTTGTTAGAGCTATTAAATTGTATAAAATTTGAATTATCTACTTCTCCATCAACTTAAGCCGGGAGATGGTAATATAGGCCCAGGGGCGTATTGAAGTATATATAAAATGTGAATTTATCTACCTCTCCATTAGATTAAGCTTTTGGGAGATGAATTTATCTACCCCCCATCAGCTTAAGCTTTTAGGAGAGATGGCAATTCAACAAGAGCATCCTTTAGTGGTCACATATGCCATCAAAAGGATGTTTGAACAACCTTGAACTATATCATTGTGTTTGAATTGTGGAACGGATTTCTCGGATCAAGGCTCACATGTTTTGGTGAGCGGGACAGTTTTGGCTAGTATTATCGTTTTAATATCTACTGTAGTGCCTTTGAGTTAGGATACGTGACTTCATGGTAACTTTTGATATTGAGAGCGTGCGATACTGTGATGTTGCATTGGGGTCAAAATATGTCTGGTTTTCTGTTTTTCCCTCCACATTTTGATGAACTTGTGCTTGGCGTGGAATTCTCTGCATTATTCGATTATACTTTTGTAATTAGCTGTAATAACTTTTGTTTAGGTGCAAGCTCCAAGGTATCGAATAATTCCAACAGAGACAGATCTTAACATGTTGCCAATCCCAGAGAAGGTTTTCCCAGTAATACCAACACAATCAAGGACATTTGAAGGTACCGATTTTTATGCACTGTCTTTTCTCTTTGACAAACAATAGTTGCAGAAGTTATTTTGTGGAATATAATTTGTTTCTGCTGTCTCATCATTTACTTCTTTATGCCCTATTAGCATCTGCGAGGTAGTATATTTCAATAGCCAAGTTTTGGTACTGAGACACTCATTATTCATCATGTTGTCTGGAAAAGTCATTGTAGTGCTGTCGATTTTCCCACTGTTCCCCTTCTCCCCGCCCTTCCTTGCCTGTAACGAGATTTGATATACCTTTTGCTATAATTTACCAGATATACCCATGGGGAATAGGACTATTACATCAAATCTTAGTAGGAAAGGAGAAGCTCTTGCTGTCTCTGGTTTGGCAGACGACGGAGATGAGTTAGATGTCATTGCTCCTGTTGACATCTTGAAGCAAATTTTCAAGATTCCTTATTCCAAAGCCCAAATATCAATTGCAAAGGCCGTGTTGGGAGGACTTTGGTTCTGAATGTCGGGTAGCGCCCTTTAGTTCAACTTTTGACTTGTTTATCTTGCGCCTTCTGAAATCGTTACTCATTCTAAAGCATTATAATTATATGATCAGGCCTGATTTTGAAGATGGCGAGAAGTTGGTTAGGAGGCATAACAAGACTGCAAAATGCGCGGATGAATCTCTATTTCTGAATTTTGCTATGCATTCAGTTAGAATGGAAGCCTGTGATTGTCCACCAAGCTATCACCCGGCACAGAATGACAAGCCTGTTTCATGCGTTGTTCCTGGTCAGTTTGATTCAAGGGAGGAGCCTCTTGAAGCTTCTGAATTACGAGAACATGTTTCCAGTGGACAGAGTAGTTACATTGCTAAGGATGAGGGATTCAGCCATCGGCACGACTCACGTAGTAAGAAAGCTGAAGTCCTTCCTGTGAAGAAAAACAGTAAGAGAAACAAGGCCTATAATGCTTTAAATAAAGTTTCACAAGTAAAAGAGAATTCACGGAGCTCGATGCAAGAATCAGAAAAGTATAGAAGAGCAACTACGGATGGGTTCTTAAGGGTTTTGTTTTGGCAGTTTCACAACTTCCGTATGCTTCTGGGCAGTGACTTGCTCATACTGAGTAATGAAAAATATGTTGCAGTCAGCTTGCATCTCTGGGATGTTTCTCGGCAGGTAGCTACTAAGTTACTATGTCTCTCGCTCAATCACTCTTACAACCCCCTCCTCCCTCTCTTTTTTGGAAGGGGACAGATTGATGGTTATTAATTTGTACTTTTGGCAGGTGACACCGTTAACTTGGCTCGAAGCTTGGCTTGATAATGTTATGGCAAGTGTGCCTGAATTGGCTATATGTTACCATCAGGATGGTGTTGTTCAAGGATATGAGCTTATGAAAACAGAGGATATATTTCTACTGAAGGGTGTAGCTGAGGATGGCACGCCTGCTTTTCTCCCTCATGTCGTCCAGCAAAATGGTCACATGGTGTTGAGATTTTTACAGGAGAACTGCAAGCAAGATCCTGGTGTTTATTGGGTAGTGCAATAATTTTTGTCAATGAAAGTTAAATAGTTAATTTTATTAGTTGAGAGATATCTTACTCATCTTCTGAAAAAATTATGCATGCAGCTATATAAAAGTGCTGGAGAGGATGTCATGCAGCTTTTTAATTTATCGGTGATGCCTAAAGCCTGTCATGGCGATGACTCTGATGATGCACAAAGTGTTCTACCGGATCTTATATATAATGGGCTAAGTGATATTTTGCTGTCACTTGGGACTCTGTTGTACCGAGTTGCTCACAGGCTATCACTTTCCATGGTACTGCATATGCCTTTTATACTGCCCCTGTCCCAAGATAACAGTCGCTTTGGAGGTTTTTACACATATTAAGAAAGTGGGCAGATGCCATAATTCTTGGACTATAAAGTCTAAAATGCCCTTTGAGTTTCTTTGACGCAATGGTTATTAAGTGTAGAAAGTTATTTGATGGATAATAAATTAGGGTAAAATGAGAAAAAAAAAAAGTTAATAAATGTTCTTTTGGTACTCTAAAACTATAATTGATAATATGAAGCAAAAAACTTTTGCTGAAATGACATTTATTGAGAGATGGAGGTAGTATTTGATTTAATTGTTGCGTTCTCTTTAGTTGACTGCTTTTCTTGTTTTTACAGTCTCCTGACAGAAGAGCTAGGGGTGTGAGGTTTTTCAGACAATGTCTTGATTTCCTTGATGAGCCTGATCATCTGGTATGACCGTGTTTACACTAAAGCCGTCTCCTCCTCCTCCTCCTCCCCCCACCCCCTCCCTCTTCTTCCCCCTTTCTTCTTTGTGAGGTGCTGAAGTTGTAATCACAACTTGACAAGGAATATATTGTGCTTAGGTTGTACGGGCTTTAGCCCATGAACAATTTGCAAGGCTCCTTTTACTCTCTGACAAGGAGCTGGAGCTAGTGTCTGATGCGCTACCGATAGACTCTGAAGTTCTATATGGTGGAGATTCTTCTGAAGTCTTTACAGCTATATCTGGACAAACTGAGGAAGATGTTTTCCGCTCTGCAAGTCTTGAAGTTGAGCCAGTGGAAAGCAATGACGGAATTACAAATTTAGGATCGGTTGATACTGCTGACTTGACAGAAGATAGAGAGAAGTTTTCGCCTAGAACTTCTGTTGTGTCAGGTGGGAGAGAACCAATTCCTGCAGAGAATACATCCGGTTCTAGTATACAGGACGTTTCAGTTTCAAATTTAGGAGATTCGGCAGGTCATGTAATGTGCAATATTCCAGATTCAATTTCTTCTAAGCTGGCTGCGGTACACCATGTATCTCAAGCTATTAAGTCCCTAATAAGATCAAAACGCCATTTTCAAAGTATTGAACCAGAAATCGTAGCAGACGAAGCTCCATCTTCTATGGATCTCTCGTTATGTGCTTGCGGGGATGCCGACTGTGTTGAAGTTTGTAATATAAGTCAATGGCTTCCAACTTCAAAATTGGATGATAAGTCATGGAAACTTGTTCTGTTGCTTGGGGAATCTTATTTGGCACTTGGACAGGCTTATAAAGATGACGACCAGCTTTTTCAAGCTTTTAGAGTTGTGGAATTGGCATGCTTGGTTTACGGGTCGATGCCCCAGCTTGAAAACAAGAAATTTATTTCTTCCATCTCATGCTCATCAAGCCAGATGGAAATCTTTGGGAGAAATGATAAGACAAGATCACTAATTGGTGATGACTGTTTAGGCAATGAACAGTTATCGATTTAACAGCCTTTTTTGGGCAAGGGCTTGACATTAGTAGGATTTGTATGTCAAGTTTCACTTGACGAGGGAAAAGATAATAAACCCTTAGTATCAGAAAAGAATTCATTCTCCAACCAATTGAAAATGTCTTCTGAGGTCGTGAAGGAAGTCAAAAGGCTAAAAAGGAAGCTGGGACAACCTAGCCAGAACTGCAGTTCTTGTTCATTGGTAAACTGTAGCTGCGAAAGAGAGAGGCTTAAAACCGGTAGCAGTGCTAGTAGCAGTTCAGGGTCTGCTCTTACTGCTCATGGTAGAAAGCATAGTAAGAAGCTCTCATCAAAAGGAAGCTCCTCTGTGAACCCTCATAAGAGTGAGGCTGCCATGGCTGAACATCGTAAAGGTGAAACTGTGATTTCTTCAGAAAGCAGACGCCGCAATATCGATAACAGCGAAACCTCCAATGACGTTGAAAGAACAGATACTGCCAGAGAAGTAACCCGGGAAAGAAAAGGTGGTATATTCAAGTACATTAAGAATCCAGAGATGGGTGATGGTGATGTGAATCTCGCTATTGCCTTTGACTGCTATGAAGAAGCTAGGAAAGCACTTGGGCAAAATCCGGTTTATGCAGGAGAGTATAAATCAGTAGCTAGAAAGAAAGGATGGGTTTGTAACGAACTAGGCAGAAGCAGGTTGGAAAGAAGAGAATTGGATGAAGCTGAAATTGCTTTTGCAGATGCAATTGTTTCTTTCAAAGAAGCATGTGACTATACCAACATCGTATTGATCAACTGTAATCTGGGACATGGCAGACGAGCAGCTGCTGAAGAAATTTTATCAAAGGTTGAAGCATTAAAGAAACATGCAATCTTTCATGATGCATACACTAATGCACTTGAAAATGCTAAAACTGAATACAGCGAGGCTCTGAGGTACTATGGGGCCGCCAAGATGGAATTAAATATCACATCATCAGATGATTCTGATTCTGATTCTGTCTCAAAGAGTTTGAGAGATGAAGTCTACACACAGTGTGCTAACACATATCTAAGGCTTGGTATGCTTTTAGCAAGAGAAGATTCGACTGCTGAGGTTTACGGCAATGTAGTTGTGGAGGACAAAAGAGAATGTCAAAAGCATGAGATCTCTGCAAATGATGCCATCAGGGAGGCTTTGTCTGTGTATGAGTCATTGGGTGATTCACGTAAACAGGAGGCTGCATACGCCCATTTTCAGCTAGCTTGTTTCCAAAGAGATTGTTGTTTGAAGCTGTTGGACTCTGATACGAGGAAGGATAACGTAACAAGAAGAATAAAGCAATATGCGGCATTGGCTGATAGGAATTGGCACAAGTCCTTGGACTTTTATGGGCCTAATACTCATTCTGTTATGTACCTTACTATTCTGATGCAGCAATCTGACCTGACATTTAACATTTCAAGCTCTCTTCACTTGACCATGGTATGTTTTTTTCCTTTCGTCTTTCCCTCTTTTATGTTCTTACTTGATGCATCTTTATTGTTTGATTTCAGTTTGAGCATTTACTGTTAATATATGCACACACACAAAAAAAACCAAAAGTTGCAAAACTGATTTCTCAGGTTCTATTTTATTTGAAATCAGGTTTTCAATTATTATTATGATGAGACATGTCTGGCGCTTGTACTTTGTTAATAATGATTTTTTGGAGTTTACGCTATGAGGTCCCATGATTCAGATATTTTTGGGCAACCGACATTAGAGGCCCTTAAATTATCATGATCGTAATAAAGTGGATTCTAATCATTTTTTCCCTTCTAATCAATAAAAAATAACAGTGTTGGCCTCTGCTATATGTAATAATCATTTTCTGATCACCCTTGTATGGCTCTTGTTTCCAGTAGTTTAATGCAATAAACGAGATAGAAACAGACTTCAAAATCATCGGCAACTTCACAATGAAAGTTGATCTCAAATTATGGTAAAATGAACTCCGGCTGAATATTTTGAAGCCTTTGTTTTATACCGCTTGTTGCGTTGATCTCCTAGAAATAGGAGCTACGTATTGATGTGATCAGAATTGATTAGAATGAATCTTTAATACCGAAATGGTCATGTGTTGGTCAGGGGTCAATTTTGTACCAAATTTTTTGCAAGGGAAACTTTGTTAACAAATACATATAACAGGCTAAAATATTATGATCACACAAAAAATGTCTTTTGCCCTTCAATCTTAATTGAATCTGATTTGAGGTTCGTGCGAATAAAAATCTTATCACTTTTACAGCAGCTGGAGACTGCGTTAACTAGACTTTTTGAAGGCCGCCATGTATCCGAAATCGAATCTTTTAGCAGCAATAACCCAGAGGTTTGTGCTAGATTTTGGGGACAACTCCAGACGCTGTTGAAGAAAATGCTGTCTTTAACATTGCCAACACAAGCACAGAAGTCAACAGCTATAAACGGGCAACAAAACCCGACAAGTAAACCTGGAGATATTGCTAAACTTAAGGAGCTCTACAAGATGTCCTTGAGGTCCACTAATTTAAGTCAATTACACGCTATGCACAGCTTGTGGATATCATGATGGCACTAGTAAGTCTCCCTTTCTTCTACTGTATGATTACTATTACTCTTTATTCCCGTATTGCGTGAACTTCCGGTTCTGTTTGTGTTTGAAAAATGAAAATCGTTCAGGTTGAGGAAAAGAACATGTAGTGTGAAGAGTAATTGTTTTTTTATATCATTCCCTTGGAACAAAATGTTATGAAATAGGGATAAAGACAATTTTGGTCTCTTTTGTTTCACACTTTTTCAAGACTTCTATCCCCAATGTTTTATTTTGACACCTTTACCTCTAATCTATGCATTGTTTTTATGTTTTCAGTCCTAAGTGTCACGTGTCGAGTTGACAACATTGAATTTAGAACTTCTAACCAATGAAAACTTGACATGTGCCAAGAATGAACTGAAAAGGTAAATCAATGCATAGATGAGGGGCAAAAGTGCCAAGATGAAACATTAGGGATAGAAATGCAAAAACCGTGAAACAAAAGGGATCAAATGTGTCAATTTTGGGTCTATTTTTATGAGGAAATACCACATAATGCAACGCCAAGAAATGAATTTTAGGTGAATTAAATGCTCAAATTAAATTCCCACTTAGTAAATACACTATTGAAACTGACATCATATCCTATCCTTTTCTTTTGGCATTTAATATCAGAAACTGATTTCTAAACCATATAAAAGGAACCTCTTCACATTCTAAAGTAGTAGTAATCTATACATACATAATTCTTAATATAATAAATCGGTCCAATGGCGCCGTTAGTTTTGTTGATGTTTTTGTCGTTTTCTTTGATTGAAAACGCAGTTCTGGGATTGATGTCCAGTCTTTAGCCGCGTCGGCTGGTGAAAAAGAATACATAGTCATTACTCAGCAACCACCAAAAGGCCTTGATGAGAGGGCTTATGCTATCCAGCTTCTGACCTCTGTTCTTTCAAGGTATATATATATATATATATATTATTTTCCATATGTTTAAAATGTATAATTGCAATTCATTCATTAATACCGTAAAAAGAACACATTGCTTTCAGCTTAATGATTTATTTATATAATAGTTGTAGCAACGATTTTAATCGATGTATGAATATTATATTAATGCATGTGATATGCTCTCGTATAATAGAAATGTATTGAAGGGCTCCGGATCCTCTGTTGCTAGACGTGTTATTCAATAAACACATAATCATCATAGTATCATACGATGTGTGATATTAAACTAGCATTTTATTTATTTAATTATGCATGACTGACATTGATGGCAAATCTGAATTATAGTAAAAAGGTAGCAGAGGAGGCACTGGGTTATGTCTATACACAAGCCACCACCGGTTTCTCCGCCAAGCTTACTCCAGGGCAAGCCTCCCAGCTTGAAGGTAATACTTTGTTACTCTAAAGTTTTCAATTTTTCACGGTCACTACATAATCGTAGATCATTGATAATAGTGTGCCCCCCGGTTGATGAATATGTGCAAATTTATTTATTTTTTGGCAGGAAAACCTGGTGTGCTTCGTGTTGTAGAAAGCCGAAGGGAGCCACCACCTGATTTGAGCTGAAAGCCATTGCCAAGTTACAAAGTAAACAAAGAGATTTCGAGAAATTGAATTGTTAATTTTTAATAAAATTAAACTAAACTCTCGCTCTTGGAACATGAATATGTTTTATTTTGTCAACTGATGTGAGGCGTTAATGACATTTTTATGTGTTTGTTTGAGTTCGTTCTGCTTCTTTTTTTCTTCATTATAACCTTCATGTTGGCAAGTTTTACTATGGGAATGAAATGATGATATTAACTTGGTGTTATACTTTTGTTCTTGATGAACATTTTCTCCAACAAAAAGGAAAATGTATTGAAATTGGTTAGTTTAAAGCAAAAGGATGAAAATAATGTCATATCCTGTCGATCATACCTACGTTTTAACTAGGATTTAGGACCACTCAAAATACTATAAGAATTTGAGTTTGAATATGATCGAGTAACATGAACTTGAAATGATTATGAAACTCATGTTTGATTATCAACACCTTAAACTCGAATGGAAATCAAGCTAAATTCTAACTTGTTTACTGCTTAGATACAGTACTAAGTATGTAGAATATCAAATGCAACCGCAAACCATATAATGTATAATTTTTTATTTTTTTTTTACGATGAAAGGGAAATTCATTAACACATATTTGAATTCACCAATACATGTTTTTCTTAATTGACCCGCTCCAAATCCTTAATAATTCCCACTTACATCAAAATTTAAAATTAAAAAAATCAAATTTATATGAAAACAGATCTCTTGATTCCCACATAAAAAAAATCAAAAAAAAAAAGAATTTAAACGTATAACAAAACAAATCTGATCTCTTCAAATTCAAACCCAAATCAAGTAATAAAAATCAATCAAGATCCTTGATTGAGAATCAATAATTAAAAAAAAAATCAAGCAAGATATATTCGAATCTATACCATCTATATCAGGGGCGGAGCTACAGAGGACCCAGGAGGGTCTCGTGCCCCCCTGAAATTTTCTGAATTACTGACCATAGCAGTTTTTAATATTTACAAAACAGTGTACATATAAATCTTTGTTTCATAAAACAAAATTAGAGTTGGTGCACCCTAGTGGTAAAGCGCTTGATTTTTTAGGCCCAGCACATGGGTTCGACTCCTACTGGCTGCCCTTTTTTAAAAAAAAATCCACAATTTCAGCTATTCTTACATATTTTTCTCTCTCAAATACTTACCCCACTCATCCGTTCTACTTCGCCTGGAGTTTTCGCTGCCTCAGGCTCTCAGGTTCTGCTTTTGATTCTCTGAGTCCTGCTTTTGATTCTCCGTCATGTTTCAGGTTCTCGCTTTGATTCTCTAGGTCCTGCTTTGATGCGTTTCAAAGCCAATTTCTTAGTTTTTGATTTTTTTTATCACAAATTTCAATTCTTCTCCTTTACATATTTTTCTCTCAAAATTCATCAGTAGTAATTATTGTTTATAGCAACTATTTGTATCCAGCAACTCTTTATTTTTTTTTTCGAACGTTGTTTGCTCCATAATATTATATTTTGAATTGTGCCCCCCCCCCCCCCCCCACCGATCGGAGATCCTGGCTCCGCCACTGTCTATATATACATATTCAACACCAACATCTCTTCTACATAGCAAATCCGTTCTCTTGATTCTTGTCAGGAACTACAATACAAAACTGTTAGCTAGATAGTTAGAGTTGTTTCCTAACTGTCATACAACAGTTAATGAGTTGTCCATAGTTGTTAGTGAGCTGTACAAGCTGTTATAGAGCTTATAAAAGAAGGAAACACAAATTTGTAATACATTCATACAAGTGATTATTCAATAAAACTACTATTTCCCTCTTTCCTATTCTTCTCAGTTCTATCTCCCATTTCCCTGTTATTTTTCCTATCTTTTACTACTTAGTTCCTTACAAGTGGTATTAGAGATTGAGCAAAACGGTGCAAGAGCTCAAGCAGAGTTTAGATGATCAAATGGCGTATATGAAGGATCAATTTGCTGCCATTTTCGTTGTGCTATCAAACAAAATAGTAGCAGCTCCTGGTCCTGGTCCTGGTCCTGCTCCTCCAGTATCAACAGCTGAAATTCCTTCCACAAGTTTGGGCATCTTAGGACCACCACCGAACGAGCAAAGGTACGATGGCAATCTTAAGCGACCAAAATTAGACTTCCCTGTTTTTAAAGGTGAGCAGCCTAGAGCATGGCTGAGGAAGTGTGAGCGATATTTTCAATTCCATCAAGTTAAGGAAGAAGAGAAGGTAGCAATTGCAGAAATGCATATGGATGACCAAGCTGAATTGTGGTATAGTAGTTGGAAGGCCAATAAAAGGTTCATTACTTGGACAATTTTCTCAGAATGAAGTTTGTAGCGCTTTTGCTAATCGAGTTATGATGACGTGGTGGATGAGTTCCACAAATTAAAGCAAACAGGGTCGGTGGATGCTTATCAGGACAAGTTTGAAGAGATAAAGACCTTAGTATCTCTCAAGAATCCTGGTTTGGATGAGGCCTACTTTGTAGCAAGTTTCATTGGAGGGTTGAAGAAAGGAATTAGGTCCATTGTCGTGGTCAATAAGCCCTTGGATCTAGCTTCGCCGCTTGGAATATGCTAGAGCTCAGGAGGATGTTTTAGACTCCCTTACCAACACACCAACTACCAATTTCAGATCATCTACATACCAGAAAGGTGCCCCAATCCTTGCCAAACTACCAAAAAAGGGAAGGAAAACAGTAAATACATTACACCTGCAGAATTGAATGACAGAAGAGCTAGAGGCCTATGTTTCAAATGTAATGAAAAGTACTTGCCTGGTCATCAATGCAATTCTAAACAATTCAATTTTATCCTAGTAGAGGAGGGTGAAAAAGAAGCTACAGGGGATCTAGATGAATCAGAAGAAGGCACCATCAATGCAGAAGTGTCACAACTGTCCTTGAGCACCATGACTGGACAGATTAGTTCTAACACCATTAGGATCCAGGGTTTGTTAAAGAAAAGGCCTGTTAATATTCTCATAGATAGTGGAAGCTCTCACACATTCCTGGATCAAAAGCTAGCTAAGGATCTTCAGTGTGTAATTGAGGCTACCCATCCCTTGGGGGTGACTGTGGAAAATGGTAATAAAATGATAAGTAGCAGCATATGTCCTAACCTACCATGGACCATGCAAGGCATCAGGTTCACTCATGATGTCAGGCTTCTAAAATTGGGTGGTTGTGATATGGTATTAGGTGTTGATTGGATGAAGAAATTCAGCCCTATGGTCTTTGATTTCAACAAAATGGAACTTGCATTCCAAAAGGATGGTACACATATTGTGCTCAGGAGTTTTGAGGAAACTGCCCAACTCAAGACTATTAGCTGTAAAAAACTTGCTAGGAGTTTCAGAGATGGTACCACTGGAGTAATGGCATGCATTAATTTCATTAGCCCAACTACAGAGTGCAATGTCTTGGCTGGAGTAGATCAGAGTGTTCAGAATTTGTTGGATCAGTATACTGATGTGTTTGCACCACCAGACACTTTACCACCATCCAGAGATTTAGTCCATGATGTTATTTTGAAGGATGGAACTGATCTTTTTAAACTCAGACTCTACAAATATGGCCATCACGAAAAACAGGAGATAGAAACACAGATTGAACAGATGCTTGAGCATGGTTTGATCCAACCTAGCCAAAGTCCATATGCTTCACCAATCTTATTAGTGACGAAGAAAGATGGAACATGGCGTCTATGTGTTGACTATAGAAGACTCAATGAGCTTACAATCAAGGATAGGTACCCAATTCCAATCATTGATGAGCTGTTAGATGAACTAGGGCAAGCCATATTTTTCTCCAAGATTGATTTAAGAGCAGGTTTCCACCAGATCCGAATGAAACCAGAGGCCATTCCTAAAACTGCCTTTGTTACTCACCATGGCCACTATGAATACACTGTCATGCCATTTGGCCTCACAAATGCACCTGCAACTTTCCAAAAATCCATGAACGAGTTACTCAAGCCCTACCTAAGGAGATTTGTGTTGGTATTCTTTGATGATATTCTCATTTATAGTCCTGACCTTCAATCTCACATTCAGCACTTACAGTTAGTCTTGGAGTTGTTGAGACAAAAGAAATTCTATGCAAAATTGAGTAAATGTAGCTTTGCACAGACAAGGATTGAGTATTTGGGCCATGTGATACAACAAGGACAGGTCATGGCTGATCCAAGCAAAGTGGAGAGCATGACTAAATGGCCCCTGCCACAAAATATCACAGAATTGAGAGGTTTTTTGGGTTTGACTGGTTTCTACTGTGAAGGTTTGTCGGTTATGGTATTATAGCCAAACCTCTCGACATAATTGTTGAAAAATGACAACTTCATATGGACAGAGGAGGCCACACAAGCATTTTCTACCTTAAAACAAAGCCATGTGTGTCTGTGACTTTACTAGCATTACCGACTTCACTTCACCATTCATAGTGGAGACAGATGCATGCATAAATGGCCTTGAGTCGTGTTACAAAGAACATGGAAAGCCCATCTCATACCTCAGCAGGGCTTTTAACTCTAAGGAGATGGGACTATCTATCTATGAAAAGGAATTACTAGCTATTATAATGGCTGTTAACAGGTGGAAGCACTATCTGAAGGTTCTCAGTTTATAATAAGGACATATCAACAATCTCTAAAGTACCTACTGGAGCAGAAAGTTACAACAGCCTTACAGCAGAAGGGCATCACTAAACTTTTGGGACTCGATTTCAAGATTGAGTACATGAAGGGCAAGGAAAATATAGAGCAGATGCCCTCTCAGAGAAAATTCTATGCAAAGCAGGTACATCTATGGCCATTACCACTATAATTCCTAGTTGGATGCAAAAAATCCTTGATAGTTATGATGGGGATGCCCATGCACAATTCAAGATCAGTTCTATCATCTTAGATCCACAAAACGAACCTGATTTTACCTTCCAACAAGGCCTGCTGAAGTTCAAGGGAAGATTATATGTTGGGTCTTCTGGCACATTAAGGCATGAAATTCTCTCTCAATTACATGACAACCCTTTAGGAGGACATTCCGGTATTCGAGCATGCCTTAAAAGAATCTCCTCATTGTTCTACTGGCCTAGGATGAGGGATGATGTGAGGGAATTGATTAAGCATTGTATTATCTGTCAAC
The DNA here is from genome assembly GCA_026214975.1 of Gentiana macrophylla. Lineage (NCBI taxonomy): Eukaryota > Viridiplantae > Streptophyta > Magnoliopsida > Gentianales > Gentianaceae > Gentiana > Gentiana macrophylla. The sequence continues at coordinate 120,416,439 of CM047812.1, read as the reverse complement.
AGTGCAAGGATATCCATGAACATCCACAAGGGTTATTACAACCCCTTCCTATCCCTGATCAGGCATGGACACATATCAACATGGATTTTATTGAGGGCCTACCTACTTTTGAGGGGTTTGAGGTCATTTGGGTTGTAGTGGACAGATTCACAAAATGGGGCCATTTGTTGCCATGAGGAAGGGATATTCGGCTGAATCAGTAGCAGATGTTTTTTCCATCACATTTACAGATTGCATGGTTTGCCAGCCTCTATTGTCAGTGATAGGGACAGTGTGTTCACCAGTGAGTTTTGGCAGCATTTATTTCAACTAGCAGGGGTGAAACTTGCCCTCAGTTCAGCCTATCACCCACAAACAGATGGCCAAACTGAGAGAGTCAACCAATGTCTTGAATTATACCTGAGATGTATGTGTTTTCAAAGGCCCAAACAATGGACTAAGATAATAATTTCTTCCGGTCCCGACTTGGGCATGTGTACTAAAGTAATAATTTCGCTAAATGCATTAAGTAATAAAAAGAAATTGAATACAATAAAGCCTAATAAAAATATAAAATAATAAATGCATAATTCCAGTTAGAAATTTATATATTAAACTTACATATTTTCGAAATTTCACATTTCACTTCATATTTTCTGAAAATATGCATCTAGAGTAACTTGTTTCTTCTTAGTGGCTAAACCAAATTCGATCCCATCTTTAACTTTTTGTAGAGCATACACAACTTCAGGAATATTTTGTTCATGTTGTAGCAAGTAGTTCTGTAAGGTGATAGTTGCTTGAAAGGCTTCTTTCGATGAAACATTGGGTAAAACCGAACTATCGTCCGGTTCAGGATCATTCTCATCATCATTAGACGTATTCATCACAGCTTGAATAATTTCATCATCCGTAGGTGATTCCATCACAGCATCATTCTCACGAGGATAGTTCAAAAGATGTTGTACCTCCATAACATTTATATAGCCTAAACGAGAAATGACTTCTTGTAGGATCTCTTCATCTTGGCAAACTTCTGGTTCAGGAACAAAATTTTCCTCTAATCGAATCTTGCAATGTTGAAAACAATTTGCAATTGTTGTTGTTTTCACATCAAATTTCCAAGCTGCATTGACAAAATTCATAGCATTCAAAACATGAATTTTCTCTGGATTTGTTGCTCCAAGCTCAAAACCCTCCAAGATGCTAGAATAAAATCGACGTCGATAATGAAGTTTCAGAGACCGGATTATCCCAGCGTCACATGGTTGAATCTTTGATGTTGTATTTGGAGGCAAAAAAAATAATTCTACATTTTGCAAGCCTTCAATAACCTTTGGATGAGCTGGACAATTGTCTACTATCAAGAGAACTTTTCTGCCATTCATTCTCTTGTCAAACCAACCAACAAATTCTTGAAAAAGCAAGCCATTCATCCAAGCTTTTTTGTTAGATCGATACATGCCATTGGGAAACAAGACGTACAATATGTGGTTGTAAATTATGTTGTATTGTGTACTCATTTATAAAGAATTGAAACCTTTTTCATTTTTGATTTCGATAATAATCCAAGAGCAAAAATTCTTATAATCTTCTAGCTTTCCAAGCATTTTAATTAATATATTTGTCTCTTAATTTTACAGACTAGATGTATAATATTAATTATTTCTTTGTAAAGTAATAAATATTAATTTATCGATAAATAAATAAATTATTCATTTATCGATAAACAAATAAACTCGTTAGAGTAATAATTTTGGTCGGTCCCAAAGGTATGCATTTATCGAGAGTTTACTGTACCATGCATGTTTACCGTCAAATTCTATATAATAAATAAAACAAAAATAGATATGTTTACGATATCATACACTTTTTTTTTAAATGAGAAAACGATATCATACACATTCATTATACAAGTCCCAATAAGACATCATATATTATGCGATATATTGTACTAAACCACATACACATGCCCGCAAATACTGGACATTGGAAGTAGCAAGTTAAAACATTAATAACTACTCTTTGATTTTGGGGCCTATGGGGTCAACACCAATATGATGGCAGAAATACGAGCCATGCTTTCTGGTATCCAACAGTGTATTCAACTTAATCTTCAGAATGTGACTTTGGAAACTGACTATTTGATTTTGGTCAATATGATCACTGGAAGCGCGCAAGTCCCCTGGAAATATGATGTGGAAGTCGCACAAATCAAGCGTCTCATGGAAACTTATCATTACCAGATTCAACACATTTTTAGGAAGCAAACTCTCCGTGCATATTGCTTGGCAAAGCAGCCGATCTGCTACACAAAGTTCCCATATCTCATGCAAAGCTATCGCCTAGAAGGGATATTGGCTTACTTATCAAAAGGACATGCTCCAGGCTCCTACCATCGGAACAAGAGCACTATGATTAATCATGGCAATTCACCTCTGGACGCACCCTTCATTTCCTTGAAGGGTGCAAACAGGTGGCTTCTATCTTTACATTATTTTTTAAATTGGTGGTCCACTACTGGTTGTTCTCTTTCACCGTGGGAAACATATTCTTTTGTAGGAATGAATACCATCACACACTTGTCGTAGGCTATTCTACTATGGCATACACATTTGGGACGCACCTTCATCAACATGAAGGGTGCAAACAGTTGTACCTCTCTTTATTTTCTTCCTGGTTGTGCACCTGCTCGCTTTGTTTGATCATCCCAACCGCCTATGCGGTGTATCTCCTGCCATGAATCATTGTCGATGGTTATGGATTATTGCCTGGTCTTGCTACATAGCTTTTGATGGATTACAAGCTACAAACTCAAGTTCTCGCTGCATTTGCTCAAGACACTCATCCTCGTGGATCCGCATTTGACGAAAAAGTGAGGGGCCGCTGGATCGCATTTTGGGACAGGATGGTGAAGATTACCGGATTCTTCTAGAGGCATATTGCATTTAGTTTGCAACTGGGTTTAAAACCCTTTACATAATCTTTGCTTTAGTTTAATTCCCAATACATGGGAGATCACACTCTTTCCTTAGCACCCGGCTTTTCCCACACGGGTTTTCCGGACTAAGGTTTTAAGGAGGTGATAAACATGTATTGATGACGTCATTTTTTCGGGGGTGAGGTCAGGGGTTGGCCTTTGTAAAACTTCAGCTTTCCTTTAATAAAATTCTGAGTTTTACCCCAAAAAAAAAAAAAAAACTACTCTCCTCTGTTTTTTTACTGTCACTTCAGAATTTATTTCTATATATTTATCTGTTATTTTATATTTTCAATACAACATTATTATTATTTTTTAGTTTTACCCCTATTTTAAATTAGAATGTAATTCAAGATTCTGATTTTACCCCACGGCTGGAGAAGTCCAACAGCTACATTGGGCATCCTATTATACAAAAATAACACAGTTTCCGATACAAGTTTTTAATAGTACTATGAGAACATACAAGTTTTTAATAGACGTTGGGTAAGTTTTATAGCAGGACTAATCCATGAAGCATCAATGGTAATATGGGATGAAGCGCCCATGATTCACTCCCACGGTTTCGAAGCAGTGCATAAGACACTTTTAGATATATTGAAATATGAACCTGGTTTTGATGAAGAACGTCATTTTGGTGGGAAATTATTTGTTCTTGGTGGTGACTTTAGACAAACCTTACCCGTTGTCCCTAAAGGAAGATGATGTGATTCCCATCGAGAAGAAACTTGTCAAATTTATTTGGAGTCTTTTATTTATTTTTAGTTAACTTTTATTATCCCACATTGGTTAGATAGTATTTTATTTTTGTTATTGTTTTTATTTATAGTTATTTTGTCCCTCATTGCTAGATTAGCAATTAGTCCTGGAGTTTGTAGCCTATATAAAGGCATTAAGAGTCATTGTAATCATCAGACAAATTTTGATATATTATATTTGAAGCTTTTAAGCTTTGGTGAGTTTTCTCACGTTGGTGTTTGGTGGATTCCAACACCGTTGTTTGGTGGATTCCAAACGGAACTTATCAAGGTTCTGAGCAGACCTTGTGGCGTTCGTATACCAAGGTTCTTAGATACGGGTTATCTAAGGGTTGAGGTCATACCAAGGTTCTTAGTTACGAGTTAGCTAAGGGTCGCGGTGCTCGTTTTATTGGTGCCTTCAGTCGGTCCTTCGGCAATTTTGGATCTGATTCGACCACGGATCACATCAGTTGATATCAGAGCCAGACACTGACGGTATCCAAATATCTCCCTTTTTATTTTATTTTTTTTAATTTCATGCATCCTGATGGGTATAAATAATTCCACCACCTCAACAGTGAGGGACAACCCACTGCGGCCACCCTCCGACATGACAAGAGAAATTGCCAGAGGGCGGCCATCGTGTCTCACCACCCGCCGCGACCAAAGCATTTGCGGTCCCAGGCAAGTAACAGATCCTAGGAATCTCGTCTAGGCAAATCAAGAAGGGGGCGAGGCCGGGAAAGGCTGGCTCCTTGCGACCTCAGAGAGATGGCCGCCGATTGATCCAGATCTTTTCCCCACTTGTACCTTAGATATTTCGTCTTGCTTAGTATCTAAGTTAAACCTAGCTATTAGTAAAATATCTAATAGATTACTTATTCCCTAAGTTACCCACCTCTATATAAGGGGTGGTCATTGTAAACAAGAAGGGGATGAAATACACACTATACTTGCAAGCCAAAGCTCTGTCCATTCTCATTCCTCCATACCACCACCCGCCGGAGTAACACCACACCTTAAATACAGCCAGATATCCACCGTCTATACACCGCAAGGACACCTGTGACGATTTATACATCATCGCTTGGCTCGTTATCGGGAACAAAACGGCGATTCACCCGACCGGCTCCATCATATAGAAATTACATATCAGATCGCCAGGAAGTCCGACTCAAAGCAAGTCCTGATCACAAACATAGTCATAACCTATGACTGGGAGCAGAGGGCAACTGAACCCCCAAACTCCTGCGAGAGGCGTTGTACAAACACATATACAAGCCGACGTCGCGATAGAGACACAAGAGATTACGCAAGCGGATGGGAAGGATCACAAAGGGAATTTTGGCCTAGCGATGCCCGAAATTTGATAAATCGAAGGCTAAGTCAAGAGAGGTCGAGCAAAGATTGGATGGGAAAATCAGAGGAGCATCTCGATCGCAAAGATAGCCGAGATCAACCCTCAGAAAGAGCCGGATCTTCAAGAGGATCCGAGATTGCGGAAATAAGGGAATACGCGAGGTATGCGGAAACTATGTACCTAGCCAATTCCGTCTGCAGCAAAAGGCCAAGCCCCAATGTCGATACGACCCCAAATCCCCCAGAGGTGAAATCGCCCGCGGGCGGTAAATAAGGGCCCGGCAGAGCCGATTCACGGGATCGAGATAAGAAAGTGTGCGCTCCTCAGCCGCAAAGGACCTAGGAAAACGTTGTTCGGACTTGGTTCTCCCGGATCGCGATCATCGGGAGGAAAATCGCACACGAAAAGGTTCGGCTCTCAAAAGGTTGGGTGAGAAGGACAAGGCCTCGGCCCCAAGTCGTCTCAGCCTTCCCAAGGGAGGATCTCTTCTCCGACGAGACAGGGACGCACCGGACGCCCGCATAATCATCCGTGAAAAGAGGGCACGTCGGGAGGAGTCGGAAGATCGCGGAGTCGAGCGCAGCCGTAGAAGGCTAACACACACAGCGCTGTTGCCACCTGGATTTCGACTGCACGGGCGTAACAAATGGAGATAATGAAAAACGAGCTCGCCGACTTGAAAAAATCGAGGCCAGCCGAGAGAGCCGCTCCAATTTCAGGAATCGACGTGCTCGCCAAGAGAATTACAGAAACATTGCCTACCGGTCGCGAAAAAGTTAGCTATCCCAGCTATAATTACTACAATGGAAATTCTTGCCCAAACGACCGCTCACCGCTTTCAAGGTCGCATCACCTGGCAACCCAAAATAAATCCGCTGGTGCATCGCCTTAGTCGGAAAGCTTATGCAGGATAGGGCCGCCTCTTGGATACGTGGACTTCCCCGTGGCTCAGTAAAAGGCTGGGAAGATCTCTCCGAGAAATTCGTCAGAGAGTTTGAATCGGCGAGTAGACTGACGTGGCCTTTTCTAGTGCTAATACCAGTCCTTAACCGACAGTGTATCGGGTCAAACTGTAGTGCTAGTATGGTGAGTCAGAGTATCGTTTCCTCAGGGAACTTTGTAATTCTTCTAAGTGTGGTTAAACACCAAAGAGCTGTTATTAACTCGATCTAAACCGCAATTTTATAACACAGATCACTACTATTCTAGTCAACATAAAATAAATACGTAATTTAAAAGTTATTCTAATATAATATATATAGATATATAAATATATATAGATGTGCATAAGTTGCAAAGGATATATATAGATATAAATATATAGATGCCAAATATATTATTAGAGAACTAGCCAAAGTTTATATAATTGATTTATACGATCTTTTCAAATGAATGGAATGTGCTCGATCTTTGTAGTTCAATTGAGTAAATGAAACGGTGCACTCCTAAGGTTAACAATTCCTCCTCACATTAGCGTGTGAAATTGTCATATGTCCATTGTCATCACCCAAAGTCCACAATCATTACGGTTTTTCGAGCAGGTCCCGAAAATACGATTCTACCTTTGAATAAAAGGAGTCATTCCGTTCGTCAAACGGTCAATTTTATTTAAAGGCTCCGTTGCAAGGCCGGGCGATTCAACTTTCCGGTTTAAGTTTCAATTAAAGCGATGATTTTAACATTATTACGATCTTGAGTACAAATTTTAATAAGATTCATCTTTTAGGACAAATCGCCTCGGGTAGAAACGGGTTCCGTTGTCACGCTTTCACTCGCCAATTTTACCTCCGGTTTTTCTATTAACGAGTTCATAACTTAATTACGAGGTGTCAATTCATAATTAGATTATGAATTCTTTCAAATCAAACTTTATCAATAGAAAAAGATTCAATTAACTCAATTTTATTCAATTTTACTCGATAACATTCCTTTACCTAAAAGATCGAAATAAAACGATTACATAACTTTGGCTAGTTATTAGATTTAGCCTACTAACATTATACGAAAATATAAACAGACAAAACAAACATAAATACTTTAGAAATTTTACCCGATTACAACGATTGAATCGTAAGTCGTATTCTTCCGGATGCTACAACAACTTCAACAACATTGATCTTTCGATAATTTCTCGAGCATTATAACGATACTACTTTATTTATGGCATAAGGCCTATATATATACATACTACTACTACTAAAAAGAAGTGAAGAAAATATATTTGGTACCCCTCTTATGTGCCTGCAATGCTGCTCTATTTATAGGCAGTTTTTTCCCCAGCCGGATCGATCCGAGAAAGGGCCGGATCGATCCGGGAATAAAAAATATTATCCCAGGATATTCTCTGCAGGGCCACATGCTGGTCTAATCATGATGTTTCCTCGGATCGATCCGAGGTAAATCCGGATCGATCCGGATAGATTTTTTTCCAATCTTAATCCGAAACTTGATAAAATCATAACTTGAGCTCTGGATCTCCAAATGACATAATTCAAGATGCGTTGGAAAGCTCTTGAGGAGATCTACAACTTCCATGAAGACTTCTTTTTCAGAAAATGCCTTTTGATAGGCCATTTGTTCGTCGAAAATATAACTTGATATGTCATCACGAACCATTGATCCACTTTAACTTTAAATCTCGTGGCACTTCCTTTATTCCTTCAAAAGATATGATTTTACTCCAAAAAATGTCGCCACTGGGGTCTTGGTTTACCTAAGGTCCAGTAAAATACCAAAAATACCCACGTGAATCGACACTTACACTCCGGTTATTAACCCGGTACAAAATTTATAACTTTTTATCATTTTTACTAGATTTTTATAGTATTTAGATTTATTCATAGCTATTAATATTTTATAAGATTATCATTATAATTACTTATATTTTATATAAAAATAGTCGATAACGTATATAAAACATCGTAATTTTTATCATATAAATGTTATACATCAACTACTCCCCACTTAGCTTTTTGATCGCCCTAAAGCAAAATAAGCGTAATATATAAAAATTACGATAGAAATAATATAAGTGATAGATAAAATTTTAAATTAGTAAAATATCATTTCAATATTATAAACATATTAATTATATCTTTCTTAGAAATTAATAAGATAAAAAGTGTAGATAACTTTGATAAATTATTTATCAACTATTATTCAAATGAAATTTCACAAAATCTACTCAATAAATATAATTAAAAATCTAGAATTATTTTCCTATCTCAACTTATATGAAATATTTGGAATCAAAGACTAAGTCAAGTAATTGACAAGATGGCTAATACTTTTTAGGATAGGACATTGGTTAATCGAAAAGATAGAAAAAGAAATCAAAAAGAGAAAGAGGCAAGTCGTACGCACTTACACCTTCACGTTTGATCAAAAACAGCTTCGATTAATAATATCTCCTTTTCCAACTATTTTCAGATTTTCTCTTCTTTTTCCATATTAAGAACTAAAAGCGTGAGTGTGTGTAGAAAATCAAATTTACAAGCATTGCTTCATCAAGATTGATCGGAGTAATACTCTTTCGATCTAAAATTACGAGTCCGGTTTCCTTAAACTCGTAATCATTCTTGAGATCTTATGATTCGAATTTTTATCGGGAGCTTTATACCTCATAGTGATATAGGACGCTTTTAGATAACACCCTACCGCACTCAAATCATTGGAAGCTACTACCGATATCTCATCGATCAAAGATAAGGAAGATACCCAGTATTCGATTAATTCTCTGTAAATATGGTGCTTCGTTCTTATATATATATTTTTTTTTTTTTTTTTTTTTTCACCTCAAAGATACACCATCCTTAGCTTCGTGCTATCATCTCCTTTCATAAGTAACGCATAAACTCGTGGGATTTTAGGAAATGTAGACCAAAATAAGCCAAGTGGTCGGTTATGATAAAAATGGCTATTTTGAGTGAGGTCTTGATCACTCTAATCAAGGTTGAGGTAATTTTTATGGTGTCAAAAATCTCATCATTCCTAATCCGATTCCATATTCATATTTCGTTTTACAAAGAAAATTATTCTAAAAATTCATTATAAATATAAGTATATTTGCTAAAATTTCATATGAAACTTACTTGATAATATTTATGTATAGTTACATATACTTAAAATCTTATAAAGATCTAAAATTGACATATATAATATACTTATAATATATCTAATTTATTTTACTTAATTAAAATCTATTCTTACCAATTTATATTGTTTTTATTCATACTAATTATATACTATCTAATTATTTTGTTTCAAGAAAAATTAAACTAAGTATTGAGCAATTAAGTATAAATTTATATAAGAAAATTTTAATTTTTATTTACTAACTTACTTCCACTCCCCACTTATTTAAATGACATCGTCTCCGATGTTCCGTGAGTAAATAAAAAGTAGTTTGCAAATAAAATTAAAATTTTATATGATTTTGATTATTATTTATTATTTTTAGCAACCATATATTATTTTGATTAAAGAAAATGACATATATATTAAACACTATTACAAACTATAAATAAAAGTAACAAACAACAAAAACAACTAATTTAAACAACTACCAACTTAACAACATAACTTCTAACCGATTATCAAACCGTAGATGAACATCCGGAGTATCCACCGGAAGTAATCCTAATCGAGAATCACGAGATGGAAAAATCTCGCCAAGAGCAAACTCGTGCACGTGATTGGCTTGGATACAAAGGTGAGAGATAACCAGGCAAATGGTAGCGGTCTTCCCCTATTACGCCTTTCTATCGCAAAATTAATTGCGTCTTAAAAATCAAAACTCCCCAATCAATGTATGCTCCCACAATTAATGCATACAACAAGCAAAGATCTCATCATCCGTAACCCCATAAAAATCTCTAGTTGGATAGATCCGAGAATTAATGAAGCGTTTCCACGCCTTAAATGAGGGTAAAGCCAGAGTTGAGGAATCATAGTTATGATCAAACAACGGAAATACGAATCGAAAAGGCTTCGCAAGACGATTTACAACATTATACGCATCCCCAAGTTCCCAAAGAAACTTGAAGTGTGGGTTTCGATCAAAAGTACATGGTGGGATTTGATAGATTTGATTTATGATGATGGTGAAAATGAAATAACGATTCCCCTAATCGTAATAAGTTGAGACGAGGCTATCCGTCGTTATCTCGAGTGAGAGACGCAAAGAAATCTCTAACAATCGAAATGTTTATTCGACCTCCGGGAGTCCTTATCAACTTTTTCCACCCGCAACCTCGGATTAGATTACGCCCCCATTGATCAATTTTTCAGTTGTTTAAGCCTTTCTCCATCGTAATAGAGAACGGATTTAAATTTAGATGTCTCGGGACGTTATTATGAAAACAAGAGGCATGCCCTTCGGGAACCACACCATCAGGCGTATGTGGTTCATAACTATTAACCGAGGGAAAGGATCGGTTAGACATTTCTGATACATAGACTAAAAATAGAAGGAAGGGAAGAATGAGCAAAGTTTTATGGCTGTTGCTCTTTCCTTTATAGAAATATATCTATCAAGCAAAAGTAGAAAAGATCTCTTTTCTGCGCGTTTTTGTACTTGCCGGATCGATCCGAGAAAGGGCCGGATCGATCCGGCCTCTGAAAGTAATGCTGTCAGGTCGGTATACTCACATCGGATCGATCCGGTGAAAAGCCGGATCGATCCGGAACATTACTGTTCACGGACAGAGTTGATTTTGCTTGAAAAATGTCTAGTTTTTTCTAGGGGACAAGTTTTCTTCCTAGTTTTGGTTCATTTTCATTTTATTATAACGATAAATTTTACTACACGATGCGTAATACCATAACATGCAATGAAAACATGAAAATCGTATTAAAATAAAATCCTTCCAAAATCAAAATAACTTAAAGTAAAATGTTTTAATGTCAAAAATCATAGAATGTTTAAAAATCACTCCTCTTCATCACTCAGCTCGACGTGGCTTGAACTTGGCATAGCTTGAGAACGGGTCGATTCTTGGGATGGATCTTGAAAATAAGTTGACATCCGCGACCGAACTATCTAGTCCCATCGAGCTCATCTCTCTCGTGATATCGAAAAAGTGCTTCCCCATCTCGCCGTGGTATGGCCAAATGATCCAGATCCAGTCCATTCTCGATGTCGCACCGCCGTAGTACGCCGAAAAATCCCCTACACCACTAGTTTGAAATCCAAAAGAATGTGGCATTTGTTGAAAATCCGAGGGTGGTGGCATCGGTGGAATGAAATCGGGCAAGGTATAAGGTCTGGGTTTGGCATTGCGGAATATCCATCTCGCATAGGTAGGGTTTTGCAAGATATTCATTTGATATAAACCTCGTATGCCTTGACGTAAATCTTGAGACCATAATTTATTTCTTTCCGCAAAAACAGCCATATTGGCATTAGCACGATGAACATCATAGGCCATGGATTGAAACATGTCGTAAGTGATGGTATTCGGAAGTTGAGTTTGAGTTTGACTCGATGAAAGAGGGACAAAGAAGTGGATGGAGTAAGCTGAGGTCGTTGACGGTTAGGGTCCAAAAAGTTTATTCTTCCTGCCGACCTAAGTGGTAAACTAGGACCTATAAGTGTGTCATCCACCATCATCAAATTATCACTGGGAGCTCACGGACACCTATCGGCGACACAGGAAGAAATAAAACACGGAAAAGGCATGTGGATCGCTGGTTCAGCATTCAGTGGCAAATTCTTGGCCCTTCTACACATTACTCGCCTATATCCACAGTACATCATTAACTATAGCCCAAGCAATACACAAATCCTCTTTACCAAAAGATGTAAAATGCCGAGTCGGGTAAAGAGTATGACTAATAAAACGCTTAATGGCTTTCATATCCTCGATACATTTCCCGTAGGAAAACTCGCTTTCATGCCAGACGGCATGGGATCTAACTCATTCTCGGGCTACCAAAACAATATGATCAAAGTCTCTTTGGTTCATCCAAATTCCAAAATCGTATAATAATCCTCATTCTCCGGTATATCAGAATACCATAAATAGCATTTATAATGTGAGGAGTAAACGGCATCGCCCTAGTTCTTAGGTTGATGTGGTTAACTCACCTTCTTCCGTAGCATTGTGAGTTGCTACCAAAGAATAAAATTCAGCTACTAAGGTGGTGTTAATTTCTCCGCACCTTAAGCGGCTAATTCCATCCAATGCCGCTTTCAAAAATCTCCTTCACCTCCTTCCCAAATCCTTAAAATCCAAACCCTCTCGATCGCAACTAAACACTCGTCCAAATTTATTTTTCAATGCTTTCTTAGCTACAAGCAGACGCGTTCTTTCAAAACTAATCGCCAATTCTTCTTCGTTAAAGGCCTAGTTTCTATAATGGAATTTGGGTAGGATATGCGGTTTATGTTTTTACTAGCTTTTGATGATTCGGCCATTCTACGATAATGACAAAATAACAAAACAACAACAAAAAAACAACACAAAACAACACAAATGAGTTATACAAAATTTTGGAATTAAATAAAGACTTGCTTAAAAACTAAATTAAGAAAATAAGTGACTACAATGTTACCTTACAAAGCTTAAAAGGTTGAAATTTGGCCGAAAAGATGGAAATTTCGCTGAATAAAAGTTGAAGCTACCTTGAAAAATTCTTCAATTTAAATGCAACTTTGAAGAGAGGAATGGAAAATGAGAAAAGTATAAGAGGTGAGGTAGTTTAATGGTGATGTTGTGTGATGATTTGAAGAAAAAAAATCGAATTGAGGGGAAAAGGGGAGGGGCGGCTGTTTTTAGAAAAATGGAAGAAGAAGAAGAAGGAGGGATCCCGTCCCTTTTTTAGGTTTTTTTAGGTTCCGGATCGATCCGGGGTTAGGTCGGATCGATCCGACCACTTTTTTTTTTTTTTTTTTACTTAATAAAACTTCTACAAAATTAAAAAAAACTTTTTATAAAAACTTTATAAAACTTTTAAATAATTTCATAAAGATCCTATTTATAAAATTTTCAAAAGTTATATAAAATTTTTATAAATATTACAAAATTCACGAGGGTCCTAATTCCAATGCTTCTAAATCTTCCAGAGTTCTGATGTAACGTTCTATCAACCTAACCTTAAGAAATGAGGCGTTCGAATTTTCTCTTTGATCTCCATCGGGATTTTCGGATAACCACCTAATCGTTCCTTTCTTAACAACATTCAAACACTCATCCTGTGATTTGGTTGTGCTTTCCCTACATTTCCCTTCATGCTCACTTTTTCCACAGCTTCTACACCTTCTTAAAAACTTTGCCCTTCTCTTTATCGAACTTCTCGATTTTCCATTACATAGTTCTTTCAATCTGATCTCTCTCAACAATTGCTTGTTTTTCTCAAAAACCGAAGCTTCTATTTTAAACGCGACATCTTTATCCAAGCCTAATTTCAAAAGCAACATAAAAATTCATATTCTATCTAAAAAAGACATCCAGTTCTTTTACGTCTATCCGGTAAAAGACGAAACTACTTTAAACATAAATAAAACACATAAAAGTAGAGCATGAGATAGATAGCACTGGTATTCGGGTGAGTTTAGTTCCTCTACTTTTCGTTTCTTGATTTCTCGCTTTTACTTTGTCGGAGGATCGCTTAGTAGCATTATTTCTTCTTTTAGTGCGGTTCTTCTCCTTCCACAAATAACTTTACTCTATGGCCATTGGCTATAAAAGTTGTATTTCCATCGATTAGTTCAATGACTCTGCATTTGTAAACTCGTTACTTTAAATGGACTCGTCCATCTTGATTTAAGCTTTCCTGGAAATAACTTTAAACGTGAATTGTACAAGAGCACTCGATCACCTACATGGAACTCACGACTATAGATTCTCTTATCGTGAAAGGATTTCGTGCGTTCCTTGTAGATTCGAGCGTTTTCATAAGAATCGAGACGGAATTCTTCTAGTTCTGTCAATTGAAGCAATCTATGATCACCGACAGCCTTAGGATCGAAATTCAAAAATTTAATAGCCCAGAAGGCTCGGTGTTCTAACTCAACTGGGAGATGACAAGACTTACCAAAACTAACTTATAGGAGAACAACCAAATGGTGTTTTAAAAGTCGTTTCTATATGCCCATAATGCATCGTCTAGTTTAATCGCCGCGCTTTTTCGATTTGAATCCACTTTATCTTTTCTACAATTCTTTTGATTTTCTATTAGACACCTCTACCCCGACCGGGTTTGCGGATGATGTATGCTCTAACTTATGCGTTACACCATATTTTTCAATTATCTTGGTAAATGGTCTATTACAAAAGTGTGAACCTCTATCACTAATGATAGCCCTGGAATGCCATAACGTGTAAATATATTCTTTTAAGGAATCGTATGACAACTTTGGTATCATTAGTGGGAAGAGCTTCACTTTTCACACATTTCAAACATAATCTACCATTACTAGAATAAATATTTTTCCAAAAGATATAGGAATGGTCCCATGAAATCTATACCCCAAACATCAAATAACTCACATTCTAAAATAGGTTGCATAGGCATTTCATGTTTTTAGATACATTTCCCATTTTTTACAAGATTCACAAGATTTGACATACTTATAAGCATCTCTATATAGCGTAGGCCAATAAAAACCACATTGTAAAACTTTAAAAGCGCTTTTCCAACCTCCATGATGACCTCCCGCCTCACGATCATGACAAAATGATAAAATACTTAAAATTTCATTATCAGGCACACACTTTCCGATTATCCCATCCGAACATTTACGGAAAAGGTCCTGGTTCCTCCCAAGAATAAAATTTTAAGTCATAAAAGAATTTCTTCTTCACGCTAAGTCCAATGAGACGGAATATAATCACAAAGTTAAGTAATTAATGATATCTCCAAACCAGGGTGACATTTCCTTAGAAGGAATTCTATTCTTTAATAACTGCATGGTTGAAGGAGTATCTATTCTAAAAAGTTGCTCATCAGGAAATGAATCTTTAATTTCTATTCCCTTTTCTTCATCATTTTCCATTCTACTTAGATGATCTGCTACTACATTCTCACTTCCCTTTTTATCTTTAATTTCAATATCAAACTCAAGTAAGAGAATCCATCTAAGAAGACGTGGTTTCGCATCTTTCTTACTCAGTAAATACTTCAAAGCTGAATGGTCTGTATAAATTATTACCTTAGAACCAACAATATACGATCTAAACTTATCTAAGGCAAAAATTACAGCCAACAGTTCTTTTTCTGTAGTTGTATAGTTCAGTTGAGCTACATTTAACGTATGAGATGCATAGTAAATAGCTTTGAGAATTTTATTATATCTTTGTCCTAAAACTGCTCCTACAGCTAAATCACTGGCATCACACATAATCTCAAACGGTAAATTCCAATCTGGTGCTACTAGCACTGGTGCAGTAGTCAATCTCGCTTTTAAGGTCCGAAAAGCTTCTTTACATTTACTATCGAAGTTAAAAGGTACTTCCTTTTCAAGCAAATGACTTAGAGGCTTTGCTATCTTTGAAAAATCTGCAATAAATCTCCTATAAAATCCTGCATGTCCAAGAAATCCTCTTAGAGTCCTTAGATTAACTGGTGGTGGTAATTTTTCAATTACTTCAACCTTAGCTTTATCAACTTCAATTCCTATTTCAGAGATTCGATGGCCTAGAACAATTCCTTCTGATACCATTAAATGACATTTTTCCCAGTTTAGAATTAAATTGGTATCCTCGCAGCGTTGTAACACTCTTTCTAAGTGCGATAAACATTTACCAAAAGAATCTCCGTAAACACTAAAGTCGTCCATAAAAATTTCCAAGAATTTCTCAACCATATCGGAAAATATAGCCATCATGCATCTTTGAAACGTAGCTGGAGCATTACATAAACCAAACGGCATTCTTTTTTATACGCAAAAGTTCCATAAGGACAAGTGAAAGTAGTCTTCTCCTATCTCCTTTTGCAATGAAAATCGTAAATAACTCGAATAACCATCTAAGAAACAAGAATATTTATGACCACTTAACCGCTCCAACATTTGAACTATGAATGGAAGTGGATGATGATCTTTCTTAGTATGATCATTTAGTTTCCTAAAATCAATGCACATTCGATAACTGTAATTTCTCTTGTTGGAATCCATTCATTCCTATCATTTTCTTTCACCGTGAAACCTCCTTTCTTTGGTACCACTTGAGTTGGACTTACCCATTCACTATCCGATATGGGAAAAATTATTCCCATCTCTAATAGCTTAATGACCTCTTTCTTAACAATTAATCGCAAATTTGGGTTGAGGCGGCGTTATGTTGAATACAAGGCTTAGCATCTTCCTTCGTAATTATCTTATGAACGCAAATCTCGGGGCTAATACCTCGAATATCAAAGAATCGTCCATCCAAAAGCTTTCTTATGCTTTTTCAACATTCTAAGTAATTGATCTTCTTGTTGCTCGCTTAAAGTTGATGAAATAATAATCGGTAATAGATTATCGTTTCAAGAAAAGCATATTTCGATTTAAAGGTAATGGTTTCAATTCCGTGTTCTTTGGCGGATCTTCTATTGACGATTTAAGAACCGGTCCTTCTAGTTCTAATTCCAAGTACTTATGCCATAGTGGTTTAAAGGTAAAACTTTTCAGTATCTAAAGAAAGAATTATCTCTTTCATTTCAATGTCTTCCTCATCTTCTTTATAGATAGATGAGTTAAGCATTCTTCTAATCTGTCTTCAAAAGTTGGTAATCGATTATCATAGATAGAATGAATGAATATCTTCTATAAAGGAACATGATTCGATGATGCATGATTCATAGCTTTGAAAATATTGAAAGTAACTTCGTCTTCATTGACTCTTAAGATTAATTCTCCTTTTCGAACATCGATTAAAGTTCTTCCCGTAGCTAGAAATGGACGACCTAGAATAAGAGGTCTTTGAATAACCGTCTTCCATTTCCATAACTACAAAGTCTCTTTGGAAAATAGAATTTGTCTACTTTAACCAATATGTCCTTTATAATTCCTTTGTGGTACTTAATCGATCTATCCGCCATTTGCAAGAGTCATTTCGATCTTAGTAAGCTTTCCTATGCCTAACTTTCTATAATCCTCATAAGACATGAGATTTATACTCGCTCCTAGATCACATAAGACCTTCTTAAACAGTAAATCCTCCAATTTCACAGGAATGGTAAAACTACCAGATCTTTTAGTTTAGGTGGTAACTTACGCCGCAGAATCATGCGGAACATTCTTCATTTAGGCATATGTTCTCATATTCCTCTAATTTTTCTTGTTTGATGTAATTTCTTTCTTAAATTTTCCATAGGCGCGAGTATATTAATCGAGCTTCGATAATGAGGATATTAACTTGAATATGACGAAAAGTGTCAAGGAAACGAGCATACTTCTTATCGCTTTTGCCTTTTGATTTGATCTTTAGGAGGGTAAGGTAAAGATTCTAGATCTATGACCCTTGGCTCCTTTGTCAGTTTCTCTTTTCCTTTTTCCTTAAACCTTTGAGTATTACTCATTTGCCATGTTTCAGGTTCTTGAATTCTTTCTTTTAAATTGTTCCCTGAATCAATCTCTACTTCAGATTCCTTCATTTCTTCCTGTTTTTCATCCTTGTTTTCATTATCTTCCATTCTAATGTGTTCCTTAAATAAAGTCCTTAAATCTTTATCCATGGGATCTTCGTAATCCTTGGGATTTTTACCCAATTTTTCCTTTCACTTTCGTGTTCGAACTTTTATTTCTTTTCAAGAAATTGTCTATAATTTCTTCTTCCTCATCTGTAAATTCAAGTTCATCTTTAGTTTTATCATTCTTACCATCTAAGTCATCTTCTACTTCATTATTCCCAAAGTTTTCAACTCCATTACTTCCACTGAGCTTCCTACTTCTCGTAACTACAACATTTACCTCTCTTGGGTTCCTTTCAGTGTTACTTGGTAATCCTCCTGGGTCTCACTTTGTTATTACGCTCACCTTCCCTACTCAAATGATCTTCCATATTCCTTAATGAGGCTTCTATCGTTCTCATTACGGTATCATGTCCACTCATAGATGTTTTCATTGAACTCATATCCTTAGTGACTGTACCAATAGAAGTCACCATCGTTTCTATATTTTTAGCTTGAGTAGATACTACACCCATCATATTTTCCATTAGTTTTTCCCATTTTTCAACTCCTTCGCAGTTGAGTTGAACTTTGAGTTCTTGGTATACTTTGAGTGGTATGTTGAGGATAGGATCTAGGTAATGATTGTAAATTCCGATTAGATGTGTTTTCTTGATAAACTTGATTATTATTCAAGTTCTATATGAAACTGGATACGGCGGTTGTCCTTGCTTGCTAGGGTTTTCAGACCATCGATAAGTAGGGTGATCTCTTCTAATAGCATTGAACGAGTTTGAGTAAGCATTGTTTAAATTTCTATGCTGCTGAAGAAAACTCACCTCCTCTCTTGAGTATACTGTCGGTTCTTCAATCCCTAGTGGTATTTTATCTTGATTTGAGTATTCAGTTGGTGTACTATTTTCTAAACTTTGATTTTTGTTTGATTGTAGGCCATCAAATTTCCTACTTAAATTTTCTAAATGTGCTAGAACTTCAGTATTAGGCGTACATTCTCTCGCAAAAGCTACTTTTACGGTGCTAGAACCGGTTTCCCACATTCTGTTATTTTTGGAAATCTTTTCTATGGCATCGTAAACTAATTGAGCCTCACTCATCATTAAAGAACCACCACATGCATGGTCTACATCAGCACGTGAATCTTTTCTTAATTTACGACAGAAAAGTTGAATTTGCATGTCTAAGGAATAACCATGGTCGGGACACGCTCTTAACAATTTTTTAAATCTTTCCCACGCATTCCCAAGCGTTTCTTCAGATCCTTGTCTAAAATTAGCAACCTCGACTTTTAATTCCAAATTCCGTCCAGGAGTGAAGTATTGTTTCAGAAATTCAGTTTGAATCTCCTCCCAACTTGTAAGTGAATGATGTGGAAGAGACATAAACCAATCTCGGCTCGTCCCTTTTAGAAAAAGGAAACATAGTCATCCTTGTTAATTCCTTGTGAGCACCTTGACTTTTGGTGTATTGCACGCTTCTTCAAAAGATAGAGATGATGATGCGGATCTTCATCATCTTCTCCTAGAATTGGGCTCTTGCGTCAATTAAACCAAAAGATGAGATTTAATCTCAAATTATTCGCTCCTTCATTAGGTAAAAGTATGGGATTATTAGTCCGATTTCTTCTTATGGTTTGGTCACGAGATAGGCCTTGGGTTTCTTGGGTTGTTACGATTATTCTCAGTTTCGATTCGATTATTTCTATTATTATTATTATTTTGATTATTAAGGTTAACAGGTTTTGTCCATGCCCACAGAGCATGTTCCAAATTACTTGTTCGGTGTTTCATCACCGATTTTCAAACCATTCTCGTATTTTGTTTGAAGATGATTCGTCAGATTTCCGACTAGTATGACCACGTTTTCTCTCTACTCTTAAATGCCTTTCGTAAGTGTTTATGTCAGGCTTATAAGGAGTGAGTGGGGCCTTACCACTTCTGGTCATCAACTAACGAAAATAGAAAATAACACGAAATTGATAGTAGTAAAAAAAAATGGTAACTTACCTATAAGGTAAGTACCGATTTAAAATAAAATTAGAAATGAGATAAGAAAAGTGTTGACTTATTCTCGAGAATTTTGAGCTAATATAAGTAGTAACCATAGACACAAAAATAAATTAGCGTCGTTCCCGGCAGCGGCGCCGGAAAAGTCTGACGTGGCCTTTTCTAGTGCTAATACGGTCCTTAACCGACGATTGTATCGGGTCAAGCTGTAGTGCTAGTATGGTGAGTCGAGTATCGTTTCCTCGGGAACTTTGTAATTCTTCTAAGTGTGGTTAAACACCAAAGAGTCATTATTAACTCGATCTAAACCGCAATTTTATAACACGGATCACTACTATTCTAGTCAACATAAAATAAATACGTAATTTAAAAGTTATTCTAATATAATATATATAGATATATAAATATATATAGATGTGCATAAGTTGCAAAGGATATATATAGATATAAATATATAGATGCCAAATATATTATTAGAGAACTAGCCAAAGTTTATATAATTGATTTATACGATCTTTTCAGTGAATGGAATGTGCTCGATCTTTTAGGTTCAATTGAGTAAATGAAACGGTGCACTCTAAGGTTAACAATTCCTCCTCACATTAGCGTGTGAAATTGTCATATGTCCATTGTCATCACCCAAAGTCCACAATCATTACGGTTTTACGAGCAGGTCCCGAGTACGATTCTACCTTTGAATAAAAAGGAGTCATTCCGTTCGTCAAACGGTCAATTTTATTTAAAGGCTCCGGTTGTCAAGGCCGGGCGATTCAACTTTCCGGTTTAAGTTTCAATTAAACTGATGATTTTAACATTATTACGATCTTGAGTACAAATTTTAATAAGATTCATCTTTTTAGGACAAATCGCTTCGGTAGAAAGCGGGTTCCGTTGTCACGTTTTCACTCGGCCAATTTTACCCTCCGGTTTTTCTATTAACGAGTTCATAACTTAATTACGAGGTGTCAATTCATAATTAGATTATGAATTCTTTCAAATCAAACTTTATCAATAGAAAAAGATTCAATTAACTCAATTTTATTCAATTTTACTTAGACAACATTCCTTTACCGAAAAGATCGAAATAAAATGATTACATAACTTTGGCTAGTTATTAGATTTAGCCTACTAACATTATACGAAAATATAAACAGACAAAACAAACATAAATACTTTAGAAATTTTACCCGATTACAACGATTGAATCGGAAAGTCGTATTCTTCCGGATGCTACAACAACTTCAACAACATTGATCTTTCGATAATTTCTCGAGCATTATAACGATACTACTTTATTTATGGCATAAGGCCTATATATATACATACTACTACTACTAAAAGAAGTGAAGAAAATATATTTGGTACCCTCTTATGTGCCTCGCAATCTTCGCTTCTATTTATAGGCGCTTTTTTCCCCACCGGATCGATCCGAGAAAGGGCCGGATCGATCCGGGAATAAAAATATTATCCCAGGATATTCTCTGCAGGCCACATCTTTGGTCTAATCATGATGTTTCTCGGATCGATCCGAGGTAAATCGGATCGATCCGATAGATTTTTTCCAATCTTAATCCGAAACTTGATAAAATCATAACTTGAGCTCTGGATCTCCAAATGACATAATTCAAGATGCGTTGAAAAGCTCTTGAGGAGATCTACAACTTCCATGAAGACTTCTTTTTCAGAAAATGCCTTTTTGATGGGCCATTTGTTCGTCGAAAATATAACTTGATACGGCGTCACGAACCATTGATCCACTTTAACTTTAAATCTCGTGGCACTTCCTTTATTCCTTCAAAAGATATGATTTTACTCCAAAAAAATGTCGTCACTCGGGGTCTTGGTTTACCTAAGGTCTGTAAAATACCAAAAATACCCACGTGAATCTGACACGACACTCCGGTTATTAACCCGGTACAAAATTTATAACTTTTTATCATTTTTACTAGATTTTTATAGTATTTAGATTTATTCATAGCTATTAATATTTTATAAGATTATCTGTTATAATTACTTATATTTTATATAAAAATAGTCGATAACGTATATAAAACATCGTAATTTTTATCATATAAATGTTATACATCATAGACCAAAGAAAACTATAGAGGAACTATACGAAGTTCGCATGGGAGGACATGAATCCGGAAAAGAATATTACGAACGTTTCGTCAGAATATACGATCAAACAAGAAACATTCCGGATGATGCAGTTGTCACATGTTTCCTCACAGGGATCGCCAAGGGTCCAATGAAAACTGAGTTCAACCTACGGCCCCCTAAAGCGGGTCTTAGGGAAATGTTGGAAAGGGCTCGAATGATGGGAGTCAGCGAAGCGCCGTCCTCGGGCAGGGCGAAGCCCAAAGCGGAGCAGCCTTCACAGAAAGAGGAGCGACCGAGGAGAAAAAGAGGGAAAAAGGCGAGATGCTAACCACGACCGCGAGGTAAAAAGCCTTATAAATTTCGGCGAGGACAATTTTACCCCGCTCAACACCAAAGCATCTCAAATATTGTTCGAAATCCGCGAGCACTTTGACAAGCCCAAACCCGTGAGGCGATCCCGGCGATCGCGACAAGTCCAAGTCTTGTGACTATCACAAGGATCATGGTCACATCACAGATGAATGTTTCACGTTAAGGCGAGAAATAGAAAGGTTAATCCGCGAGGACCGCCGACTAAGTATAAGCGAGAGGGAATACTCGGTACCGATCCAAGGTCGCCCCCTGCGTCTATCATCGAAAGAGGTCCAAGTTATCCACGGGATATCCTCAAACATAAATCGGTGAAATCTCAGATACACCAGATCAATACGCGGCTTTGAAAAGCGAGATAGTATGGGGGAGAACGAGAAGGAATCATGTTCACTAAAAGCGAATTGGCGCAAGCGAGGCCCGTGGAGGTACCCCTTGTTCTCAAAATCGGAATAAATGACAAGCATGGAGTCAAGAGAGTAATGATCGATTACGAAATGTGGTCGCGACGTCATCTATTTCGACTGTTTAAAACAGATCGGATTTGGAGAAGCTAATTTGAAACCTTACCTCGGGGTGCTCGAGGGCTTTACCAACGACACCGTGCGGGTCAAGGGAACGGTCGACCTCAACGTCACTTTGGGCGACTATGAGCCATGCAGAACTGAGATAATCACATTTTTAGTTATTGATCTTCCCTCATACTACAACATTATCTTGGGGATCCCGGCCATGAAAAAATTTCAAATGGTGGCGTCCGTTTCTCACCAAAAGGTCAAATTTCACGTAGGGAGGAGATTGGGGTCGCCGTCACCGACTGGAGCTTTCCTCGACTATATGACCAAAAAAACAGGTCGATTCTAAGCGACCCGATGGATGGTTTTAGCACGGCTCCGGATCAGATCGCTATGATGAAAGAAATCCCGGAGAAAGCAGTAGAGGTGGAAACATTGCAAGTTCGGGATGAGCCCGACTTCACCGCTGAGGATGAGTTGATCGAGGTTATAATAAACGACAAATATCCTGATCAAAAGATAAAAATAGGATCAAGGACCACCGAGGAAGAAAGGGAAGAATTGATCGGGCTCCTAAAAGCCAACTGAGCGCGCTTTGCATGGGAAGTAATGAGATATGAGGGCGTGGGGGTCGAGGTCGCTTTGCACTATCTAGATGCCGACCCCAACTTCGGACCAATACAAAGAAAGAGCACACCGCTTCTCTCTGGAAAAAGAGATCGCAATAAAAGCGAAGTCAAAAACTTCTAGCAAGCAGGCATTATCAAGGAGCTCCAATATCCCACATGGTCGGCAAACGTAGTGATGGTAAAAAACACAACGGCAAGTGGCGGATGTGTGTCGACTTCACAGACTTGAACAAAGCTTGCCCCAAAGACCCTTATCGCGCGCCCGGATTGACAAAATGGTCGACGGGATCGCGGATTCAAACACCGAAGTTTTCGGACGATATTCCGGTTATCACCAAGTCAAAATGGCGAGATGAAGACAAGGAAATGGCAGCCTTCGAGGGCGCAGGTGGACTCTATTACTATGAGATGATGCCTTTCGGCTGAAGAACGCTTGAGTTCGACATATCGAGAGAATGGTAAACCGAGTTTTCAAAGACACAAATAAGCGGGAACATGGAAGCCTACATTGATGATATGGTCGTAAAATCAAGTCGCCAAGGTCACTGGTGGACCTTCGCGAAACCTTCGCCAATGTAAAGGGCCACTCAATGAAACTAAACCCCGCGAAATGTACTTTTGGGGTCCAGCAGAAAATTTTACAGGCTTCATGGTGAGTCAAAGGGGATCGAGGCAAATCCCGAGAAAATCGAGGCCCTAGTCAACATGAGCGAGCCCACCAAGATAAAGAAGTACAACGGCTTAACGGCGTAATCACACTGGGTAGGTTTGTCTCAAAATCCGCAGAAAGAAGTCTGCCTTTCTTCAAAATTTTGAAAGTGGTTTGGTACTTTCTCTTGGACAATGGAATGCTCCAGTGCATTTAAAGACCTCAAAGAATACTTGTCAAGACCGCCGTTGTTAACCAAACCCCAAGGCTCGGGATATTTTGTTTTGTATTTGGCGTCTCGAGATAGGGCCGTAGCCGCGAGACTTGTAAAAGAGGAGGAGGGCTCGCGAAGCCGATTTTTATGTTTCCAAGGCTCTAAGCCCGTTGAAAGTCGTTATTTTAATATAGAAAAGTTGGCTTATTGTGTTGTTATAGCTGCCCGCAAATTAAGGGCCTACTTTTCATCGCACACCATCGTAGTCTTATCAAATGCATCGCTAAGACAGGTTCTTCACAAACCAGACCTGTCCGGTCGACTGCTCCGGTGGGCCATCGAACTTACTGAGTTCGATATCCGATATGAGCCTCGGAAGGCTATAAAGGCCCAGGCTCTCCCAGATTTCATAGCAGAAACAAGCTTCAACGAAGAGGCGAAAGAGCAGGTCTGCTCCAAATGCGACCAGGATAAGGTCACCACAGAGAACGAGCCTATCAGGCCAAGTCACTGTTGGCAGCTCTACGTCGATGGCGCCGCTAATCACAAAGGGTGTGGCGCGGGAATAATCCTGTTAGAGCCGGGCACATCAGAAGAAATCGAGCAGGCTCTGAGATTCGATTTCACCGCCTCTAATAACCAGGCAGAATACGAGGCCGTCATTGCTGGGTTGAAACTCGCCAAAGCCATGAAAGTCGAAAATATACAAGTATTTTGCGACTCACAGTTGGTGGTTAATCAAATCAATGGGTCCTTTGGCATTCATTGCGAAATTTTACAGAGGTATATTAACCTCGTCAAAAGACTCGAAAGCAGCTTCGCATATTGTCAATTCAAAAACATCCCTCGAGAGGACAATCATAGGGCAGACTATTTATCCAAATTAACCAACGAAGACGCGTCGTGCGATCCCAGCATCATGGTCGAACACCTATCAGAGCCCGCCATCTCCCAGGTTGAGATCATGGATTTCCAACCCAAGAATTTCCAACCCAGGAACACTTGTTGGGTCGACATCATGAAGTCTTATATTGAGTTAGGGGAGCTTCCCAGCGATCCTTGCAAAGCTAAGGCCTTAGTAAAAAGGGCCGCAAGATATATGATTATGGACGATGTGCTTTACCGTCATTCATTCTCGAAACCCTTCTGCGCGCATCACGACTGAGGAGGTGGACGGGAATTCTAACGGAACTACATGAGGAATGTGTGCGGCGCCATCCCGCCAATCGAACACTAGCACAGAAGGTACTTCTAGCCGGATATTATTGGCCGAAATTAGCAGAAGACGCCAAATCTTATACCCAAGCATGTGATGCTTGCCAGAGGTTCGCAAGTATCCCCAGGCTACCCTCAGTCGAACAAAGCATAGTGGTAGCTGCCTGGCCTTTCGACATGTGGGCGGTCGACCTCATCGGACCTTTGAAGAAATGGTCGCCAGGTTGCGAATACGTGGTCGTCGCGGTGGATTATTTTACTAAATGGGTCGAGGCTAAGGCCTTGGTAAAAACCAATACCAGGGACATAACATACTTTTTGCTCGATCAAATATGGA
This sequence comes from Gentiana macrophylla, assembly GCA_026214975.1. Taxonomy (NCBI): domain Eukaryota; kingdom Viridiplantae; phylum Streptophyta; class Magnoliopsida; order Gentianales; family Gentianaceae; genus Gentiana; species Gentiana macrophylla. Next base: position 120,390,731 of record CM047812.1, on the reverse strand, counting down.
CAAGATTTGGTGTTCCGAGAGTGATGGTTTCCGATCACGGACCTCAATTCAGAGACGAATTCGACAGATTTTGTGAAGAGAACAATGTTAAACATTGGCAATCATCCGTGTGCTACCCGCAAGGAAATGGGCAAGCCGAAAATGCCAACAAAACAGTCCTAAGTGTGTTAAAGAAGAGCCTGGGTGAGAAAGAGGCCATCGGCCGGATCACCTTCGCGCTCTATGGGCACTCGGGACGTCGCGAAAAATCACAATGAGGGAAACTCCTTTGCTTTAACATATGGATCGAGGCTATGGCGCTGTGGAAATGGCCTTACCAAGCCCTAGTGGTCGTTTTTTGGTGAGGTCAATAATACTGTGGCGCGTAAACTCGAGCTTGATCTAGTAGAGAGAACGGCGCATCCAGGCATACTGATCGTCTAGTCAATTATAAACAAAGCGGCAAAAGCGTCATCACGACAAACGATTCGCAATCATCACTTCGCCGCCGGGATTACGTTACAAAAAGACAAGCCACGGGCCATGAAGCGAAAAAAGGAAAGCTATCGGAAAAGCGGGAGGCCCTTACGAATTTCGCGAGTTATCAAAAAGGGACGTACACGCTAAGTGACAAGGAGGGCATGAGTATAATAGGCCATGGCATGCAGACAAACGAAAAAATACTATATGTAACAAGCTAATTCAAATAAAGTCGTTTCTTCCAAATTGTATTTACATTCTTGTCTTTTCGTCATCGTCAAAAAAAAAAAAAAAAAAGTTTTTTCAAACATATCGATCAAGCCTGGACAAACTTCCATCAAGCTGCAGGATGGTTATCTTCCTCCGATCACATGTGTGGAGGTCCAAAACGACACCACGCTTGCAAAGGGCTCCACCGGATAAGTTTTTTCAAACATATCGGTCGAGAGTATGGAAGGAACCCTGGCGCCATCGCATAATTTGGTTATCGACGCGAAAGGCATGCGGCGACTGTACCAAATGAGCTTGACCCACCGAGCACGCATATCTTAGTGCCTCGCGATGGATCAACACTCCCGGCCTATATCCACTTGATGGTCGCGAATGGCGCAGTGAATGAGCGCCGCTCTCACTAACAAAGATCAAGATCGGCAAAGATAAGAGCGGGAATTTATAAACTTCTTCCACGCACGGTCGCTGCGAGAGAGGTCGGACGCAATACTCCCAAAGAAAAACCCGCCGATGCTCGGGAACACTCGCACATTGCAATACCTAGACGAATCTGCCTATTTTCCTCATCTGCAAGGTCCCAGGCGGTCTCATAATGGGAGGAGGGATTTATAGCGGGTATGTTAAAAACTTGGTTAATTCTCTCCGGAGTAAAGATAACGGAGACACCCGAGAGAAATGCTACTCACTTGCCCGCCGCAGAGGCTACCTCGCACAACACGGAATAAAATTCCCGTATCATGGTAACATTATCCCACGCCGGAGGCTTAGCAATAAATTCCCACCATCCGAAAGCGAACGCGCGTGACATGGAGCCGTCTTCTATTCGTTGTTCATTTAAACCCCTCTCCCTCATAATATCACGCCACTCAAAATAATCCCAGAAATAATTCTTGGCTAAGGGGGAGGCAGTGGTGAAAAAGGGGGAAACATCCCGGATAGGACGAGCTTTCCATGTCCGAACCCGGCTGCTTTCCCCTGGATGAGACATAGAGTCAGGGGATAAACGGTAAAGAGGATAATGAACGATTGAGGGAGAAAGAAAGCAAATTCAGTATGAGGCAAGAGGTAGAGTGAGTTCCAAAGTAACCCCCTTTTATACCAGAGAAGGGACATAATCAACGGTTGGGATTAACTGGATCCTAGGGCCAGATATGCAAACTGCCCCGAAAACCAAGGCAACAGGAGCGCCAGACCATAAAGAGACCGAAATTTATGGCTACAGTTACAACTGACACCTAGTCATTAGGGGTCATAACTCTGCGTTAATGACACACAGTCAAAGGTCGCTCTCGAGAGGCTCGCTTTTTCGCGAGCACCGCTCTCATATAGGGCCTTTGAAACTTTGAAAAATTAACGTCGCATAGCGACTATGGTTAGAATGAGACGACGACGTTTCATGATCGCTTGACGCCACCAAATTATTGAAGCAGACCTCGCGCACGAATCAAGAGGACAAAGACACAGAGAAAATAAAATAACTCATCACACCTCGCGAAAAAGGCCTTGGATCGAATCGGGACAGGAAAAATCAAGTTTTATAAATTGAAAATGCAGAAAGTAAATTGTCAAGATATTACAACTCAAGATTCAGTCAAATCACAAAGATAAATAGTCAAAGTTACAAATCAAATTTTCAAGGGGCTCGCAGAAAAATCCAAGAAATCTAGAGAGCATGAGGGGTAGGCGGGGTGCTGATGAACTCGTCGCCTTGCTCAGAGGGCGGCGGCTTCTTCAACATCTCAAAGTTTACAGGATTAACAGGAGCAGGATCCCAAACAGGCTCGCCACGTTTAAGCTGTTCAGTCTGTATCGAGGTAACAAGCTCGCTTGCATAAGGGATTTCCGGGTGAAAAACCACTAAATCGGGATGACCTTGGTGCGTGTTCACCCACCGCAGCATATCTTCCAGAGTAATGTGCTCCCTGCCTCGATCGGCCCCAGATCAAATGAGCTAGGTGACTAAAGCCCTGGTCAAAGCTATGCTCCATGAGGTCGAAGAAGTCATCCGAATTCTTGTAGCGGCGACGGCCCTGACTTGGCCTCCTCGGCGCCTCGGCAATTTTCTTTTCAATGCCTCGGCCCGCTTTCTTGCAGCCTTCCTCAATAGCTTTCAAGACCTCTTTGGCAGCCGTCTCCGCCTCAGCAAGCTTACCCCTCAACGTGGCGATCTCCTCCTGCGCCCCCGCATAATCCTTTGTCAAAGATGCAACTTTCTCATTGATCTCAGCATCCAATTTAGAGTGCTCCTCCATGATTGCTTTCATCTTTTCCACCTCTTGCCACCGATGCTTAGCTTTCTTTTCGGCGGTGACCTTGCCTTATCGGGCCGTCTCCCAGCTGCGCCGTCACTTTTCTCACCTCTGCCTCGCGCCTCTCAGCGGCCTCAAGTACCCTATTTAAACGAGCACCGAGCTGTGGAAAACAGAGGACAGTTAGCAAAAAAAAAAAAAAAAAAAAAAAAAAAAAAAAAAACTGGTCTTACCAGAGAAGCAGCAAGCCCAAACTGGCCACTGAGATCTCTAATTTCAGCAATCTCATCTTGAGGCGGAGAGTTGTCTTGAGCCGCAAAGCGGGCTAATATGCCCCGACCAATCTCCACTTGAACGATGATCGGGGCCAGTCAAAGGAAGTGGCCTTAGAGGAATCACATCGGCGATTGCTTCGCTAACTGGGCGAGCTTTGGGACAGTCGAGACCCTGGGTGAAGCTCGGATCCAACCAGAGGGCCTCTTTCCCAGAATAGCCTCGAGGCAAAGTTTTTTGTGGCAGTGTCTCAGAGGGCGCGCTCTTCTCCACCGGAATTTCAACCTCTTCAAGATGTACCGGACTGGGAGCGGACCGTTTGGGTAGGCGATCATCCTCCGCCTTCTCTGGTTGAGGTCGCTTTACGCCGTGCGACTCTTTAGCAGGGGGATGAGTCTTTTTCGAGGCACCAGCCTGACCTGGGCTCGCAACAAGGGCAGATGATGTCGCAGCCTCCGGGTTAGGTGTCTCGGCGACAATCGAGGCATCCACAGATCGGGCACTCTCCCAGAGCTTTCTTGAGAGACTCGCCGAGCATTGGTCTGCCTTGTCTGCCCCGCATTAAGCTTGTTTCGGTGAGCCCTGCGAGCATTTGGATCCATACCTACAAAAGGAAAGCGGTTTAGAGCCCAACAAAACAAAATGAGCATTTACAAATAAATACAAGTGGACAAAGAAAGTTACAAAGCGGCCTAAGTATAGGATCGCCCCCACATTCCGGACACTCGGAGGGAAAACATTTGTTGATATGACAATCCCCAATCCAGTCCGGATCGCAGCTCTCAGGACCCATTCGTACCAAGGGCGCGGCATTCCCCCTGCCCACTAGGCCCGCCATACATACAAAAGGCTCTCGCAGATCAAGAAGTTCAACCCAAGAAACGTTTCTCCGAGATGGCGCCGCCCGTCCGATCGAATTAACGTCATCGGCCCCTTTACATAGCGCCGCCACTCACTCAGGGGTCAAGGATTAAAAGCGTGGATTTGCCTCCGCGGACTTCTCGCCTCTAGAAACGGCCAACCTACCTTCGACTCGACTTTCGCACCGCCGCCCCATTTGTGAAACTTATTGGGAAGCGGGAATAGTAGGCGGGGAGTCTTCGCCCTCAGGGAGACTTGTCCAGGAATAGACGTCCCATATAAGGAATAAAATTGCCCCAGTAAAGTTAACGTCGGCTCGATCTTCAGAATCCGGCACATAACTGTGAAGGCCATCAACTGGATAATAGCCCCAACGGCAAAATCAGAGGGAAGCGCCTGCATCTCCTTGCAGATCTTCACAAAGAAAGGATCGAAAGGCGGTCTCAGACCCGCATGCAAATGATGGAAGTGGAGGATAAGGGTGTCCTCGGAGCGGCGCGCACTTACGTAATCCTTATGGTCCCCGGGTTTAAATTTATCGGACTCCTTCTCATAATCGAAAAAAGAAAACCGATACACACTAGTGTCGATTCCGAATATGCTATTAATGGTCCTGTTGAGATCACTGCTCTTGCACAGTCGGGACCATTTCTTATCAACGTCCTTCTCATACGCCGTCATGATCCCAAACTCTCGCATAGCTTCAGGATTGTTAGGACGAGAACTCTTCGGCTGGGTAGCGGCCGCGGCGGCCTCACCAACTGTCATGATTTGGCTCGCAATTTTCCTCTTCTTCTTCTGCTTCTTTGCGGGCATCCAGATATCCTTCCGAGGCAATTCAGCATTTTCATCCTCACTGGACCCCATTAACTCATGAGCTGCGGCGCGCGAACCCCGAACATAAGCTTCGCCGTGGTCGGGAGCGCCGCTAGTACTCGGGACCGCAGATTTGTCCTTCGCCGGGACGCGATCTTTTCAAACCCGTGAGCGATTGAAGATTTTTGAGCCCGCGCTTCTCCTTAAGGCTCACTCTACGCGGCGCGGATTTCTAGCGAGAGACAAAGGCCTCCAACTCAAAAGGGTCGGCATCCATAGTAGCGACCTCATCGCGATAATCTCGCCAATATCTCTGCGCGAGTACTTTCCACTTCAACCTCGCCCAGTAGATCGCCAACCGAGGCGCGAGATAATATGGGGTCATCCTCAAGATAATCGTAAACCTCCTTTCCGCAGAATCATCGCCGAATGATCATTCCCGACATCCCGCAAAAACAAGGGAGGAAAAGGTGGAGCTTTGGACTGGTATAATAATAAATTAGCCTGGAAGGTGATCGCACTCCACTTCAATACCGCCTCCTCCGTTTTTGCAAGAGAGATCGCAAATAAAATTACAGAGGATAGCAGGGGCGGGTGAAACCCCAATTTTCCCAGAAAGCTATAATCTCTCCCAGTGAAAAACCCCATTATTAATCGGAAACAAGGCAATGTTGCATCCCCCGTAGCAAAAAAGAATGACAAAATTGATATGTATGGAAAAACAAGGCGAGGGATGGATGAGTAAACGAGTTAACGTAAAGGATTTCTTACGATTTCTTCGAGAAAGATGGGAAAACCGCGTAAAAATCGGGAAATACTCAAGGAGGTGGCGGAATCTTCAAAAGAACCACCGTGAAATCCTAGAACCACCGCAGAACGCCGTTGAACCTTTAAAGCTCGAAAAACTTGAGAATTCTAAATCAACAAACAACGGAGAAAATAAGAAACGCTAAAAGTGTGAGAAGGGTGAGAAGCGAAAGCTTTATATAGGCAAGGGGCCACGATCGTGACGGTTGGGAACGCTTCATCCAACGGTTCGATTAGGCGGCGGTTGTCGGTTTGAAATACTGGCGCCCCATCGTGCCACGTACAACTACCTAGGCGATTCTTTCAAACGGCCGCGATCATTCCATGCAGGAGAACCTGGAGGATCGACGTCACCCACGATTGACGGTCTCGCCCCACAAAACAGCCCAGAGTTACTTTAAGGTCGCTTGCTTTGAAAGCACGGCCCTTAGAGAACAAGTCGCATCAGACGACAAGGTCGCAAAATCGAACCAAAGTTACTTTGAGGTCGCTTGCTTTGAAAGCACGGCCCTTAGAGAACAAGTCGCATCGCACGACAAAGCGTCGCAAAACAGCCAGAGTTACTTTAAGGTCGCTTGCTTTGAAAGCACGGCCCTTAGAGAACAAGTCGATCAGACGACAAGGTCGCAAAAACAGCCCAGAGTTACCGAAGGCCGCGATGCTTTGAAAGCACGGCCCTTAGTGAACAAGTCGCATCAGACGACAAGGTCGCAAAACAGCCCAGAGTTACTTCAAGGCGCGATGCTTTGAAAGCACGGCCCTTAGTGAACAAGTCGCATCAGACGACAGGGTCGCAAAAACTGACCCAAAAACTGACCCAAAGTTACTTTAAGGTCGCTTGCTTTGAAAGCACGGCCCTTAGAGAACAAGTCGCATCAGACGACAAGGTCGCAAAAACTGAACCAAAGTTACTTTGAGGTCGCTTGCTTTGAAAGCACGGCCCCAGAGAACAAGTCGCATCAGACGACAAGGTCGCAAAACAGCCTAGAGTTACTTGAAGGTCGCTTGCTTTGAAAGCACGGCCCTTAGTGAACAAGTCGCATCGATCATTTACGAGGTCATAAAAGGTGTTGATAATCACTCCATCCTTCATATCCTCGGGAATATCGTTAAAGCACGGAGTAGGGGCCATTGATGGGTATAAATAATTCCACCACCTCAACAAATGAGGACAACCCACCGCGCCACCTCCGACATGACAAGAGAAATTGCCGGAGGGCGGCCATTGTGTCTCACCTCGCGCGACCAAAGCATTTGCGGTCCCAGGCAAGTAAATGATCCTAGGAATCTCGCCTCAGGCAAATCAAGAAGGGGCGAGGCCGGGAAAGGTCGGCTCTTGCGACCTCGCAGAGATGGCCGCCGATTGATCCGCATCTTTTCCCCACTTGTACCTTAGATATTTCGTCTTGCTTAGTATCTAAGTTAAACCTAGCTATTAGTAAAATATCTAATAGATTACTTATTCCCTAAGTTACCCACCTCTATATAAGGGGTGGTCATTGTAAACAAGAAGGGGATGAAATACACACTATACTTGCAAGCCAAAGCTCTGTCCATTCTCATTCCTCCATACCACCACCCGCCGGAGTAACACCACACCTTAAATACAGCCAGATATCCACCGTCTATACACCGCAAGGACACCTGTGATGATTTATACATCATCACATCCTTTTTTTTTTCCCTGTTCTCCAATATTGAAAAAAAAAAAAAAAAAATCAAATTCCCAGCCATATTTTTTCCTGCGTTTTGCATCTTTATTAGGAAAAAAAAAATCCCGAAATTGTTCCTTCTTTTGCTGTTGTTATTCATCCTTCTTGCTTTTATTTCTATAAATTTTAAAAAAAAAAAAATCAGCCTGATTCTTACCGCCGCCTTTCACCCAAGTTGCCCTATTTGATTTCTCTTGATTTATATATATTGAAAAAAAAATTCCAGCCCAGTTCTCCTTGCTTGCTTAACTTTCTTGCATCAAAAAAAAAAAAAAGAAGCAACCATCAAAAAAAAAAAAGGTATCAATTTTTGGTGATGGTGGTACTTGTTGCAATTTTGTGTTGAGAATTATTATTGTTGTTGGATTATTGGTGAAGTTAGACCTTGAGTAATGTCAAAAAAGAGTCTTATGGATGTCTATTATCGGAATTTTGAAGATATGATGAATCAAAATTTGGTAATAGAACAACGTTTTGATGATATGATGAATGAGATGAAGAATATGTTAAAGGGAGTAACTGAGCAATTTAACCGTGGTGGTAGAGATAACCGCAGTGGTAGAGGTGATCATGGTGGTAGAGGTAACTGTGTTGGTCAAGGTAACAACTTGTTTTACACATCCTGTTTTATTGGAGATTATGAATATGAGTTGTGTATTGATCATGATGAAGAAGAAAATTTAATTAGTAAAGATGTGGTTAAGGAGTTAAATTTGCGGACGGAAAGGCTTCATCATCCTTACTACGTTGTTGAGGGAAGTCATCGAGTTAAAGTTACATGGTATGCACGGATTCCAATAACCATTGGAAGTTATAATGCTGTTGTATCATGTGATGTGGTGCCACTGAGTGATGTACATTTGACATTAGGAAAATCATGGCTATCTATGCATAATGTACGTCATAATGCGTCCCGCACTCGCTATTTTTTTTTTGATGGTGGCAAGAAGCATGTCTTTGAATCCCTACCCCCTATACAACAATGTGAATTTCAAATCGAGGATTCTAAGGCCATGGAAATAGATAGGGGTGCGATTCCTGATGTGAACTTTGTGGAAGCAGAAAATATTGAGCCAGAATTGAGAAACGGAGAGAGTGGAGGTGAGGTGGAGCTAAAGAATGAAATGGAGTGTGATGTTGTGACGCAGACCGAGGATATCGCATTAGTGGTGGAGAAAATCGAGGCAGATGGGACAGTTGGTCCTACTTCCCCGACCACTTGTTCGAGTTCTATTTCGTCTTCTTTACAGGTACATGACGATCATCTGCTTGAGGAGCGAACTGGGCCATCTGATATACCCAATCCAACCAATATATTGCCTCTGGATGTTCTTGTCCCAGTTGACATTGATGGAAAACCGAAGCACACTTTCATTGATCCTTTTTATGTGTATTGTGTCGTTATTCCGGCTTCTAATCCCTATGATTATGTTGCTGCTCCAGAGAAAATAATTTGCATTGAGCACTCACGACATTCCTATGCATTGGTTTCTTTGGTGAGGTATTCGTCATCAGCTCGAGGTTCTAGTTCTTTGGAGCCGTATTTACTCATTGCATTTGATCCGGGCATATCATTGATGTTCGTTGTTGGTTCGACCTGTTTTGTCCTTGATGGTGCATTTTACGACATCCTTTTGATTCGAGGACGAATCCTTTTGGAGCCGGGAGGGAATGATGTGATTCACATCGAGAAGAAACTTGTCAAATTTATTTGGAGTCTTTTATTTATTTTTAGTTAACTTTTATTATCCCACATTGGTTAGATAGTATTTTATTTTTGTTATTGTTTTTATTTATAGTTATTTTGTCCCACATTGCTAGATTAGCAATTAGTCTTGGAGTTTGTAGCCTATATAAAGGCATTAAGAGTCATTGTAATCATCAGACAAATTTTGATATATTATATTTGAAGCTTTTAAGCTTTGGTGAGTTTTCTCACGTTGGTGTTTGGTGGATTCCAACACCGTTGTTTGGTGGATTCCAAACGGAACTTATCAAGGTTCTGAGCAGACCTTGTGGCGTTCGTATACCAAGGTTCTTAGATACGGGTTATCTAAGGGTTGAGGTCATACCAAGGTTCTTAGTTACGAGTTAGCTAAGGGTCGCGGTGCTCGTTTTATTGGTGCCTTCAGTCGGTCCTTCGGCAATTTTGGATCTGATTCGACCACGGATCACATCAGAAGACGATCGAGAAGCCATTATATCAACTACAATTACAAAGTCTAATCTTTGGAGGCATTGCCGTGTGTTACATTTAACTAGGAACATGCGCGTTTTCTCCAATAATTTACCGAACGTCTCACGCAACAACTTCATGATTTCTCAAACTGGATTTTGTCAATTGGTGATGGTAATGCCTATGCCACATCATTATCTGATTTAGGTGAAACAAATTGGGTTAGAATACCAAATGAGTTCCTAATTAAGAATGGGGACAACGCATTACAAGATTTGATTGACTTCACGTACCCTAAGCTTTCTGAATGTTACAACGATATAACATACTTAAAGGATCGTGCAATACTTGCTCCAACAAATGGTGATGTCAATAAATTAAATGAAATGATGTTGAAAACCATTCCAGGAGTTGGACGCACATACATGAGTGTTGATACTATTTCTCCATACGAACAACAAGACATTGAGCACAACATAAATCCACCGGAATACCTCAACTCTTTAGATGTTCCTGGAATTCCTAATCATTGTTTAGAGCTCAAGGTAAGAGCACATATGATCCTACTACGAAGTCTGAATCAAACAACTGACATGTGCAATGGAACACGACTTCAAATTACACGATTGGGTGATAAGGTCCTAGAAGCACGAATTCTAACAGGGCCAAATGTCAGTGAAAAAGTTCTTATTCCTCGAATCACATTGACACCTCAAACAATTCATTCACCATTTCCCATAAAAAGGAGACAGTTTCATTAAGGTTGGCGTTTTCAATGACAATCAACAAAAGTCAAGGCCAGACTTTGAAGAACGTAGGTGTATACCTTCCGAACCACGTGTTCTCACGTGGCCAACTATATGTGGCGATCTCCCGTGTTACTGCACCTTCTGGTTTGAAGTTACTGATGGTTAACAAAGATGACGTCCCACAGAATTACATGCGGAATATTGTTTATCGTGAAGTGTTTGAATTATAGGGCTTATTGTATTGATGTACATTTATTTCTCCTCTCTTGTGGATTTTGACTCTGAATATTGTAGTTGTAACACAACAATTTATATTACTTATTACGTTGTTATATTGCTATTACACGTGTATTTACATTCAATCTTCTTTGTCATCCTTTAACGATTGAAATGTCGAACGCGAGTTTTTTAATTTTATTCTATGACATGCACAATATTTGTTTAAATTTTTAAAAAATTATAATCGATTTATTATTTTATTTAAATTTGTCTATCCCCGTGTATAGCATATGTTTTTGACTAGTAAGTATATATTTTAGTCAATCAGAGACAAAAATTTCCTAGCATTGCGACAACCTTTACTTTTTGTTCATTTTCCTTTGTTAAACATACTGGCAATAGGCCTGTTCATTTTCTAGCCAAAGCAGGTTTGTCTGCTCACGGCCTTATTACTTGGGGCTCTTTCCCTCCAACGGATGTAATTGACTCTTGTTTGACCGATTTGGCGAAATAAAATTTCCCTCACTTTTCAAAATAAAATTTTAGTTCATGCATAATTTTTTAAATGTATTTTAAATTCGAGTATGCAAATAAGATTGTAGATTGAGTCGAGTCGAGTTAATATTAAACCATATCAAATCGAACCATCCAAACTGGAACTAAACGGCTTTGAGTCGGAAATACATTAGCTTCAAGTTTCCCGATTACAATCAGACAGGGAAGAAACCGTTTTCGGCGGCAATGGGGAAGCACCATAGAAAGCATGTCTCAACATCATCATCATCCTCCTCCTCCTCCTCGTCGGAATCCGACGATGAAGACGTCCGACGACCGAAACGTCACCGTAGTAGCAGAAAGAGTGACAAAAGAAAGGAAAAAGACAAAAGAAAAAGCAACAAATCTCGTAGTGAAAGGTCAAAGAGAAAGAAAAGGGATTATTCATCGGAGTCAGAAGAGTCTAGTCCAAGCCCTAAAATGGACAGGAATACTAGCAGAGAAAAACCCGAGGGAGTGCTGAAGCGCATCCTTGAAGAGTTTCCTGCTGTAGCTAATGATTTGGTGCAGGTAATTGGTGCAATTCAGTTATGCTTTGGGTTTTATTTCGTCTTTTTCAGCATAACGAGCAAACTAATTGAACCAAGGAACATTTATTTTAGCTTGTTACCTTTGTTGAGATGTGATTTTGCATTGTGTAGCTAATTCCTAATCGCTAAGAGAAAATATGTTTGATGCAGAACGTGTTTTAATAGACTTCGCTTAATCACTGTTAATTCCATTAAATTATGTTCTGCTGTATTGAATTACAGTCATTTTTGTTATGTGCAGCTGCTGCGGATGATAGATGATGGACAAGCTGTTGATATAAACGGATTATCACAGAAGTCATTAGTTAAACATTTGAGGAAGCTTTTTATATCTTTGAAACTCAAGGAGAAGGGTGACAACTGTTTTTTGTTGCCCTCCCGTGCGCGTCCGACATTGGAAATTCTTGGGGGAATCATTCAACCCAGCGTCCAATCGGAAAAGCAGCATATTGAATCAGGGGATGGTGCACGCTCAGGATCACCTGATTCCGGTGGTAAAGAGGCTACTGATGTGAGTATGTCTAGTGAAAATGCTGCAGATACTAGGAGGAGGTATGGATGTCCCCCCTCCCTCTTTTTTCCCCCTCGTATCTTCATGAATTAATTCGTTCTGTCAGATTACCTTGAAAGGTGCCAATAGTTTGATTTGTTGGTAGAATCATGTATTTCCAGTATATAGAAGGGAGCATCATTATGTTTGTGCTTTGGCATCGGCTTAAAATTTGTGATCGGTACTTACACTTTCACTAGTGTTCATTCAGCTTCCTGTTCACGGTAACGTTCTTTTTTCGAGTAAATGGAGTCAAGTCACCATAAAAAAAACACAAGTTCCTTTTTCAGTTCATATTATTCATATTGATGATATAGAAGGAAATACGTGCACGGATGAGCTATCCAACCAGAATACATGGTCTTACGGAGACTAGACTTTGGCTTAAGAACAAATGATGAACCCTATAAAATGGAGGCTTTTGTATTGCTTTTCTAGTTATTTTTATTCTTTTTTAATGATATCTTAGCATTTAAATTGAATTGTTGATTATGATTGTTGCAGGATTATTGGTCCAGCCATGCCTTCAGCTGAGTTACTTGCTGCAGCAGCTAGGTTGACTGAAGCTCAAGCTGAATTGAGGTATTGATGAAGTTTTATAACTTCAATATCTGAGAATTCTCTTTTATCCTTTCTTATTCCGTCAAAATTGTAACCTTCACATAGGTTGTGTGCTGCATATTCTTGTCCTTTAGTTATTTATTTTGGGTATAAAAAATAATACTTTTATATAGATTCTTGGGTGTTCTAATGCTAAGTCACTCACTGATGTTTGGTATGTGCTTCTAGAGAGGTGGAGTTGGAAGCAGACGATGGGGTATTCATAGGCCCTCCACCTCCTGAATTGGTTGTTGAAGCTGAATCGTCAAATGAAGCCGAGCGCTTTGAAGAGGTTTTCCGCTCATTCTTGACACGTTATTTTACATTTATACTTCCTTTCTATTATTTAGTTTCTGTTTTTATATTGTTATCCCCGAGGACTTTTCTTGGTATCTTCTCTGTTAAGTTGGTGGCCTGTTGAGAAGTCTTTCGTAATCTATTATACAAGACATTTATCTGTACTTTAATCCTTCAGCTAGTCGGTCTTTCAAATCGTAATGCCTATATGAATGCTCTTAGTGTCACCGTAATCACACTTACCTTTATTGGTTTAACAAGTGATAAGCATATTCACAATCTTACACGTTTATAATTGTAATCATTAGTCTAATTTTCTGGTTCCTGAAACCAGCCTAGTATCGGGTAGCTGCAAGCCATGCTCATACGTTTCTCATCATTTTTTTATGTGATTCAGATCGTTTCCATTGTCTCCTCAAATTTTCATCTCTCTTCATTATTGCTCTCTAGTCTCTATTATTGTAATTGGAACCTACGGCACTCTCATCTATCTTCTTTGGTTCTTTTAATGCACGCCAGCTTAGATTCCATCACAATAAGCAAGTAGGAGGTTGAACGCATTCTGATTTTGGAGCTCATTTTTTGTTGAAACTTAGACTCGTATCTTGCTTTCATTATGACAAAATCTGTCTGACCATTCTGCTTTGATTTGCTAGATTACTAGAATTATGGGAGCTGAGGCAGACAGTCCCTATGATGTTTTGGGTGTGAACAGAAACATGTCCGTGGACAATATGAAAAAGAGGTTTGTTTTTTTTGTTGAAAGTTGATGCTAAAACCCTTTTTTTTTTCTTTCTAATTTGGGTAGGACCTAATATTTTGGGCTGTACAATCAAATTGTGGCAATAGTAGATAAAACAAATATGTTTTTTGTATCGTTTATAGTCTTAATGTAGATAGCAGGTACTCAAAGGCACATAACACCAACTAAAATGGCTTTTTGCCGAATTTTCAAGTTCTCTACATACATCTTTATGTTGTTGCACAGATCTACTTGGTGCATTAGGTGATCAAACTTCTTGTAGAAATAGAACCTGTCTGTTTTTTTTTCTTCTCTAAACGGACCATACTGTGTACCACATTCGAATGTGCAACATATTTCGTGAGCTTCTTCCCGCTTATTAGTTGATCCCTGTCAATTAGCTTTTGTCTATTTGCTTACCTTAAAATTGCTAGATTACCACATTGGCTAATATATGAATCTGGAAATCATCTTTGCATACGGCAAACTCATTTCAGTCACACATTGGTTACTTTATCAATGTCGGAAGCTACTATAATCTTGTTTCATGCTTCCGTTTTTCATCTTTATGTTCACAATCATCTTTGTTTGTGCTATTTATCCATTGCAGATTACATTGAACCCATGACCTTTAGCGTCTAAGTCTAACTGTTATCCTGAATCGAAGCATAAATGAGGATCCTGTTAATGTTATTCTTGGTTTTACAGTTGTCTTTATTTGTCATTATTATACTATCATCATTTTGGACAGAGAGGTATATATGTTTTTGTGTGCTTATCTAATTCATCACGTCAATATTTTTGCTCAGGTACTGGAAATTATCTCTCATGGTGCATCCTGACAAATGCTCTCATCCTCAAGCCCATCAAGCTTTTGTTAAGTTGAATAAAGCCTATAAAGAACTACAAGATCCGGATAAGGTATCTAATTGCCCCCCACCCTTCCTCCTTCTACATGTCTGCTTTCTATAAACCCTGAAATGTAGTCTTTGCTTGTGTTCTTCAGCTTGAATTTTCTATAAACAGCTTTCCAGTGTTTGTAATCATTAGGAAATGCCGTTTCTTTTCTGCAATTTGGCTTGCTATAGTTTTGTTGTCGAGCATTATTTCCTTTACTTAAAATCTCATATTCTCCTGATTATTTATTTTTTTTCTTGTAAAGAAAAAAGCTTTGGATGATCAATTAAAGGCCAAAGATGAGAAAGAGGAGTTTAAGGTATAATCTTAATGAACTTTTGAATGATTGGACACCTTTGTTTCGATGGAGATACATCAAGAAATCAAACTCTTTCTTTGCAGGCAGAGTTGAAAGCAATGAGGGAAGCTGCTCAGTGGCGACGAGTGCAAGGTGTGTATTCCTTTTTCCCGTTATTTCTGTTTCTAGCATTCGGTAATATGGTTTCAAACTAAGAAAAAAACCACTAAATTGCAGGTATATCCATGGAGGGGGATGATATACTTCTGGCTGAAACTGATGTTCAAGTTCAGCCAAAGAGAGATGAATGGATGACAAAGCTGCCTCCAGAAAGACAAGTATGGATCTTTCGCTGTTGACCAGTCTTTTTATTCTGGGTACTTGTCTTGCATAAGTTACTTGAAAAGGTTCAACCTAAAAAACGCTGTGTTTGATTACAGACAGACTCAAACACCACTTTTCGATCTCTATTCATACTAAACTGCATCAGAATCTTTACATCGCATAAATTGAATAAAGAATATGTATTCTATGTTCTATAAAAAAGTTCATAATTTAAAAGTTTTACATATCTATTTTACTCTGTTTTACAATAACTATTACAAATGTTTCTTGACAATATCTACCAAAAATGCTCTTTTATTAGTGTTTGAATGAATCTACTCTGTTTCTCAGCCCGGTGTGACCATGCAATCAACAAGATTTAGCAAAAGCACTAAGGAGGGGCGTGGAGATACTAGCGCATGGACCGACACTCCGTCTGAGCGTGCACAAAAAGCAAAAACAAAGTACGTCGTCTTTTTTTTGGATGCTTCATTACTTCATCACCCGAGTTATGGATATGCATATCCAAGTCATGTATCTAACTTTTTATAAAAACTGCAAATTTTGCTTCACGTGTGTATCGTATGTATCTGGTGTGTATCGTATGTATCTGGTGTGTATCGTATGTATCTGGCTGCAGCTAATGCGAGTGGTAATAATGACAGTTATTTGGAAGCATACAACGAGGCAACAGCACTTGCATCAAACGAGCAAGACAAAAAACGGATGTCAACAGAAGCCGAGATGGTGGAACAATACAACAAAGCAAAGCGATCAAAGTCGTTGATAGAGAAACACAGAGAATCATCTTCTTCTTCTTCAACTCAAAACCGCGGGTCAAAGAAGAAGAAATCTAGACAGGAGGAATCTGCAAAGAAAGATGAGGACTGGGAAGGAAAGCATCCATGGAAGCCGTGGGACCGGGAGAAAGATCTAACGGCTGGGAGGCTAAGTGTCAAATTAGATACAAATGATATGGCTCAGGGTTTGTCTTCTAGGTTTTCTTCAAGTTCTTTCCAAAAAAGTTTTCTTTAAAAAAAGGGGAAAATCATTATACAATTTTAGAAAGAGGCTTTGAATTCATATTTTTGGCTTAATTCTCATAGGAATAACGCATTAGTTTGTATTTTGTGTTGTACATGTTGTGCAAAATTTGGAGATTCTGTATTTTACGGAACGGATCTGTGATTAGATATTCTAGATTTTTTTAAAATCTTTTTTTGTTATTTTTTTTAACAAGTGCCACGTGTTAAAAATCTAACGCTGAATGTACCAACATGATCTAACCAATGAATACTTGATATCTGATAAAAGCGGTCTGAATGTATAGACGAGGGATAAAAGTATTAAGATAGTATGTGAAATTCGTTAAATGAAAAAGGACAAAAAAAATGTCTTTATTCAAATATTCTATCATTGCAACTAGTGGTTGGTATGCTGTGCAAGGCACGGCATGCTCTTTTCAAGGAATCTCAATTCTTTAGACATTCCATGTAGAACCTCGAAAGCATTTTCAGCCTCAAACAATTTCCCCCATGTAATCTCAGCTTCTTCTTCCATGCACATAAGTTCTTGTTGATGCCTAAATTAAAACAATTCTTCTTTACGTTTTGCTTCAGTTAACTTCTTCTCAAGGTCCAATTCCCTTGCCAAAGATTTTCCTAACATTGAAAGGACATGTTTACGCGATTCTGCGGTCTGCATTCTTAACGTTGAATTCACGTCATGTAGATAACCATTCTCCTTTTCTTTGGTGACCTTGCCATCTTTTTCCTGCAAGCAAAGACAAAGTTATGGAACAAAGAATTCGTATATGTACAAAAGATTCCCCCACTAAAAGAATGTATATTGAAGTTCACTCCCAAGAAAAATGCACAGAAGCACCTGACATGCCCAAAATTTGAAGGTCAAGTTCGTTTTCCTACAAGACACGGAGTCAGACAGATGCACTTATCCAAAACACACACACAAAAATAAACAAGAGAGAGAGAAGTTGTTCCGATATCAACTTTGACCATAGCCATGTTACATGGAAAAGAGGCAAAGTGAAATTTGTGATCAAAGACTCCCAACAATGCAATGAACACCCAAGATGCTTATATTTTATTAAAAATAAATAAAATAAAACAAATAAAAGTCATGCATAAATGAAGATATAATTTTGCAATCTGACAAGCGAAAGACATTGTATCCACCTAGGGGCTTAGCTATGAATAAGGAAAGTCGCAGCGGTCAAGGAAAAGTAATCAATACAACTCATATCATAATGCCACCTTATGGAGTAGTTACTGGTTTAACATGAAAAGACTATATTGACAGTGCACCGGCATTGACAAAACGATGTCCAATAAATTTAAGGTATTCTTGTAAAATATGACAACATTTCAATCTTAACATCCAACTAATCAATGATCAGATAAAATTCATCACATACAAAACTTACTCTTACCAAGACATGTATTTTGAAATTGATTAGATTTTTGCTACTTTTACCTCCAGCATAAATCAGTACCATCCGATGGAAGTTGTTTGACGGCACTCGTAAATCTGATACATGCTCCAGTGTCTACAATAATGATTCTTCGCTCTCAGATAACTTGACCTAGATTTCCTTGACAGCTTCTCCACAACACATGCTTGAAGACATCATTTCATACGCAAGTACAATCTCTGACTGCAGATTTAACAAGTAATGTTCTAGTTCGTTCAATTCTGACTCTAAAATCCCTGATAAAAGATCAAACTCAAGAGCTCATTGGGCAAAATATTCAACTGCATGTTCCGTCTCTGAAACATAAGTCTCTAAGTGCCGGTAAAGTTTAGAGTTTTCTTTTTTGTTTCATTTTAAAAGATAAAACACTTGACAACATTTATTATCCCAAAGTGAAGCACAATAACAGTACAGAAATGAACAGAAGAAGGGCACATACACAAATGTAATTAAACAGCAAAATGATCACAAGAATACGTAGGAGGAAGAAGCCATTGCAAGCAAATTCAAATGGAGGAGTTAGACAGCCAACTATGTTGAAACCAGGAAAACCTCCAAGTAACCCTGCAAGGCAGAATAGTCACTACACAATCTACTACAAAAACCATATCATTTCTGAAAGTGAATTCTCTATATTCAAACCAAACCACTCAGAAATGAACAACAGTTTTAACCGGAAGACACAAAATTAACGAAGCAACTGTAAAAACATTTACAATAAAAGAACACTATAGTAAGAAAATACAAACTATACTCTAAGAACATGTATCGTAGAAAAACCCACATATTGGTATCAATCAACCACAAATAACCTTGGTACTTAATTTTCATTAAGAGCAAAGAGGAACAAACAACTCTAAGAGGCAAATATAAAGTACATGTCACATCTAAAATTCCTTGTTAACACAACTATCAAATGTAGTCGGTGTATTTTTTACCAAGAGCAACAAGCAACCACACCGCCTACTGAAAAGTGTTATGCAATCTCAATAACACAACAACTAAAGCCCAAGTAAACCTCTTTTATGAACATGAAAGAGACAAATCCAATAGGTCCTTTCACTCTTAGAAAAGACAACGGGAAAAGCTAAATCAACAATAACAACTCAACAACTAAAGCATAAGTAAACCTCTTTTATCAACATGAAATAGGCTGATCTAACATGACCTTTTACTATCAGGGAAAGACAGCAAGAAAAGCTAAATCAATAATAAAAATTAACTGCAATCCGACATAAAAAATTTATGCACAACACATTGTACTTACTAATCCAACAGTAACACAACACATTGTACTTATGACTAATCCAACAGTAACAATTACTAAGTAAACCCTTCGACTGAACACAGAAAAAACACACTTCACAAAAGGAAAATCTCCACATTCTTTTACACATAACCAACAAGTACAGGCCAAAGTTAATAAACCCCAGCACAATTAATACATAAAACCATTTATGAGGCACAAAAAAAGCACATGCAGGACAAACACAGAAGAATAAAAGACATACCCCAAATCATCTAATCAAACCGGAGAATTAAATGCATAGATAAGGATTTTTTTTTTTACAGTGAATAAAACCAATCCCAGAGGGCTATGTAATAAATTGAAATGGATGCAAAAGTTTTTTTTCTCATGGATATAGCCAAAGGGATCCTTTACCCGCTAGGAAACTTTTTATCTTGGATATAGAGGCTTCTTTACAAACAGTTAAGCAGAAATCCGGCAATAAAGGAGGGAGTCACTCCATATAATCTCAGACTTGGCATACACATCCAACGCACATCATCCCTTGCTAAAATCCACTGGAAAATACACCATTTCCGCCGCCTGCTGCAGGGTTCAACTGAAGGAATTTTCTTGGAATGACAGGATCAATGATCGAAAAGACTCAAAGTGTACGCATATCCGTTTTTTTTAATTACCTTTACAATATTTTTTTTTTTTGTGATTATCAAGTGATAATTTGAGTTATTCTTTAGTTAAGTTTCAGAACATATTAGACTCGATAAGCTCGATGAAAAATTCGAGCTCGGCTCGAGTACTTCATGGCACCTGGGTTCGAACTCGAGTTTGAAATACTCGTATTCGAACTCGAGTTCGAGATTAATATTTTAAATTGCTTGACTCGGCTAATCTCGACGAATGCATTAATGCAAAAGAAAATTGTACGAAATATGTAATTTAAATAAAGAAAAAATTAAATATCTACTAGTTATTTTTTAAATTAGAAATCTCTAAAAATATACAGTTTCGAATGCTTTTGGAGTATCTACAGAAGCTATTCTATTCTTTTTTTTTGAGGGGTAAGAAACAATTCTATTCTGAGTGGCGCTAATTCTCAAGTTTCAAAATGAATGAGAATCCTTCCGGCTCAACAAATCTCCGGTTGCTGGGCACTTGAGCAACAATCGATTTCGTCCATATGTAGGAAGGAAAGAGAAGAATTCCCTGGAGGATCGGAGGAGGCTAGAGCACAATGAAAGGAGGCTTCGGAGAGAATGGGATGTCGGGAGGGAGGCGTCGTGGATTGGGAGAAGCCCAGTCAGGGGCGGATTTAAGAAGGAGGGAGGGGGGTCAAGCCCTCCCCCTTAGATCCGGAAAGCACACTATTATGTATGTTGTGTATTTTTTTTGTCCCCCTAAAAATTTACACTCGTCTATAGTATCGCCCCCTCCCCCCTTACCCGAGATCCTGCGTCCGCCCTGAGCCCAGTTGATTACATGATATTGAGTTGTTGGATCCGGAGAAGGTAATTTGAAGGAGGAGGAGTTTGTGAAGAACATTATATATTTTGGAGGAGCAGACTGGGTATCTGGATCAGAGTCAGAGTGATCCGGTGAAGCTGGATATGGATCAGGGGCGGATCCACGTGACCCCACTGAATTTTTTAAAATTTTTTTTTTTTTTTTAGTATTAAAATTATGTAGTTTTGTTGTTAAAAAGTGTTGTTTTGCCGATAAAAATTAATGTTTTAGACTCTGGTGACCCCACTGAAATTTTTTTTGGATAAAAGATGTAGTTTTAAACTCCGATGACACCATTGGAATAAATTCCTGGATCCGCCAGTGATATGGATGACATGAGATTACAAGGGTTTTGCGGGATGAGAGATTAATGGGATGCCGGGAGTAGGGCTGTAAATGAACGTCAGTATTCGATTCGATTCGCTGTATTCGGCTCGAAAAAAGCTCGATTCGAGTTCGATTCGAACCTTCGAACGTCGAGCGAACGTTAGGTATTTGATATTCGTCTATCGAGCCGAATCAGATCGAACACGCTCGCCTCGAACTATTGTATATTAAAAAAAAACTATATATATAAAGGTTCGAACATGTTCGAACCGTTCAACATGTTCGAACATGTCGAACATGTTCGAACTTTCAACCCGAGCCGAACCTTGCTAAACTAAGGTTCGATCGATTCGAGCCGAGCCGAACCTTAGGTTCGAACCTTTCGAGCCGAACTCGAACCCTGCACATGTTCGGTAGGGTTCGGCTCGTTTACAGCCCTAGCCGGGAGGGATTATAATTATACCAAATCAAAGGAGGCGTCTGCTTCTTAATTATGCTAAAGCTGTGTTTTGAAGGAGCCCTCTCCTTTTACTTTTAGTGAAATAAGACTCCTTAATGGTTAAACCCTAACCATGAGGGTCCCCACTCCCCCTGTCCCATGGGATGAGTGGAGAATGTTAATCAGGATCTCCCAATAGCTCAGAATCGTTGGGCTTGCCTATATTACGGTGAAATAAGACTCCTTAATTTTACTTTTGGTGGTTTTATTTGGTCGAATTTCGTAATAAGTTCTAACTCTTCTTGTTGCTGTCCTTTGTAGTTTTACTTTACCACCGTTATGCTATCTATCTTGCTGGTTTCAGGTATTTCTTGTCTTCTTTTGATGATTTCTTTCATGATCGTTGATGTTGGTATTCCATTTGGGGCTAAATTACAATTTTGGTTCTCTAACTGGACACGTTTTTCGATTTTGGTCCTAGTTTTTCGATTTTGGTTATTTTGGTCCTAGTTTTTTTTCCTGTAAGTGGTCTTTTTTTTTTTTTTGCTGAAATAGTCCTGAACGCCGGAAAGACCACTTACAGGACTAAAATTGTCGCCGGAAAAGACCAATTTTAGTCCTGTAAGTGGTCTTTCCGACGTTCAGGACTATTTTTGCAAAAAAAAGACCACTTACAGGACTAAAATTATCGTCGGAGAAAAGCCAAGACCAAAATCGAAAAACATGTCTAGTTAGAGGACCAAAATAGTAATTTAGCCTTCGATTTGGTGTTCCGTTACCTTGTCTTCACAGTTCACACTGTGCACCGCTCAAAAAATTCCACTCAAA
Source organism: Gentiana macrophylla (assembly GCA_026214975.1). Lineage (NCBI taxonomy): Eukaryota > Viridiplantae > Streptophyta > Magnoliopsida > Gentianales > Gentianaceae > Gentiana > Gentiana macrophylla. The sequence continues at coordinate 120,368,552 of CM047812.1, read as the reverse complement.
AAAAAAAACCCCCAAAGAAACAAAACAACCTAACCATCCATGCTATATATAATTAGCACATGCCACGATATGCAAAAATGCAACTCCATTGTTAGAATAATACGCCCGGACCTTCGGTTATAACGTGCAAGATTTTAAACTACAACCGTTGTAGGAAGGAGGTATGATGTAGCTTCAACATCATTTTTTTCGCGAGATATATTCCTTAATTCATTACTTAGTATATGATTAAAAAGAAGATGACATGATTACATACATCCAAGGAGTTCTTACTCATTTTATTGTTAAAGTTAAACCATTCAACAATATTTTTTTAATATTTATGATTTTGACGGCTAACTTAACAAAATAAGAACGGGAAGTTATTGTGTACGTGGTGAGGGATTTTGAGGTGAAGTGACAGGTGAAACGATCAGAACCACACAGTTTAAATACAGAATAAAAGTGTGGTGTGTGGATTGCCACACGGAGTCTCCGCACCGTGTGGAGACACCACACAATAACCTCCCAATAAGAACGGTGCGGTGTGGATATATGTAATCATGTCATCTTCTTTTTAATCATATACTCCCTCCGTTTTTTTATATATCGCAGAGAGAAGATTCACACAGATTAAGAAAATAATTAGTATGTCTCAAATATAGTGTTGGAAATGTATTTTTGTTATTGGATATGTAAATACTTTGTTAGTAAATGTGTTTTTAGTATTGAAAATGTATTTTTTTTTAATGGAAATGTAAATATTTTATTGGTAAAGAAGGAAAAAATAATAAATGGTGCATTGGAAATATACAATGACAGATAAATAATATAAGAGTAAATTGTGAAATATGACATAAAAAAAAACGGAAGAAGTACTAAGTAATGAATTAAGGAATATATCTCACGAAAAAAAAATGATGTTTTGAAAAAGAAGCTACATCATACCATTTCCCTATGATTTCCCCATTAATTAAAAAGAAATATATATTCTTTATACCTACACTAATTTTAGGGTGGTACAAGTGAAGTTTTATACAACATACTGTATCATCAATTTCAAAGAATATTATTTGTGATTTTTTCTATATATAGGGGTCCATCTTAAAACGCATCATTTTGATTAATTGTACTGCACCAGATAAAATTTTCGCCATGACTAAACTAAAATTTATGATACAATTACGTCGGTCAATAGGAACGACGAAAGTAGTGTATAGGATAAGCGACGGCCGTCGCACGTTTGCAAACAACTACTATAGAATATAGGGGGAATGAGGGAGAAGGACATAAATATTTCATCAATTGAGTAGAATGACAGTTTTTTGAAACTTTTGCATAAAGGACAAAACTATTTATTCAATTTGTTAAATTCACTTGTGTTCAAATTCATCATTTAAATTAACGCGTAAATTAATCGTCGAAATTCACTAATTTTCAAAATTCATTGTCGAGATTCACCGATTTTAAGGATTCATTGTTTGTCATTCTTCTTCGCTTATAAAATTAAGCGATTGTTCTTCTCCATATAAAAAATATGTAGTTGTCCTGTTACTTAAAAATATTCCAGATTATGTCCTTATCCCTAATTTTCCATAGAATATATGTTTAAAATATACTCAAATTATATAATCTTAATGAATGCTTTATTTTACGGTTTTAAATTTACGGTCTTCTAATGTATAGAGGCGAGTTATATTAATACCACAATTTTACTATTGACACTCATTTTTTATTTATTATTTTTCATTTATTTTTTCACACCACCAAATTACCTTTTTGGCACCACGTTACGGGTGTCAGAGCTATTGATTTTTTTTTTTTTTGCTCACAACGTCAGTGAGTCTGACGTTTTACACCAATGACACATTTATAATTATAAGTTCAGTGTCATTGACGTTTGGATTGAAAACCAACGTCAATTTCAGTGACGCTCATACCGCAAACGGACGTCAGTGCCACCGATGTTATGCTCAAAATAATAAAAATATTCAATGTGTTGCCAAGAGTGATTTATAGAATACCGAGAGTAATCGTAGTGCCGATAGAAGCCGCTTTATAGAATCTCATTAAATTTAGTGAAGCTGGACGAAAGGAAAAGAAAATTGTACCAAATATGTATTTCAAATATAAATAAAAAATCTTTTCTTTTAGGGCAAAAATAAAATATATATCCTGAGTTTCAAAATGAATGACAACCCTTCCGGTGTTGGCTGCCTCAACAAATCTCCGGTCGCTGGGCGCTATCGTCCTTATGTAGGAAGGAAAGAGAAGAATTTCCTGGAGGAGGTCAGGGCAGAGGCTAGAGCACAGCGAAAGGCTTCGGAGAGGATTGATTTGGAGAAGCTGGGTTCCAATAATACTGAGATGGATTCGGAGAAGCCCCGTGTTTTGGCCGGAGGCGCCAGTTCTTGCGGAGGGGAGAATGGGATCTCGGGATTATACCAAATCAACTCCGTCGTCGTTGAAGGCGGCTGTGGATAGGATGAGAAGGGCTAGGGAGAAGGTCGAGAAGATTGATTGGGATAAGGTTTTTCCGTCGAAGAGAATGGGATCTGGGGATTATACCAAATCAAAGGAGGCTTATGGTAAGACTGTTTTGCCGGAGGCGTCTGCTTCGTGTGATAAGAGTGCTTTGGAGGAGCCGGTTTCGGATAGGATGGATTCAGATTACCTTGCTTACAGAAATGAAGGAAAACAGATCTCACCTGGAAAACATGTGACTGTCACTGGGATGGATTCGATTTTTTCAAGGTTGATTTTGTAATAATCGACCTTCAACTTTGTGATGATCTTCAGTTTTAATGTGACGTGGTGTATTGGTAGAATCGGGATGGTGCAAATAAAGGGCCATTCAATAAAATAGCTTGCTTTATTTTTATAGATACTGCATGTAATGTTCATTTGCCATGGTAAACTTAAACCAACTACTCTGTTGTAGGTTGGTGCTAGCTATTATCATTTTTGGTATGATCAAATAAGTGTAGTATCTTCATGCATCTTGCAAACTGATTTTTTCTTATTTGTTAGCAGCAGATTTTTAATTGTTACTTGCAGTGATTATTTCTCTGCATGAAAATGGAGAAAAAAAAGTAATTGTTACCTTTACGATCTCTATTTCTCTATTGTTTAAGTTTAAGGGCTTTTATTGTGTCTTTTGCTTAATTATGAATAATATATTTAGGTTACACATGCTATTACCTAGAAGATGGTGATCAAGGACGGAGTCAGGATTTCAACATTGGGTGGGCTAATGGACTATATCGAGTTCATCGGGTGGGCTGTATTAAGTATATTTTACGGATCAAATTGAACTACATAGATATTTTAGTGTAATATTTTTTTGTTCGGGTGGGCTTAGCCCCCCCCTCAAATCATACATGCCTCCGTCCTTGATGGTGATGAATATGCATAACATAAACCTAAAATTGCCTATCAAACATGCATTATGTTTGTTTATATAATAATAATAATGATAATAATACAATCTTATTTGTATGTGTTTAATTGTATAAACATTGAGATATATAAATCATAACAATTAATATAATTAAAGTTTGAAGAAGGTAGGTTCAAGGGCATTTGTGTCTTGCATCATGAGTTTTCATGTTAGCATAGCAAGGACAAACATCTTCATTTCCAGAAGTGCCAGGTGGTAAACAGTTGCATCTTTCACAGCAAGTGTTACATGCCCTTATACACATTTTGTGTCTTGATGATTTGCTACATCTATATTCACATTTCCCTCCACAATCTGCCAAATTATCAAAGTGGATTAGTGGTAAGTTAAGTCAATTAATAATCATTCATTAGTGTCCTGTTTAACGAGCTTTGATCAGAAACTAACTATAAATACGATAAAATCTCATAGACGACGTCGTATCGTATCATAACGTTGGATGCGTATACACTCATACCGATTGTAGCTTCAGGGGTGATATTTCGAGCTTGAACTTGTAACTGCATTTTTCAAACACACAACTATATATGTTTAATGACATACTTCTTATTCAGGCGGAAAAAAAAGACAATATCATATCCAAAAAAAAAAAACATTAGAGCACTTGTATTGAAAATCGTAAAACAATGTAAACCTGTAGAATATAGATTCAAATCATTCACATTCAGTAATATATGTACTCGTACTCATATCTGTGATATGAAGATATATTAATTGTATTTTCTTTATTCTAAACACAGTATTTTTAAATTCTATATTATCTGGACCGCATATACTGATCCAATTCATTTTGAATAAAAAAAGCAATGATACAGTCACAACGGATTGAAACAACCAATTTACACAACAATCATCTACACCATTGATTCTTTTGAAAATATATTCAATGATCTAGGTTCCACAACAATCAATGGTGTAGATGATTATTGTGTCAATCCGTTCTGTCTGTATCGTTTTCCGAATAAAAATTCCTTGAATTGATAAAAACAGTGTTTTGAGTCTGTACAACCGACTATATGTTGAAAAAAACAGTTACGAGTGCTCTCAAACATAAGTACCGTTTCAAAATCAACATGCAGGAAAATTAATAATTAAAGTATCCTCACCTCATGTATAAAGATCAAACACAGCACAGCAAGAAATAAGCTAGCTTTTGAGAAAGCCATTTAAGTAATTATTTAATTTCGATTTAAAAAAAAAAAAAAAAAAGAGAATAAATGTTGTTTGAAGAATTTTGTTATGACTTGTGGCTAAATATTATATATTCAAAATTATATATCTACCCCTATTTATAGGCTTTTTTAAAAATGGAGTTGGCTTTAAGCACAAAAAATGGACATCCATATCACAGGCGCTTTTCTTTCTAAATCGACACGTTTCTTATAAACCGTTAATTTTGCTTTTAAGTTATGGTTTGGTTTGTTTGTTTTCTGGTAGAAAATGTTCATGTGGTGAGTAACCGAGTATATATAACAAACCAAATACACTGTAACTCTCCTGGACAAGGGGTACTACCTCCGTTTTAAAATATAAGTCATTTCCTACGTTTTTTGATTTGTCCCATAATTATATAAGTCATTCTATATTAACATTTATTACTTATTTATCTATCTTGCCCCTAATTTATTATGAATCCAACAATTTTTCATTACTTAACAACTATTGCATTAATGATAGTTAAGAGTCATTTTAGACATTAATCATCAAATTTATGACATTCAACCACTTTCTTAATCTGTGTGAATTGTAAAAACACCTAGATAAGACGACTTATATTTTGAAACGGAGCTAGTATTAATTTGTTGTTTCATTAATACTCCCACATTTAATTTGTATTTCAAATCATCCGTAACATGTTTTAACGAGCCGGAAAATGATACCACCTTCGTCCTAAATATAGGTCATTGAAGGAGTTTTCACACAGATTAAAGAAGTGGTTGAATGTCATTAATTTGAAGGTTAATGTCTAAAATACCTATTGACTATCATTAATGCAATACAATAGTTGTTAAGTAATGAAAAGTTGTTAGATTCATAAGAAATTAGATATAAGATAGAGAAAGGGGCAATAAATATTGCATTAGTAATGTAGAATGACTTATATTGTAGGACAAATCAAAAAAATATAGGATGACTTATATTTTTGATCGGGGGCAGTACATCGTATGACGTACCGTTCTTTCGAGTCATTGGTTAATTAATCATTAAGTCTAATTACATCGATCAATGATATCGAACAAGGCTATATATATATATATATATATATATATATATATATATATATAATTAATTTAATTGTGTCACCAAATTATGTAGGTGTACGTCTCATTTGTGTTATCTTTCATAGTACGTATGGCTTCACCCCGAGTTGACACCGTTAATGTTGCACAAGCTTTGTTATAAATCATGACAACAAAAGCAGAGTTACAAGAGGAGGTAATTAAGAAGGATGTGAAAACGCACATTTTGTTCACATAGGATAGGATTAGGAATGAGTCGCACACCTACATGTGTGGATGTTGTTTTGGTGTTTCACATTTTATGTATAACTCATAGTATCAATTATTTTCAAGGCCAAGTCTGGCGGTGAAAAAGGGACACATGCATGTATGTAGGAAGTGAAAGCTTTTAAGAAATAATTAATTTCTATGTATTCAACATATGCATAGCATATCGTAGAAGGTCGTTGTGCTGGAGTTGTTATCGGGTAGGCTTCGTCCGCGCAGGCTCGGATCCTGCCGACCACGTTTTTTTATTTACATTTTTTCAACTCTGCATTTGTGCATTCCTACGGCTGCAATGCATTTTCTTTTTGACCACTTTACTAATCTTATTGCCACCGCTTTATATCTTTCAAAATTTAAATATCCGGATGTATATACATAAAAAAGTAGAATGGTATTTTTGTCATTGTACCCTGGAAACACTCATCCCGTGCGTATACGTGAGGATAACCTCTTTTCGGCTCTGTACATAAAATTATACCTAAAAAAAAAGCAACGTGTGACAGGGCCTGAATTTCTTTTTCCCTATTTGTCAACTATGTAGCATAGACACAAACAAGGACACGCCGCACGATATGATACGGACCCGAACACACCGCATGATACGGTGATACGGCTAATTCCAAAATTTAATGGCACGACACGCTGCCGACACGTTATATATATATATATATATATATATATATATATATATATATATATATATATATAATGTAAATAAGATTCAACTTATCAAAAAAATATTCATAAAAATCTATAAAACAAGACAAAATAAGATAGGTAATACGTAAACTCTATGAATATGTAAAATAGATATTCCATCTTTATACGGTATCAAAAGAAATTGCGATTGACCTTCAAAATGTTACAAATTGTAAAAATGATTTTTTATCAACAAGAAACATATAAAGTTAACACGGTGTATTATTTATTAAATTATTATAGAAATAGAAATCGTGTATTTTAACGTTTGCATTTAAGAAAACTTAAACAAGAAATTTTTTATAAAATTTACAAAATTGGGTTCAGTAGTGTTGGTGCTGTGTCAAGAGTGTCGACAACGTATCTTGGCGTGTCAAATAATAAAATCTTAAATAATATTTTTTTAATCAGCCGAGTCTGGTGTCCGTGCTTCATAGTTAGTCGATCAAGGAAAAAGTCTTCCTAGTTTAATTCAAAAGAGAATCAGTTCCAGCAGTTGAATACCAGATCAGCTCCACTCAACCAGGACTGAACCTGAGAAACATAGAGCGGAGAAAGGAGAGAAAAGAGAAGAAGAAAAGAGAGTAAAAATGAGAAATTTGGCTCAAAATCTTTGTCCATACTTTCAGAAAATCAAGGTTCAAGCTTAGTGGATCATCAAGAAGCTTTCTACAAGTATTATTCTTCACTCAGGTAAGAAAACATCAACATTCCTTTTTTTTTTTTTTTTTTTTTTTTTTTTTTTTTTTTCTTTCCGTATCAGTGAAATTATTAGTGAAATATGGATGTTTAAATGCTAGTTTTGAAGCCAATGGTGAATAATCTTTAGGTGTCTATGCTTTGATCAAAAGAAACCTGTTGGTCTCTTGAAAAGGCTTTGGTTAAGTTTAGAGGGGGGAGGGGTGAATAAACTTAACACTTAAAAACTTTTGGAGTTAAAAAGAAGCAGAATGTCATGCCAATGAATAATGAGACCACTTTATACTGCTTCATGTAATGTCACTGCATTGTAGGCATAAGATTGCAGGCATTACAGGCATAAAATCAAGGCATTGCAGGCATAAGATTCAAATACCAAATCAATCCATTATCATTCCATGCAAAACACAAAAACTTACATGTCATTGCATTGACTAACCCATGTTAATTTGGTTTTTACAAATCAAATTGGTGTTTTTCTCTGGTAATGTGTTGTCTTTGTTGAAAAAAATATTTTTTTCCCTTCGTCGTCTGAATTGTAGCCTGGAGAAGCGTCCTCAGCGGCGGACCGGGCCCAAGTCCTTGGAGCAGGCGGCAAGAAGAGGTGACGATCCGTCGTGCCCGGACCCTGTCGAGCCATACGGTGCCTTCCCGGAGGACGACCCGTATGAAACAGCCACGACGGTCGTACGCTGGACGCTGTTGAGGCAAAGAGCATGGCACTAGTGCCATATGCCTACTTCGTGTTCAAGATCATTAGTCATCAGTGATCATTAGTCATCAGTGTGCGCGCATCACTGATGACTAATGATCTTGAACACGAAGATCAAGATCAAATAAAAAAAATAAAAGAAAATAAACTTGCTACGCTGTAGGAGATAAAATAAAATTGTTTTTTCGTCTTTACAAAAAAAATTTAAAAAAAATTTGGGCGAAGGAGTGTCTTTGCCGTGTCGGGGAGGGAACCTTAAACCGTTATGGAGCTGATCAGCGGTTTATTGAAAACCTATCAGATCCGTACTGACCCTTTTGCAGTTGCTCTTCCCAAACCTACCGAGTATGCTTATAATCCCCCAGCAGGTTTCTGTATAGTGTACGCTGATCGGGCGCAACTTGCGTTCAAAGACTCGATGGTTCACGGGATTCTGCAATTCACACCAAGTATCGCAGTTCGCTACGTTCTTCATCGATGCGAGAGCCGAGATATCCGTTGCCGAGAGTCGTTTTTGTTTGTACGTGTTTAGGGTGTTGTGTCTAGAGTCTAAGAGAGGGAGTAGAGTTGTTAAGTGAGATTTTATCTTGAAAACACTTAGGTTGCTAGTTAATGATTAATAATTTACGTACACGTGTCGGAGCGTGTCGGGAGCGTAGCGTGGCGTAAATGTGTCGGACACGGCGCACGACGCCCATATTGGGCTGTTCCCGGTTCGCTCGCCGTTACTAGGGGAATCCTTGTTAGTTTCTTTTCCTCCGCTTATTGATATGCTTAAACTCAGCGGGTAATCCCGCCAGACCTGGGTCGCGGTCGTGGCAGGCGTCGTGACGACGCTTGCATTAGGGTCAAGGAAGTCTCCTCATCCGACGGGGCAACGCGCGACATCACCTTAGTTGAGGAATGTACATACACATATGAATCATGCATACAATTATAATCATATAAAAAAACGTAGTAAAGAAATGAAAGTAGCTGAATCAGGAAAACAAGGTTCATGAAAATATTAATAAATTATCCAGCACAATTACAATATTCTAATACCAATTAATTAACGAGCTATTAATATGTCAACGAGTTCGAATTCATGTTTTCTTCTAATTAACGAGTTCAAATTTGTGTTTTTCTCTGGTAACGAGTTGTCTTTGCAGAAAAAAAAATGTTTTTTTTCCCTAAGGGGGATGAGATAGGGAGTAGTGTAGTGCGTAATTGAATGTTTAAATGATTAATCCACGTCCTAAAACTTATTTTAACATCTGTGAATTAGTTTGATCACCTAGTTCACTGTCACACACATCGAACTTATAGATGCATTTTGCGATGAGATATGGGATCAGGGGTTTTAGGATCGTTGCGTAGATTCGGCCTTGTTGGTCCCAGAGAAGGGTAAAACTACGTCCCCCGGCCAGCACGCGGTAACCCGCACTTGCCACGAGAGCAGCTCGTGCAGGCCACCAACAGCCGACGGGTTCAAGACTGGGACTCCCGTGCCCAGCCCTCAGAGCCAATCCTTTTCCCGAAGTTACGGATCCATTTTGCCGACTTCCCTTGGGGGCTTATAATAATGGTCAGATTAAAACCATGTCACGTGTCATTCATAGAATGGTCGAGTAATAAATGAGGATAGAGAAACCATGATATTAATGGCCAGGAGCTGATCTCCCGAACAGACCTTCTCCCCAAAGGGGGGAAAATATGATTGATGAGCGTTTATTTCACCAAACATATTTATAATACTCAAGACAACGGTGACTAAACAAGCTCTCTAACCGGCAGTGGACCGGGTCGATTACTAGTATAGCTACAGGAGTCCGAGGTCGATCCCACAGAGAAAGGTGTGTTTGTGAGTACCAAAGTGAACTTCTAACTTAGTCTAGGCAAACAAGCGGTTGGTTGGTTGTTATTACACTATGCTAAAACATAAAAGAGAGAGAGAAGATTAAACTACTAGATTCAACGAGGGAGAAAGGGACATAGCCGAACCATGATCAATGTGACTAATCTCAACCCTAAGGTAGACAAAACCGGGAGTGTGCATTATAATAAACGAACTCTTGCATTCAATTTCACGGGTGCGAACTCCTAAACCCGGTGCTAGCGTCTGAACAACTCTCTTCTAACACCTTATGCCATGTTAAGGTCTGAACAACTCTCTCCTAACAAGTCATGTTTTGCACTCGAGCCGCTTAAACATATAAATGAGTAACCTCACGATGAGCTCGGCTTAACAACTAAACCGAGACTACACCACGATCCTAGAACCCTTTTCCCACACCCCTCTCTCTGAACAACTCTCAAGAGTGGTGTGTGTGATGTTTGACCTAGGTGATCAATCTAGCCCAAATCCGTTATAACAAGTTCTAAGACGTGAGACATGCAAGAAACAACAATAAAAAGCACTACCCACTCCCAATTTCATCACCCAAAGGGTAATTTCACCAAATTTCACATGATTCGACTATGGGGAGGAATTAGCTACACATTATACTAGTTAAAACATAAAGGAAATAGTAAAGGAGAAGCATAACAAGCATAAGAGAGAAGAAATTTACCATAAAGTTGCAGAAATTCGAGTTTGGAGAAGAAGAGCACAAAAGAGAGAATTACATAAAAGATAGAGACTTGTTGTTTGTAATGAAAATCTAATCTAAGAAATGAAAAGAGTGAGTTAAGAAGTCTTTGATCTACATAAAAGGAAAGTGTAACAAACTATTTACAAAAATCGAGCAAAACCTAGCTAAGGGAAGGGAGAAAGTCCAAGTCCCCACAAGAAATGGAATGAGGGGGAATTTATAGGGGGAGGCCAAAAATCTGCAGAAAATTGGTCCAAACGCTGGTTTGGAGGTTGGAACTGGCGTTTGACTTCAAATTCTGGGCAGCTCCTGGCTTTCATCATGTAGAACGCACGTTGAAATGGGTCAAACGTGCGTTTGGATTGCCTGGAACGCTGGTTTGAGGTAGTTTCTGAACCAGCGTTTGAGAGCTTTCAACTCTGTACTCAATTTCATCACTTGGAACGCTGGTTTGACACATGGAACGCTGGTTTGAGAGCTGGAACGCTGGTTTGAGAGCTCCAAACGTGCGTTTCGCATGATGCAGTTTTTCTGCTGTAGTAAAACCTTCATAACTTCTTCATCCGAGCTCCGATTTGGTTGATTCAAGATGCGTTGGAAAGATCTTTCAATTCTCTACAACTTTCATGAAGAAGTCATGACCAGAAAATGCCTCCATCATGGGTCAAAATGCTGCTGAATCAGAACAGACCACAAGGGCACCAACCATTCCTCTCCCTTTTCTTCCTCTTTCTCTTTCCTTGGCTCATTGTTGCACCTTGACCATGCTTCTCATCATAATTCTTTGCCTTCCAGGTTCACGAGACACCATTTCCCTACATCATCGCAACAACCAAAAACATCCAAAACATTCCAGAGGGTAAAAGTGCTCGGGAATAGGGTCAATATCACTAAAAAGAGGTAGTAAACTATCAAAGTGACGGATTTACTCCCCGTGCTATAAATTCACGATATTACCCCGAAAACGGTCTAAATCACCAGAAAACGTGCTAAAAGTGGGATAAACGGGGGTAAAAGATGCACCGGAATCACGTAAAGTTGACTCCCATCAATGATCTGAACTTCCGAATACACCTCCACAGGCCGGTTCGGTCATAAGGAATATTCAGGTGTCGGTGCTTCATAGCCTAGCGTTTGTGCAAGACTCCCATGAAAAAGAGGTAGAAAAAGGAGTAAAAAACAATTTTTCTGCAAAGACAACTCATTACCAGAGAAAAACACAAATTTGAACTCGTTAATAAGAAGAAAACATGAATTCGAACTCGTTACCAAAGAAAAAACACAAATTTCTACTCGTTATAATGGGAAAACACAAATTTCCGGCGATGTCTACAAAGTACTTAGCAAGAAGAAGAAGCTAATGTTTAACAAAGCCTTACAACGAAAGGTTCATTAGTTATTATTAAGTTATCTTTATGAGACCGACTTAACTCTAAGGTTCACTTCATGCTTATCAACATAACATGTTGTGACTATTGGTTTCTAGCTTAGCTTATCTTTGTTACATCATCATTCAAGGGCACTACGCATGGTGCTACTCACCATTCAAAGACCTACGATACTTGATGAGTTCTGCGACGACACCTCAAATAGTCTGGCCGATAAACAAGAGTCTCATCGACAGTTTAGTTTACTGAATTTGTGCAGCGGAATTATATCAAAATTAAGCCTTATTACTAGTTGTTAAATATGATACTAAGTATTACCACTTCATAAATTCTCGTATCGCGTAGTGAATTAGAGTCCAGCGTGCGAAGTTTATTATAATGACCAGTCGAAACCACTTCGTTCGCCGGGTGAACACTTTTACCATGTCAAGCTTCGTTTTGACATGGTTTCAACATGGGCACTTCGTTCAAACTCAGTTATTGAAGGCTAAAGGATCAAACTTAGTAATTAAAGTCAAGGATATGAAATCAGAATTTAGGGAAGTCTGTGATGACCTAAGCTGATTACATATACCTCTGGTAACGAGTTTTCCTTGTAGAAAAAATGTTTTTTTCCTTGATAACGAGTTGACGTCGCCGGAAATTTGTGTTTTCCCATTATAATGAGTATAAATTTCTAGCTGTTTCTCCTCGTTCATACCTTGGGTTTCGTCTTGATCTGCAACTTTTCTTCAAGATCTTCATCTTTTCGAGCCCGGAACATCAAAATTACAATTGGTTTCTTCTTTGTTGTATGGTGATTACGTTTTTTTTACAGCAAAAGGCGTAGTGGTTTCGACATGGGCTCTGAATGTCATATAATAAACTTTCAAGCACTTCACTTTCACTCCGATTCAGTTAATTGTTGAGAGAGATTGTCTCAATTTAATTGTCACCTCTTTGACCTACCCTAAGACGGCACTGTAGGTATGAGATTAAATCTTTGGAATGGTAGGATAAACTGCATGCATGACATCATGTTTATAATTCCTAAAATTGTTATATGTTGTGGTGTATGATTTGATTTATAATTCTGTCATAATTTATTTTTGCAGCTACATATTATATCCCATACACTGAGTTAAGTGATTACATAAACGATATACTTTAGGGTTTTCTGTAGTGTAAATACTATTGTCACATCGGTGAATATGAGAATAATAAATATGAATAACTCAAACAAGTTTTTCTATATAAGTTCTTTACTTTGATAATCAAAAGAGTTTTGATTTGATCAAAAGAAAGGACATGCCTAATGTGCAAAAAGGTTAGTGGGAGTGTCGTAAGTTTTTTGGTTCATTGCCTATTTACCAACTCGCCCAACAACTTAAATATACGCTATTGGAGTTGGTAATAGTTCAAATTTGTGATTTTATCTGGTAACGTGTTGTCCTTGTTGAAAAAATGTTTTTTTCCCTGATAACGAGTTTACATCGCCGGAAATTTGTGTTTTCCCATAACCGACAGAGTATCGGGTTAGGGCAGTATAGTGGTTACAAGGTCGAATCCACAAGGAGTAACAGTGAAGTACCAAAGTCGACGTAGAACTTGGTTCAGGTCAATAGATAGTGGAAAGATTAACAACTAATGCAGAACCCAACTGTATGTCCTGCTGAACCACCTGATGTTCAAGTTCTCGAGCCGGTTCTTGTGCCGGCCCCGTGTTTTCCCTCAACCATCTTACCAATTATCCATGCAGTCGATCATGATTATTCAGCTCTTGCGAAAGCATTTGCCAAGGATGTTTTCATTAATCAAGAACGAAAGTTGGGGGCTCGAAGACGATCAGATACCGTCCTAGTCTCAACCATAAACGATGCCGACCAGGGATTGGCAGATGTTGCTTTAAGGACTCTGCCGGCACCTTATGAGAAATCTTTTTTTCCCTGATAACGAGTTGACATCGCCGGAAATTTGTCTTTTCCCATTATAACGAGTAGAAATTTTTGTTTTTTCTTTGGTAACGAGAGTAAGACATTCCTTATAAGAAGGCCATTTCGGATATTCGATCCCGATCATAGGATACACGATTTCCAGACGACCAATCATGTATACTCCGCATGCTTCAATATCATACCCAATCACTACCGCATGATCGCCCCGTGGCTAGGGGAAACCTCAATAGTGTCAAAGCATGACAATCCACACCGTGATGCCATGAAGAATCCGGTCCCGTGAACCATCGAGTCTTTGAACGCAAGTTGCGCCCGAAGCCATTAGGCCGAGGGCACGTCTGCCTGGTCGTCACGCATCGCGTCGCCCCCCCAACACCGTGTATGAAACATTGCCGGTTGTCAGAGGGGCGGACTTTCTGCGACGCTGAAAAGCGTCGTTATAAGTCCTGTTTATAAAATAGCACGCAGCTAGGGTTTTCCGGCGGTTGTACATATGATTTTTCGTAAAAAAAATTTCCCTTAAATATTCTGCCGTTTGGCAGAAAATAAAATTTTAAAAAAAAAATTGGGAAATAATTTTTTAAAAACAGCCGAAAAGAAAAAAATGTTTTTTCCCTGATAACGAGTTGACATCGACGAAAATTTGTATTTTCCCATTATAACGAGTAGAAATTTGTGTTTTTTCTTTGGTAACGAATTCAAATTCATGTTTTCTTCTTATTAACGAGTTCAATTTTATGTTTTTCTCTGGTAACGAGTTGCAAGGACAACACGTTACCAGAGAAAAACACAAATTTGAACTCGTTAATAAGAAGAAAACTTGAATTCGAACTCGTTACCAAAGAAAAAACACAAATTTCTGCTGTTTTGTCTGAGGGTCATTTACTATCTGATGATTGTCTTGAGGATTTGGTTTCTGAGGTCACTATGGAAGATATTAAGCAGGTGGTTTTCAGTATGGATGATAATAAAGCCCCTGGTCCTGATGGTTACTGATGACGGAAAAATTCACTGTTATTTTGATAACAATTTACCCTGTTTCTAATATCATTTTGAGCATTTTTATATCATTTTAAGTCATTAATTCCTTAGTTTCATAAAAATGTATAAGTCGTGACTATTTTATAAAATATCGTGTTTTTTATGTGTTTTTACTAGTTTTTGTACCGGTTTAGTAACCGGAATGTAAATGTCGGATTTACGTTTGGTATTTTGGTGGTTTATTGCAGAATTATAGGTTGACCAAAATCCCGAGTAGTAACGACACGCTTTGAGGCCTAAAAGAGGTGTTTTTAGGGATAAAAGAGTGTGCCACTAACTTAAGTGGATCGGTGGTTAGTGGTACCACTAACGATTTATATCTTCGACGAACAAATGGCCCATCAAAACGGCATTTTCTGAAGAAGTGGCCTTAATGAAAGTTGTAGATCTTCAAATAATCTTTCAACGCATTTTGAATCAAGTCAATCGGACTTGTACAACTCAAATGGTAGTCAAGTGGCTAATTGATTCAATTTCGTAAAAAATGTCGAAAAACGTTCGGAGGAACACGAGGTGCTCAAGAAGACGTTTTCTGAAGAAGAGTCCTTCATGAAAGTTGTAGAGTTTCTCGAGACCGTAATTTTGGCATTTCGTTTGCAATTTTGGAGGTCTACAACTCAAGATATGAATTTTAAAAGTTTTATTCCAAAATATATAATTTTTATCCGAAAAATATAAATTAGGGGGATGAATGTAATCATTGCACCCGGTCTAGACTGCCCTTACCCGGTCTAGGCCGGCCTTGAACTTTTCCTATATATATGATCATTCAGCGAGCAGAGGAGGAGTGTACCATTTATATATATATACACTATATATATATATATCTATCCTTCTTATTTTCTTTAGTTTTTAGGTTGTAAATAAGGCCTTATGCCGAAATAAATTTAGTAATATTAGTATCGTCTTTAATACTCGGGAAATTAGTGGAAGTTCGGTGTTGCTGAAATAGTTGTAATATCAAGCTTTTGATATCTCCGTTATAATAGTAAGTTTGCTTTTGTTTTTTCTCATTATTGTTATATCTATATCTAGCTATTTTTTTTTGTTGTTTCTTGTTCCTTTCATTCTCGTTATATATATATATGTATCTGTAGTAGTATCCGTATAAAGGAGAATCTGACAAATGATTGGATTTCGGTTTTAATTTGGTTTTAATAGAATTCTGCCATAATTGACAGAAGGCTATTATGTAAAATTTCCCGCCATTTTAATCCATGACATGTTGACAGAATCCGTTTATATGGGTAGCTAAATATATACATAGCCGAATTATGTGAAAACGGGTAAAATTGACCCTCGGGAGACGAGATGGGAGTTGTGTGCGCGTAATTAAACGTTCGTATGATAAACTCATGTTTTAAAACCCGTTTTGATCATTTTCCTAACTTTGAATAAAATTGACAACTTTGTTCACGGTTACATCGAGCTTATAAATGTATTTTGCGGTGAGATGTGAGATATGGATATCACTAATCATAGTCCTGATTGTTAGATTGACAATCTAAGTGACAGATCTGGACTATGCCTAAGTGAAATTCTTATTTTTACGAGATGTGCGAAACATGTTTTAGAATCACTAAACCATAGTCTTAATCGTTAGATTGGCAACCTAAGTGACACATTAAAACTATGTTTCTGTGAGGTTTTTCAACGGTTTTTTATTCTGGTCAACCATGCTGGGCGAGTTAGCTCTCTAAAGGGAGGGTTAATAAACCTAGTGTGGGGGTTAAGTGAGAGCTGTTCAGATTTTAACGCAAGAATAAAAAGTTGACACCCGTGAATGTCATATGAACTGAATCAGATAAAACACACTCCTTATCAAGTTTTTCCTGTGGAGAGATAACCTGTTGGATCATGGCTCGGCTATACTTTTTAATCACCTAGTTAATCTCGTTAGTTAAAATTTATTTTTCGCATTAGTATAAAAACTCCACCTAAAACTTTGATCGCCTAGACTAAGAACCACGTTCGCTTTGGTACTCACAACCACATTTCTCTTGGGGACGACTCGTACTCTGTAGCTATCCTAACAATCGACCTGGTACTCTGCCAGTTAGAGAGTTAGTTTACCCACAGTTGCGAGTCTTTATAAATGTATTTTTAGTGGGTGAATTTTTCGCTCATCAGTTACTCTGTGGGGTTTTTTAAGAAAGCTTGGAGCATTATTGGGACAGATGTTACTGCTGCAGTTCTGGAATTCTTTAGGCATGGAACTCTACTAAAACAGCTTAACCTTGCTGTGATTGCTTTGAAATGTACAGTAAAGTTGGTTCCTATCACCACCCCACACTTAGCCTTTACTTGCCCTTGAGTAAATCAGGCGATCAAACAATGCCAATGAATCAACTTTACGGTACATGCATGCGTTTCAAAATATCAAAGTGAAAAGAACTTAGACAAGGGAAAAAAACAATTTTTCTACAAGGACAACTCGTTACCTGAGAAAAACACAAATTTGAACTCATTAATAAGAAGAAAACATGAATTCGAACTCTGTACCAAAGAAAAAACACAAATTTCTACTCTTTATAATGGGAAAACACAAATTTCCGGCGATATCAAATCGTTATCAGGCAAAAAATCATTTTTTCTGCAAGGACAACATGTTACCATGAATTCGAACTCATTACCAAAGAAAAAACACAAATTTCTACTCGTTATAATGGGAAAACACAAATTTCTGGCGACGTAAATATATGATGTAATCGACGGATGTATTTAAACCATAAAACCACGTGTGTAATATCGTGTCTTTATTAAACGATGCCGCGATTAGATAATTACAATAGGGGATAAGCTTGGCCGACCTCTTTTCTGCCAACTACCAATTGTGTATATATACACTTTGTGACAGAGTACATTCCAAAACCAAAAAGAGAATGGAATGCTGAAGATAGAAAGAGAGCAAACCTCAACAATATTGCTATTGATATCATTTATAGAACCTTGGATAACAATATGTACATGAAGGTTAAAGATTGCAAAACTGCAAAAGAACTTTGGGACAAAATTCCTTCATCTGATTTTGGTTGGAATGTCTTCAAATGTTCCTTATGATTCAAGATAAAACACTTACTTCCAAATGGATGAAAATAGGATATGTTAGGAGCGGCCGTCGGTGCAGATCTTGGTGGTAGTAGTAAATATTCAAATGAGAACTTTGAAGGCCGAAGAGGGGAAAGATTCCATGTGAACGGCACTTGCACATGGGTTAGTCGATCCTAAGGGTCGGGCTACGGTTTCGGTCTTGACAATAAGAAACAATAAATCAAAGTACTCCGAACAAGGTCGGTTAAGTAGGCAAGCCTACGCCGTCTTATTCGTTGGAACATATGTGATAGTTCAAGTGGCCTTGGATTGAGTTGTTTTCATACAGCTAGTATTCATTTATCTGATTCACTTAGCAAAAGAGTTTCCCCGTGTTGAGTCAAATTAAGCCGCAGGCTCCACTCCTGGTGGTGCCCTTCCGTCAATTCCTTTAAGTTTCAGCCTTGCGACCATACTCCCCCCGGAACCCAAAAATGGGTTTAACACCCTTTGTACTCTTCTGCAGCTCTTCTATCTGTTTTTTCATTATGCCCATTTCCTCCTGATTCGGGGGAATAGGCGGGAACGCAAGATGCCCTCATTGATCTTGTGAGTCCCCATGTCCTTCTGTGCGGGTACGGACCTGTCGCCTTTGAGAGCCTCTCTCTCTAAATTCGAACACTGAGAGATCTTTCTTAAAGGGTAAACCCTACCCCCGAGGGTCCCCATACTCCCGATCCCACAGGTGTATGGAGATGTAAATCTGGGTACCTAGTAGCTTAGAACACAGGCTGCCCATTGACAGGAACTGAGAGATCTTTCTTTTTTTTTTTTTTTTTTTTTTTGGTTAAATGTAAATTTATAAAACCAAGGTATGCAAACTACAAGAGTTAACATCCTAGACAAAGATCTAGAGTAGTATCTACAAAATGTTGAGAAGAGGTTAGATTTGTTGATTTGAAGTAGCATAAGACCCCTGAGGTTATATGCTACAAGAAACAACAGCCACTAAACCCCTATCAACACCCAAAAACTGCAAAAAGAGGGGTCATATGAGAGCATAACTCACAGAGCCTATCCCTAGGGGTGTAGAGAAAGAAAATTATCTCAAACAACCACCAACAACTACCAAAATTGAAGACAAAAGATGTACAAAACCCTAACATCATGGGGTGAAAGTGTACAAAGGAAAAGCAGCTTGCATTATATAAAAGATATGAGTCTTTATACAATGCAAAACATTAGGAATCTTCATCAGATAACCTTCAAATCTTCTCTTATTCCTCATATGCCAGATCCAGTATACAACCACAGAGATAGATGCAGCCCTAGCCACATTACCATGAGAAGTTCCTTTGCAATGCCATTTAAGCCATCTCAAAGAACTCAAAACAGTCTCCAACCTCCTATTAATGCCAAGCCATATTCTGATTTTTCCCCAAATCATACAAGAAATAGGGCATTGAAAGAACAAGTGGGGAGCAGTTTCATCAATCAATCCACAAAGGAACAAAGTTTATCATCAAGAATAAGCCTATCAAGAAGTGAGCAAACTATTATTTAGGGTAATCCACAACATGAAGCAGTGTTTAGGAGTTGCCCTAGAGTTCAAAAGCATCTTATACCACCGGACTTTGGGGCCTTCATTCTAAAAAATCATAAGTCGCAGCAGCATAAGCCTAGAACCAAGACACCAGGTTTTCATCAAAGAAACAAAGAAGATCTCGAGTAAGCAGAGGCTAGCAAAATCTTATCCCTGATTCTAAAAATAGCTTTAATCAGTGCTGAATCTCCATGCTTTAGTTGATAAGTCCAAATACTCACTCCTTTGAGGTATTCCTCACTGATCCACTTGACCCATAAACAAATCCTTTTGCTCGAAAATTCCATAAGATTCTCGGGATGAAGTGCCAGTTCCAAGCATCCAACTGAAAAGACCAAGACCACCTCGATTTAGGAACACAGATCCTGTCCCCACCAACCAAAGACAGCTTAAAATGATCACAGGAACCACCCCATAAGAATCTTCTGCACATCTGATCCAATTTCAGTTTGACACTGCCAATAACAGGAAAGATGCCAAGCCAAAAGCAATACACACCTTGAATAACAGAAAGGATAAGCTGCAATCTGCCTGCATAAGATAAAGAGGCACTTTTCCAATTACAGAAGTAGTTCCTCAAAGAAGTAAACATGGGATCATAGTGCCCAACATTCATTCTAACAGCACATAAAGGAATTCCAAGATATCTGATAGGAAACACTCCTTCCTTTAAACCGAGAGATATCCAATAAGTCACTTTATCATCTTCATTTAAACCAGAGATGAACATTTTGGACTTCATCATATTAGCCACCAAGCGAACACTCCCAAAGCAAGACAAACAATTCATAAGAAGAGTAACTGAAATGGGATCCCCTCTAGCAAAAAGCATAAGATCATCAGCAAAAGCAAGGTGGTTGATCTTCAAACTTTGACAGCCTGCATGATAATTAAATTCTCGATCCTCCTCCTCAGGATCCTCAACATTTCGGGACAGATATTCCATACCAATAACAAACAGAAAATGAGAGAGGGGATCTCCTTGTCTCAGCCTCTTTTACCAGGAAAAAAACCTTTCAAATCTCCATTGAGAGAAACAGAACAAGAGGCGGTGGAAACACAAAGCATAATCCACTTAATAAATCATCAGAAAACCAAAACCATGAAGAACATCCTTTAAAAAAACCAATGTACGTAATCAAAAGCCTTTTTTATATCCACCTTAATTAAACATCCAGGAGCAC
This sequence comes from Gentiana macrophylla, assembly GCA_026214975.1. NCBI lineage: Eukaryota > Viridiplantae > Streptophyta > Magnoliopsida > Gentianales > Gentianaceae > Gentiana > Gentiana macrophylla. The sequence continues at coordinate 120,347,743 of CM047812.1, read as the reverse complement.
CTCTTTTAACACCATAATGCCTAATCGGTTCTTGACACGGAAAGATGTTATCGGACATAACTTTACCATCAACAAAGCCGATTGTGCCTCATCAATAATATCGGAAGACAAACAGAAAGCCTAGAAGCCAGAATCTTAGAGATCACCTTGTAAGTGACATTACAGCAAGAAATGGGCCTGTAATCACCAACAGAGGAGGCATGAGAGGATTTGGGAATCGAGCAATGACAAAGATGATTAATCTGTTTAAGAATAGCATCATTCGAAAAAACTCCAAAAGCTAGCGAGCAGAAAAGAATCCCCAACAATATTCCAGGATTTTTGAAAAAGCCAAATTGAATATCCATCAGTCCAGGATTTGTCATCGAGAAAGAAAACAAAGCCTCCTTAACATCAACAAAGAAGAACCTCTCTCAAAGAACAAGTCGCAGACCAAAGAAGAGATTTTAGGGCCAAGATTGACCACATCAACTTCAATAGGGACAGAAGATCCTTCAGTGCCTAATAATTCTGTAAAATAATCAATGAAAGTGTCTCCCACCTGATCCAAAGAAGTAGTGTAGGTACCATCAGAAAGTTGGACAGAAGAAATATGCCTCCTGGCATTATTCTTTTTCACCATAGAGTGGAAGAATTTTGTTCCCCTATCACTAAATTTCATGTACACCCCTTTAGCTTTCTGTGCATAAAAAGAGGCCTCAGCAGCTTCCAAAGTGTGACAAATCTTTTTCTGATCAAGAATTTGAGTAGCTAACAGGTCAGTTGGGCTCAAATTATACTCAGTCTGGAGATTGCCAAGATCCTTGAGAGCATTACCAGTTTTGACAGAAATATGAGCAAAATGCTTTTGATTTAAGCTCTTGAGGGGAAACTTAAGCCTTTTCAATCTTTTACAAAGCTGGAACATAGCGATGCATCAAGATCTTGTTCCCAACTATGCATCGAATTTGATGTAGTAACTTTCATGTCTGCAGACCACATATTGAAGAACTTAAAAGGTTTTTTCCTTATCACAGAATCTTCAAAAATAACTCTGCAAGGAGAATGATCAGAGTGAAGACCTGGAGGATCAAAAAAAGCAAGAGAGTTCTGATTCCAGTCATACCAATCAGCATTGATCATGACCCTATCAATTCTAGAAAAAACACCACCAGAATTCCAAGTAAAAAACTCCCCAGAGGAGTTCATGTCAGGAAGATTAGCATCAAGACAACAATCAATACCATCCTGCAACTCATAATCAGAAGGAGCAATACCTCCCATCTTGTCATCCACAGAAAGAACAGCATTAAAATCTCCAAGCACCATCCAGGGAGGTCATAATGAGACACTCGGTTCCCTGATACTATCCCATAAGGATCTCCTATCACCAATAGTATGCAAGCCATAAACAAAGGTGACAAGGACACTAACACCAGAAACAAGGAACCTGACTTTACAATGAATAAACTGCACATCCACCTCCAAAACCTCCACATCAAACACAAGAGGTCCCAAATAACCATCATTCTCCTACTAGAATGCATGTCAAAATTGTGAACTACCTTCCAAAGAGGATTTTCTTAGCAACAAAAGCATCTAAGTTTTTTTGAGACAATTTAGTCTCAAGGATTCCAAATAAGGAAATCTGATGCTGTCTGAGAAAAGAGACAACAGCAGATTGTTTAAGAGCCTTATTGAACCCTCTAACATTCCAAAACCTATCATTTTTGCTCTGCCAGAGGTGATCTACCTCTCAGAGACACTATCAAATTTATTTTTAGCAAAATCGAAACACCGGATGTGTTATGCTCATTACCTTTCTTCTTCTTCTTAGATTTTTTGAACGTAAGCAGCAGCAGTACCTCCTTTATGAGCCAAATCATCATCTTCCACCTCATCATCGCCTGAGTTCCAACCTTGTCGTGGATAAGACATCAAAAGTATTAACAACAGGAGTAGCAGGACCCTTCCCTTTGTTACTAGTGTCCACTGTTTTTCCTTTAACAGGATTTGCAGTAGCAGGACCAGAAGCAGCAGCAGCCCCATCAGACTTACTAACAACAGGCTCTTCATCAAATTTACCATCAGCATCAAGAACAATCACTTTCTTCTTCTTTGGAGGATTAGGTTTAGAAACACCAGGTTTTTTAGACCTTGCCACATACAGAGCAGAAGCATCATTCTTAGTTTCATCATGACCATCATCATTATGGCCTAATTTGTTACAAATGGAACAGAACTTGGGCCTTTCCTCATATAAAACAGGTTGCAATAAAACCTTCCCATCATGCATAGTAATAGGAATGACAGAAGGCAATTCCATTTTCAAATCAATCTCCACAAGACACCTTGCAAAACTCAAAACTTTTCTAGAAGCAGTGACCTTATTAGTATACTGGGGACTCCCCAAAAAGGAACAAATCTTACTTAATGCCCTGTCCTTCCAAAGCCTTAGAGGTAGATTAGGTAACTGAATCCAAACTGGAACAACAGTACAAGCATCTTTACTAAAATTAAACATGACAGGCATCTTTTTTAACAGCAAAGGCTTTCCAAAAGCATAGAAAGGACCAGCCTGCAGTACCTCATTAAGATCAGAATCTTGCTCAAACTGAAACACTATCCACCCAGAATTATGGTAATGATCTCTGCATTTTCTTGGCCAAGCATTAACAATTTTTTGAACAGCATCTCTTCCAGGAAATTTGGATGGAAAGATACCTATCAAACACAGTTTTTCCAAAGAGTCATCATTTAAGTCTTCTTCTTCCAGAAAGCAAGATCCCTGTGAGAGACAGTCTACATGATCAGTCAAGATAACAACTTCATCAGTGAGATCCCTATTCTTTTTTACCATTTGTACCCAAGAAGCAAGATCATCAATAGCCTTTTCAGCATTCTTTCCCAAAAACTTGGCGAGGGGTATCAAGAGGCTTACCAGCAAGCCTCGGCGAGGGTATCAGTAGAGGTTAGTACCCAGCATCACAAAGCAGGTTACCACTAATAACTTTATCCTTACTTGCAATAGTACCAGGATCCACCTCTACAAGAGTCCCCTGTTCTATCACACCACCAGGTCCTAAAGTGCTAGAAACACCTTCAGAAACAGGCTCTACAACTGAGGAGCCATGATCTATCATACCATCATCAGAAACAGGCTCTACAGATGCAGGAACCTGCCCAACAGGTGCACCAACACTCTCAATTGTCCTTTCAGACATACCACCAATCTTTAAACTATCAATGGAAGCAATATCACTTTGTTTTTCAACTTCCAATAAATCAGAAAGTGTTGAAATACCTGCTGAATCACCATCAGCAGGGACAATCCTCTTCTTCAAAGTGGAGGCAGCAGGGGTGACTAACCTCCCAGATTTCAATTTCATTGCTTCATAAACTCTAGGATTGCAACATTTAGAAGCAATCTCCTTCTTTTCCACCATCCCAGAATTGCCTGTTGCAGCAGCTGCAGGAGTAAGAACACCATCTGCAAGAAGCACAGCAGCAGGGGAGTTCTTCAAAGGAGGCTTAACCAAAGCATTCTGATCTTCAATAGGAGCTGCAGGAAGAGCAACAATGGCTTTAGGGGCTTCTGCAACCTGTAGATCACCTGAAGACTCAGTTTCTTCAAGATCCGATTCATGAACAGTGCCATCAACAATAGTTTTCTTATTTTTGCGAGCCATAGATCAAAACAAGGGCTGTAAAAACAGAGAAGAGTAGGAAAGGTAACAAGAAATCAAATCAAACAAGTAACAAGAACTAAAACGCAGCAAAAGAAGGGATTAGACAAGCTCATCCATGGAAGAGATGAAGCCGGTTGAGAGAAAACATCTCTCTAGAAATCCACTACTACTGAGAGATCTTTCTTGATTCTATGGGTGGTGGTGCATGGCCGTTCTTAGTTGGTGGAGCGATTTGTCTGGTTAATTCCGTTAACGAACGAGACCTTAGCTAGTTAGTAGTGATACACTTTATGCACAACATATGTACTGCACATAATCCACCATTGATTATGGTGGGATCTAAATCAATTGATGTGTCCCATGTGGTATCAGAGCAAGGTTAAAGCGATTTTGCAATCTTGATTGCATAATTAATTAATAAGGAGTTTGGGCAAATGAGTGTCTTTGCCGTGTCGGGAGTGTCGTTGCCTTGTCGGGGAGTGCTGGATATTAAAATTTAAAATATTATTATTTTTATCAACCTACACGTGTCCGAGCGTGTCGGAAACGTGTCGTGTCGTAAATGTGTCAGACACGGCCTCCCTGCAATCAACCAATATGGAATGGATGGTAAATTTGTTTGCGTCTCTTTGCAGATCGATTGCTCTTCGGCTCGAGTAAGCTTCATTGGGGTTTTAGGAAGGATCATTGTCGATTCCTGCTAAGCAGACGACCCGAGAACATGTTTAACGCACGGGCGTTCGGGACGAGGGAAACCACGGCTTAAATCTCATATTTTTTGTATTTTGTATGCGATAAGTCCTCATTTGGATCCGAGCGAAGGCATTTCAATGACTTGCCTAGTTGCCTTTCGGCTTCTGCTTGGAACTCCTTGAACTTACCAAAAGCCTCGGACTTCCTATGCAACAGATAAACATAACCGAATCTCGAGTAGTCATCAATGAAAGTCAAAAAGTACTCGTATCCGCCTCTAGCGTGTACGTTCATCAGACCACAAAGGTCTGAATGCACTAAGTCTAGAGTTCCCGTGGCCCTATTACCCTTTGATGAGAAGGGACGCTTGGTCATTACATTGCACGCTGAAAAGCTAGTAGATCAGCACTCGCGCACACTGATGACTAATGATCTGAACTGCTTTTCAGATACGTAATACGTAGTGGTTTCCCATGTTCGAACTTTTCTTCATGATTTCTTCCCAGTGCTCTGAATGTCAAAGTGAAGAAATTCAACCAAGCGCGGGTAAACAAGGTATTCGATCCCCAAGATAATATTGGCCATTTAGTTAAAAAAAACTCTCTTAACTCGTTACTTAGTTCTCTAAATAGTTGGAGGGAATACGAGAATTTATGAAGTGGTAGTTTAGAACTGACCAGGATCTAAATTAGTGTTAAGTCCCTTTGTTAAAGAAGATCTTGCTCATTAGAGATCAGATTATTCGTTTGGTAACGAGTTCGAATTCATGTTTTCTTCTTATTAAGGAGTTCAAACATGTGTTTTTCTCTGGTAACGAGTTGTCTTTGCAGAAAAAAAATGTTTTTTTTTCTTCGGTAACGAGTTCGAATTCATGTTTTCTTCTTATTAACGAGTTCAAATTTTCGTTTTTCTCTGGTAACGAGTAGTCCTTGTAGAAAAAATGTTTTTTTTTCCTTTTCAAGAAAAGGTGATGCAGTTTAATGGACGGAAAAAAAATTGTAGCAGCTAGGATTCAAACCCAGGCTGCCACAGCAAAAAGAGGTAGCAGCGTCTTACCAACTCGTCTAGGAGGTGTTTTGTCATAGGAATGGGGCCGAGTTTGAATTCATGTTTTCTTCTTATTAATGAGTTCAAATTTGTGTTTTTCTCTAGTAACGAGTTGGATGGACTACCACTTTGCGGATGATATTGAGCGGGCCATCACACAGATTGTGGCTGAGGATGCATCGTCGTCTGACGGGGAGACGGCGGAGACGGCCGCTCCGCCCGGGCTCACGCCCTAGGTTTTGCAGCGACCGCCGCGCCCCCTACTCATCGGGGCCTGGCACTTGCCCCGACACAAATCTGAACTCGTTAATAAGAAGAAAACATGAATTCGAACTCGTTACCAAAGAAAAAACATTTTTTCTGCAAAGACAACACATTACCAGAGAAAAACACCAATTTGAACTCGTTAATAAGAAGAAAACATGAATTCAAACTCGTTACCAAAGAAAAAACACTCTCATTGCCATTGTCTTTCCATCTCCACATTCTCTATCGTCAGATTGCTTCTCTTTCACATTCGGATTGCTTCTCATACCTTATTCCATGTCTCTTTCATCGTCTCGTTCTGGAATTTCTGGTCCAAAAAAACGAAGGGAAAGGCCTAAAGAGGTGGCACCAATTATTTATACGAGAATAAACAGCAAAAAACAGCAAGCAGGTAGTGAAGAGTCAACGGCTAGGAAGCTGGAAAATCATGAAATGAGTTACAAAACGATAGTCCGCTGAGATATCGTACGCCCCCAGCGCCAAGATATAATCTTCCCGGTCTTTAAACTACCTCCATCGAGTTACAAGATCACTATCTGCTCGTTTTTGCTCCGCGAGCTCACTCTCGACCTCTAACAATTTTCAACTTGCAACCCACCTGCCACCTGATAATTCGAGGCAGTTGCAACTTGTATTTTCGGGTGTTTGTCACGGCACCGTTGTGTCAGGAAAAAAGATAATAATATCTAATGTCAGCAGACTACTAAGTGGTCAGCAGACTACTGAGCAGTCAGCAGGCTACTGACCTTGCTGAGTTTTTCGAATTACCTGATGAATCAATGCGTCTAACCTTTTTATTTCTCAAATATTTATTACATACTTCTGTTCTTCCACTAAGCTTTTAGTGCGCTGAATTAATTGCTGTTATTTCGTCTATTTTGACTTTCTGAATGATGTATTAACTCTGTGGACGCCCGTCTGACTTTGCCAAACGCCCGTTCAAGATGGCCTTCCTGCGGACGCCCGTCTGGAGTATGGCCAAACGCCCTTCTGACTTAGAGGCGTTCAGTCATAATCCAACGCACGGTAGCTTCGCGCCACTGGCTTTTCAACCAAGCGCGATGACCAATTGTGCGAATCAACGGTTCCTCTCGTACTAGATTGCATGAGCCATGCTCTTTGCCTCAACAGCGTCCTCGTCCTCCGGGAAGGCACCGTATGGCTCGGTACCGCGCTTGGTTGAATTTCTTCACTTTGACATTCAGAGCACTGGGCAGAAATCACATTGCGTTAGCACGCAGATGCCGAAGCACGCCGAAGGCGCGTGCTGTCCCGCCACGATCGAGGCGACGACGTCTCCACAAACATATCTACAGCCTGGGCTTTGGCCGCCGCCCCAATCCGCGCTGGTCCACGCCCCGAGTCGATCGGCGGAGGCAAAAAGATGTCTAGATCAAATGTATAGGTTTATTAGAGTTTGATCGGATCGTGGAGGTGAGTATTTAGATACCGAGTTCATTGACTACTTGGCTGAAACATTTTTTCTACAAGGACAACTCATTACCAGAGAAAAACACAAATTTGAACTCGTTAATAAGAAGAAAACATGAATTCAAACTCGTTACCAAAGAAAAACCAAAAATTTCTACTCGTTATAATGTAATAATCATTGCGTGCTTATTACATTGCACTCGGTCCTTCGGATTTTCAAGGGCCGCCGAGAGCGCACTGGACACCACGCGACGTGCGGTGTTCAAGAGCTACATTCTAAACAAAGTTCTAGGCTAGTATCTACAAAATGTTGAGAAGAGGTTAGATTTGTTGATTTCAAGGAGCATAAGACCCCTGAGGTCATATGCTACATGAAACAACAGCCACTAAACCCTTATCAACACTCAAAAACTGCAAAAGGGGTCATATGAGAGCATGACATCATGTTTATAATTCCTAAAATTATTATATGTTGTGGTGTATGATTTGATTTATAATTCTGTCATAATTTATTTTTGCAACTACATATTATATCCCATACACTGAGTTAAGTGATTACATAAACGATATACTTTAGGGGTTTCTGTAGTGTAAATACTATTGTCACATCGGTGAATATGAGAATAATAAATATGAATAACTCAAACAAGTTTTTCTATATAAGTTCTTTACTTTGATAATCTAAAGAGTTTTGATTTGATCAAAAGAATGGACATGCCTAATGTGCAAAAGGGTTAGTGGGAGTGTCGTAAGTTTTTTGGTTCATTGCCTATTTACCAACTCGCCCAACAACTTAAATATACACTATTGGAGTTGGAATCACCGTGGCTGCTGGCACCAGACTTGCTTAAGTTGATCTTCGTGATTATTAGACTTGCGTATATTTGATGTATGACTTTTATATGATTAAATATACGTGATTTTATTATGTTTTATCGACAAATTCTATATAAAATATATGAAATTATGATATAATTAGTATGAAATATTAATCTTTATAGTTTAGTATAGTTAGTAGTAAAAGTTAGTATTTATAGTAAAAAGTTGTATTTTTTGTACCGGTTTTAGTGACCGGAGTGTTGTGTCTATTTTACACGGGTATTTTGTGTTTATTTCATTGCAGAATCCTAAGATAAACTGAAAATCCCGAGTATCGACACTTTTGAAGTCAATTCAAGTTGTTGAAAGGAAGTTATAAAGCGTCACCGATATAAAAGGTCAAGTGGTCAATTAGTGGAAATCGAAAACGTCTTTGACATACAAATGACTCATAAAAAATGCGTTTTCTGAAGAAGTGGTCTTGATGGAAGTTGTAGATCATTTGAAGAGCTTTTCAACAGATCTTGAATCATGTCATTTGGAGTTCGGGAATGCAAGTTATGAATTTTACAAGATAATAATATAATTATATAATTTTATATAATTATGGAAGTAATCATTACTTTGATAACTGATCACATGTGAATCATCATTACTTCCCCTAACAAATCACATGCTTGCACATGCTGAGTAATGATTAAAGATCACATGCTTGCACATGCTAAGTGATGATTAAGGTAACATGCATACACATGCTTGCACATGCATGTACTGATTGCAATAATTACCGGACCGATCCGGCAAGTTTTCAGGACCGGTCCGGGAAGGAGGAAAGTCTATATATAGGGAAGCAGCAGGGATCATTTGGAGTGTACCAATATATATATACCATATCCTATATATATTCTCTCCCTCCTCTTTCTCTTTTTCTTTTCTTTTCTTTAGTTTGTAAATAGGCCTTATGCCAAAATAAATAATGTAGTAGTAGTATCGTAGTAATGCTCGGGAAATTCTCGAAGGTTCGGTGTTGCTGAAATCGTTGAATATCTGGGAAAAGACGATCTCTGAGTCAGCAGTTGTAATCGGGTAATTTCTATAATAATTATGTTTGTGTTTGTTATTTTCTTCTTTTTAGTTTTTATAATGTTATTAGGCTAAATCTAATAACTAGCCAAAGTTATGTAATCGTAATATTTCGATCTTTTCGTTAAAAGAATGATGTTAAAATAAAATTGATTAAAATTGAGTTAAAATGAATCTTTTTCTATTTTGCTACGTAACGATAACATATTCGAATGAAGTAATCAATCATGATGAATACCACATATAACTCGACGATGAACCCGACCGGAGAAGTCAGGATATGAGTAAAAATAGAAAAACCGGAGGGTAAAATGGCCGTCGATTAACGGAATCCTATTTCCTACCGAGGCGATTTGTCCTAGTAAAACAAATCTTATTAATTTTGTACTCGAGATCTTAATAATGTTAAAATCGCAGTTTAATTGAAACTACACCGTTTGTATTAAATCGATCCGCTTGACAACCGGAGCCTCTTGAATAACATCGGCCATCGACAAATGGAATCACCTCTTTTATCCGGGGTAGATTTATACTAAATTACTGTTTTGACTAACTAAGTTTAGCATGGGCGATTGTGGACATTGGGTGATGACAATTTGACATATGACAATTTCATACGCTCGTGTGAGGAGGAATTGTTGACATTTAGAGTACACCGTTTCATTTACTCAATTGGACCTAATAAAAGGAAGATCGAACACATTCTATTAATTGAAAAGATCGAATAAATTGATTACATATACTTTGGCTAGTCTAGTCTATAAACTATATATTGGTATCTATATATTTATATATATATATATATTTTACTATTTATGTACATCTATATATATTTATATATCTATATATATTATATTAGAATAACTTTTAAATTACGCATTTATTTTATGTTGGTTAGAGTAGTAGTAATCTGTGTTATAAAATTGCGGTTTAGATCGAGTTAATAGCAGCTCTTTGGTGTTTAACCACACTTAAAAGAATTACCACTTTTTTCCCTGAGGATTCGACACCTGACTCACCACTTTATCACTACAATTTGACCCGGTACACTGCCGGTTAGGATCCGTCTAACCTAGAAAAGGTTTGTCCCTTTCTTGACGCCGTTTCTAAGGCTTGGTTTTGGTGACGTCAGCTTTCTGGCGCCGTTGCCGGGGAAACAAAGTCGCTAATTTCTTTTTTTGTGTCTATGGTTACTACTTGTATTAGCTTAAAAATTCTCGAGGATAAACCAACACTCTTCTTATCACATTTCTTTTTTTTATTTTTCGTTGGTATCTACTTTCTTTTAGTACCAATTTTCTTCTTCTTTAAAACTCGAGCATTTTTCTATTTTCGTTAGTTGATGACCAGAAGCGGTAAAGCCTCACTTACTCCTTATAAGCCTGATATAAACGCTTACGAAAGGCAGTTGCGGATAGAGAGTAAACGTGGTCAGACCAGCTTAGGACTCCTTGGAAAATCTCCAACGGAATCATCTTCTAATAAAAATAAATAAATGGCTGAAACTAGTGATGAAACAAACGAACAGAGGCTAGATCATGCTTTAGGGCATGGCCAAAACCCTGTTAACCCTAATAATAATCAGAACAATAATAATAGGAACAATCAAGATCGGAACCAGAATAATCGTAACAATCCACCAAACCCAAGACCTATCTCGTGATCAAAGCTGTTAGGAGAAACCGGACTAATAATCCCATACTTTTACCTAATGAAGAAGCGAATAATTTCAAATTAAATCTCATCTTTTGGTTTAATTGACGCAAGAGCCCAATTTCTAGGAGAAGATGATGAAGATCCACATCATCATCTCTATCATTTGAAGAACTGTGCAATCTGACCAAAAGTCAAGGTGCTCATAAGGAATTAACGAGGATGACTATGTTTCCTTTTTCTTTAAAAGGAAGAGCCCGAGATTGGTTTATGTCTCTTCCACACCACTCGTTAACTAGTTGGGAGGATATTCAAACTGAATTTCTGAACCATTTTTCACTCCCGGACGGAATTTGGAATTAAAGGTCGAGGTTGCTAATTTTAGACAAGGATCTGAAGAAACACTTGGGAATGCGTGGGAAAGGTTTAAAAAATTGTTAAGAGCTTGTCCCGATCATGGTTATTCTTTAGATATGCAAATTCAACTTTTCTGTCGTAAATTAAGGAAAGATTCACGTGCAGATGTAGATCATGCATGTGGTGGTTCGTTAATGATGAGTGAAGCTCAAACAGTTTACGATGCTATAGAAAAGATTTCCAAAAATAATGAGAATGTGGGAAACCGGTTCTAGCACTAGAAAAGTAGCTTTTGCAGGAGAATGTCGTCAAATACGAAGTTCTAGCACACTTGGAGAATTTGAGTAGAAAGTTTGATGGATTACAACAAGGAAAGAATAAAAATTGAGAGAAAATAGTTTGCCAAGCTGAATACTCAAATCATGATAATGTGTCATTAGGGATAGAAGAACCAACAGGATATTCAAGAGAGGAGGTGAGTTTTCTTCAGCAGCATAGGAATTTGAACAATGCATATTCAAACTCGTTTAATGCTATTAGAAAAGACCACCCAACTTTTAGATGGTCCGAAAACCCTAGTAAGCGAGGAGACAACGCCGTATCGATTCAAAGTATAAGAATATGAATAATAATCAAGTTTATCAAGGAAATACATCTAATCAGAATTTACAATCATTACCAAGATCCTATCCTCAGCATACCACTCAAAGTATACCAGTAACTCAAAGTTCAACTCAACCTGCAGAAGGGGTTGAAAAATGGGAAAAACTGATGGAAAATATGATGGGTGTAGTATCTACTCAAGCTAAGAATATGGAAACAATGATGACTTCTATAGGTTCAGTCAGTAAGGATATGAGTTCAATGAAAACATCTATGAGTGGACATGATACCAGAATGAGAACGATAGAAGCTTCATTAAGGAATATGGAAGATCATTTGAGTAGGGAAGGTGAACGTAACAACAAGTGAGACCTCCGGAGGATTACCAAGTAATACTGAAAGAAACCCAAGAGAGGTAAATGTTGTAGTTACGAGAAGTAGGAAACTCTACGGTAGTAATGAAGTAGAAAACTTCAGGAATAATGAAGTAGAAAATGATTTAGATAAAAATGAAGAGACTAAAGATGAACTTGGCTTTACGGATGAGGAAGAAGAAATCATAGAGAATTTCTTGAAAAGGAATAGAAGTTTGGAACCTGAGAATGAAGGTGAAAAATGGGTAAAAATCCCTAGAATTTTGAAAGATCCCATGGATAAAGATTTAAGGAATCTATTCAAGGAACATGTTAGAATAGATGAAACTGGTAATAAGGATGAGAAACAAGAAGAACTGAAGGAGTATGAAGTAGAGATTGATTCAGGGAACAAATTAAAAGAAAAATTCAAGAACACAAACATGGCGATCAAGTAATACTCCAAAGGATAAAGGAAAAGAGAGAATGACTTCAAACCAAAGGTTATAGATTTAGAGTCTTTACCTTTTCCACCTAAAGATCAAATTAAAAGATTAAGATCGATCGAAGTATGCTCGTTTCCTTGATACTTTTCGTCATATTCATGTTAATATCCCTGTTATCGAAGCTCTGATAAATATGCCTGCCTATAGAAAGTTTTTGAAAGATATACTATCAAATAAGAAAAAATTAGAGGAATATGAGAATATATGCCTAAATGAAGAATGTTCTGCAATTCTGCAGCATAAGTTACCGCCTAAACTGAAAGATCCTGGAAGTTTTATGATTCCATGTGAAATTGGAGGATTTCTGTTTAAGAAGGTCTTATGTGATCTTGGAGCTAGTATAAATCTCATGTCTTATGAGGATTATAGAAAGCTAGGCATATGAAAGCTTACTAAGACGGAAATGACTCTGCAAATGGCAGATAGATCGATTAAGTACCCTAAAGGAATTATTGAGGACATATTGGTTAAGGTAGACAAGTTCTATTTTCCAGTAGACTTTGTAGTTATGGAAATGGAAGAAGGATTTTCAGCGCCACTTATCTTAGGACGTCCATTTCTAGCTCTGAGGAGAACTTTAATCGATGTTCGAGAAAGGAGAATTAATTTTGAGAGTCAATGAAGATGAAGTTGCTTTCAATATTTTCAAAGCTATGAACCATCAATATACATCACGTAATCATGTTCTTTTATAGAAGATATTCATTCTGTCTATGATAATCAGTTACCAACTTTTGAAGACAGATTAGAAGAATGCTTAACTCTATCTATCTATAAAGAAGATGAGGAAGACATTGAAATGAAAGAGATAATCATTTCTCTAGACAAAGGCAGTTTTACTTTTAAACCACCATGGCATAAGTATTTGGAGTTAGAACTAGAAGGACCAGTTCTTAAATCGTCAATAGAAGATCCGCCTAAGAATCTGGAATTGAAACCGTTACCTTTAAATCTGAAATATGCTTTTCTTGAAATTGATAATCTTTTACCAGTTATTATTTCATCAACTTTAACGGAGCAACAAGAAGATCAATTACTTAGAATGTTGAGAAAGCATAAGAAAGCTTTTGGATGGACAGTTGCCGATATTCGAGGTATTAGCCCTGAGATATGTGCTCATAAGATAATTCTAAAAGAAGATGCTAAACCTTGTATTCAACCGCAACGCCGCCTCAACCCGAATTTGCAGTTAATCGTTAAGAAAGAGGTTATTAAGCTATTAGAAATGGGAATAATCTTTCCTATATCGGATAGTGAATGGGTAAGTCCAACTCAAGTGGTACCAAAGAAAGGAGGTTTCACAGTGAAAGAGAATGATAAGAATGAATGGATCCCAACAAGGAAATTACAGGATATCGAATGTGCATTGATTTTAGAAAATCGAATGATCATACTAAGAAAGATCATCATCCACTTCCATTCATAGTGCAAATGTTGGAGCGTTTAAGTGGACATAAGTATTACTGTTTCTTAGATGGTTATTCAGGATATTTACAGATATTCATTGCAGCAGGAGATAGGGAAAAGACTACTTTCACTTGTCCTTATGGAACTTTTGCGTATAAAAGAATGCCGTTTGGTTTATGTAATGCTCCTGCTACGTTTCAAAGATGTATGATGTCTATATTTTCTAATATGGTTGAGAAATTCTTAGAAATTTTTATGGATGACTTTAGTGTTTACGGAGACTCTTTTAATGGCTGTTTGTTACACTTAGAGCGAGTGTTACAATTTGTGAGGATACCAATTTAGTGCTTAATCGGGAAAAATGTCATTTGATGGTATCAGAAGGAATTGTACTAGGTCATAGAATCTCTGAAGTAGGAATTGAAGTTGATAAAGCTAAAGTCGAGGTAATCGAAAAATTGCCTCCACCAGTTAATCTAAGGACTCTAAGAGGATTTCTTGGACATGCAGGATTTTATAGGAGATTTATTGCAGATTTTTCAAAGATAGCAAAACATCTAAGTCATTTGCTTGAAAAGAAGTACCTTTTAATTTTGATAGTAAATGTATGGAAGCATTTAAGACCCTCAAAGCGAAGTTGATTATTGCACAGATTGGTAGCACCAGATCGGGATTTACCTTTTGAGATTATGTGTGATGCAAGCGATTTAGTTGTAGGAGTATTTTTAGGTCAAAGGTATAATAGAATTCTCAAAGCTATTTACTATGCATCTCATACGTTAAATGCACTCAATTGAATTATGCAACTACTGAGAAAGAGAGTTGTTGGTGTGATTTTTGCCTTAGATAAGTTTAGATCGTATATTGTTGGCTCTAAGGTAATAGTTTATACAGACCATTCGGCATTGAAATATTTCTTGAGTAAGAAAGATGCTGAAACCACGTCTTCTTAGATGGATTCTTCTACTTCAAGAATTTGATATTGAGATTAAAGATAAAAAGGAAGTGAGAATGTAGTAGCGGATCATCTAAGTAGAATGGAAGGCGAGGAAGAGATAGGAAATGAAATTAAGGATTCGTTTCTGATGAACAATTATTTAGAATCGATATGCCTTCAACCATGCAGGTTATTAAAGAAAAGAATTCCTTCTAAGGAAAATTCACCTTGGTTTGGAGATATCATTAACTACTTAACTTTGTGATTACATTCCGTCTCATTGGACTTGGCAATGTGAAAAAGAAATTCTTTTACGACTTAAAATTTTATTACTTGGGAGGAACCGGATCTTTTCAGTAAATGTTCAGGATGGGATAATCGGAAAATGTGTGCACGATAATGAAATTTTAAGTGTTTTATCGCTTTGTCATGATCGTGAGGCGAGGAGGTCATCATGGAGGTTGGAAAAGCGCTTTTAAAGTCTTGCAATGTGGTTTTATTGGCCTACACTTTATAGAGATGCGTATACATATGTTAAATCTTGTGAATCATGTCAAAAATGGGGAAATATCTAGAAAAAACATGAAATGCCTATGCAACCTATTTTAGAATGTGAGTTATTTGATGTTTGGGGTATAGATTTCATGGGACCTTTCCTATATCGTTTGAAAAAGATTTATTCTTGTAATGGTAGATTATGTTTGAAATGGGTGAAAGTGAAGCTCTTCCCACTAATGATACCAAGGTTGTCATACGATTCCTTAAAAAGAACATATTCACTAGATATGGCATTCCAAGGCGATCATTAGTGATGAGAGGTCACACTTTTGCAATCGACCATTTACTAAGTTAATTGAAAAATATGGTGTAACGCATAAGTTAGGAACACCTTATCATCCGCAAACCAGTGGTCAGGTAGAGGTGTCAAACAGAGAGATTAAAATAATCATAGAAAAAACAGTGGATTCAAACCGTAAAAATTGGGCAGTTAGACTAGATAATGCGTTATGGGCATCTGAGTAATGACTTTTAAAACTCCGATTAATGTTTCTCCTACAAATTAGTCTTTGGTAAATCTTGTCATCTCCCAAGTAGAGTTAGAACACCGAGCCTTCGGGCTATTAGATTTCAATTTCGATCCTAAGGTCAGCCGGTGATCATAGATTACTTGATTAATGTAATTAGAAGAATTTCGCCTTGATTCATATGAGAATGCTCGATCTACACAAGAACGCACGAAATCCTTCCATGATAAGAGGATCTATAGTCGTGAGTTCCATGTAGGTGATCGAGTGTTATTGTACAATTCACGTTTAAAGTTGTTTCCAGGAAAGCTTAAATCAAGATGGACAGGACCATTTAAAGTAACACGAGTTTATAAATCTGGAGCTGTTGAACTAACTGATGGGAATACAACTTTTATAGCCAATGGTCACAGGTGAAACTATTTACGGAAGGTGAAGAAGTCTCTCTCATAAATGAAGTGATGTTCTTTGATCGACCCTCCAAAAGACTAAAAAAAAAGCGAGGCTCACGAAAAGTGAAAGTATCAAATTACTGTGTTTTATCTTTACTTTTATATGTCTAAACTAGTTTCGTCTTTTACCGGATAGACGTAAAAGAACTGGATGTCTTTTTTAGATAGATTAGGAGTTTTTGTTTTGCTTTTGAAGTTTGGTTTTAATAGAGATATTGCCTTTACTATAGAAGCCTTAGTTTTTGGAAAGAACAAGCAATTGTTGAGAGAGAAAAAAATTGAAAGAAGTTTGTAATGGTACGTCGAGAAGCTCGATAAAGAGAAGGGCTAAGTTTTTAAGGAAGTGCAGAATCTGTGGAAAGATTGAACACAGTGGGCAATGTGGGAAAAATATAACTCAATCTCAGAATGAGTGTTTGAATGTAATTAAGAAGGGAACGATTAGGTGGTTAACCGAAAATCCCGATGGACTTCCAAGACTTAATTCAAACGCTACGTTTCTAGGACTTAGTTTGCTTGAACGGTATGTTAGAAATCTGAGTTTGTAGAAAGCGAAGAATTAAAACCCGTAAGTTCAAGTCTTTTATTGCTTTTAGTTTTATAAAATTTTTGCATAACTTTGAAAATTTTATAAAATTGGATCTTTATAAAATTAAGGAGTTTTATAAAAGTTTTATAAAAAGTTTTTTAAGTTTTTAGATATTTTATAAGAATTAATAGAAATTTATTGAATTTTTATAAACTTTTAAATAAGTTTTATAAAGATTTTATAAATTTTAAGAAATTGTTATAAAATTTATAAATTTTATTTTCTATTTTTATTAAGTTTTTATTGAGTTTTATCAACAAAAAAAAAAAAAAAAATTTCGAAAAAATCATAAAAATTTCACACGGACCGATCCGGCCCTTATCCAGGACCGATCCGGGTTCGATTTAACCTAAAAGTACGGGACCTTTCTTTCTTCTTCATTTCTCCTCTTTTCTTCAAACAACAGCCGCACCACCACCTCCACCCCCAAAAATTTTCTTTTTCTCTTCAAAATACAAATTACACTAAACCATTACATATATTCTTCCTCTTTACTCTCATCTCTTCACCACAAGTGAAAAATTTGAAAAAGATCGAACACAAGCTCCATTTCATCCCGGTGGCTTATACGACTTTTCCGGTCACTTTTCACCGTTTTGTTCATTATAAGGTATAATTTGTTTACTCTAGTTATCAATTTCATGATTTTTATAATTTTTAGATTTATTTTCAACTGTTTTGATTTTTAAGTGTGTTGTGACATTTTATTTGTGTTGTTGTTGTTGTTGTTTTGTTGTTTTATTATTATTCCAAAATTCGTAGAATGGCCTCATCCAGTCGAAAAATCTCTAAGAAACGAAAGCCTAATATTCCAATAGAAGTACCAGTCGTAGGTCTTAAAGATTTAACACCGGAAGAAGAATCTGTTAGTTTTGCTGCTACAGCTTCACCTCAAGCTAAGAATGCTTATAAGAATATCTATAGTAAATGTGGAGTTGTGTTGGAAAGAGGCTTAGATTTTGATGACTTAGGAGAGGAAGTTAGGCGTATTTTTGCGAGAGACGCCAATGGTTGGATTTTGCGGCTCGAGAGGACCAGAGAGAGATCAATACTACCTTAGTGGCAGAGTTTTATGCAGTTCTGTCTACTTTGACACCCACTGAGGGTAGTATGATAGAGTCTATTCCCCTTAGGTCTAGACATGTGTCTTTTAGTCCGGAACTTATTAATGTTGTTTTAGGGGTAGAAGTTTTTCCAGATGAAGAGGATTACAGAGCTGTTTATGGATTAGATGATCCTGCTATGTATGAGCAGATTGCCTCTAGAGCTCAGAGGGAGTTTGATGCTACACAGAGTGGGTGGACAATGATTTAATTATGGGAAGTGTTTTAGAGATCCGAGGGCAATCAAAAGATTTTTGAGCCATATACTCTATCCCACTACCAAACACACCGCTTTGGTAAAGAAGATTTATGCATTACTTGGGCGATGATTCATGATATTAAGGTGGATGTGGGAAAATTATGCATAGAAGGGTTTCGAGTTTATTGTTACCGCCAAGGCGGGAGTCACATGTACTTTCCTGGCTTTATTTGGATTTATGTCATAGATCAGGAGTTCCTTTCCTATCTAACGATAAGTTAACTATGGCGAGATGAGTCCACGATAGGCCCTAGTCCGAGGAGGTCTCGGAGGTTCGATAGACTCGATAGTTAGGCGTAGTGCACCTCCACCGATTCCACCCGGCCAAAGCATTTTCATCTTTTCTCGAGCAAAGCAGCAGATCTTCTTTTCCAAACACCATTACATACGATATGTTTCAATCTTAGTGTCGATGTAGCCCGAGGACAAAGCTAATATGGCTTTGTTTCTCGAAAGCGAGTAGGCAGTGGAGTGATGATTTACGTAGAGGGATGTTGAGACATGAGCAGATGCATCTTGATCCTTCTTTCGATAAAACTGCCTATCCGCCCTGTCAATCTAACCCATATACTTTACCAGAATGGATAGCACCTATTCCACCATCTCAGAGCTTTCATCATATGCCAAATCCTTTTGGAAGCCAGTCTAGTGGTCGGGGTGTCTTTTATACGAGTTCTCGTGGTGTTTGTTACATCTAGTCGGGAGGATTTTCGGATTTTGCAAGGATGACGCAAGTATGAGTTCGATAGGTCTCGGATAGATTCGATTCGGACCACGACTACGTTTCCACGACCCGATTCGTCATCGGTTCCAAGTTTGAATGATCCAGTTTTTCCAGCTGAGGATGATGATGTTGACATTATTTGATTTCGTACAACTTTGTTAGTTTTAAACATTTTCTGTCTGTTTATTTTATTTTCCGCATTTTAATTTTATTAAATACTAAGTTTGCTAATTTAATAGTTTTTCATTTTCATAATCGTTTTATGTCATAGTAGTAAATCTAATTATTTTTAATAGTATCTAAATATTTCATAAAAAATCTAAGAACAAAAAAATATTTACGTATGTCGTTTTTAAAATGTAATTCGTGTATCGGTTATCCGTATCAGTTAGATAATCTTTAGTAACTTATTTAAACTCTAATAGCCATGAGCCTATTAAAGATAAACAAGCAAACTTGAATTTTACAACCTGTACACGGTGAAACCATTTTAAAGCAGGACCGGTCCGGTCAGTTTCAGGACCGATCCGGGAGTTAAATTTGCTTAGTCATGATTGAGAGTGTTAATATGCAGCCACGTATACTCTCAATTTTGTCCATTTAAGGAAAGAAAGCTGAGAGTGAAAATTTGCAAATTCACTCAGTTACTTTCACCTTTCTATCTGTTTAATTATTTTCATCTGTTTCAACTAAAATGTCAAACCGGTCATCACCGTCAGTCAATTCATACGATCCGGAGGCATTAGATGTTTTTGTCCCGGAGTCTAGCGCTTCAAATGTTAATTTATTGGTGAATGCGAGGTTTGCAAATTCTCCAATTTTAGTTGAGAAGGGTATCAACTATGAAAAAATTGATCAGTCAAGGAAGGATTTAATTCAGAGTAGAGGTTGGAGAAAGTTTGTAAGGAATCCAAGAGGTAGGATTAATGTTTCTATCGTTAGGGAATTTTATTCCGCTCTCTCTACTGTGAGTACTGTCGATCCGTCACAACTTGTATCCGTCCGTGGTGCACTTATTCACTTTTCACCTCATATTATCAATCATATTTACAAAATACCGATTTTCAATCAAATCCATAATCTTCATTTTGAATATCAATGGGCGTTAGGGAACTCCTTTAACGTTGTCAACTATGTCACGGAAGCTTTTGTTAGTAATATCATCCGCAGCGGAAGCGATTTAAAGGATCTAGATCTATAATATATACGTAATAAAACAACTAGATCTATTCTACAAGGGGGTTGTAGATCATACCTTTTGGATCTCAAAATCCAAGTTGAAGAACCGCAATAGGATGAACGAAGGAAAGCGTGAAGAGCACCACGATCTTCCGTACGTGTGATCCAAGCAACTCCCGGTGGAAGGAAATTCTCGACTCGAACCCTTCCGATATGCTACCCGGAAAAATCTCCAAGATTTTCCCTCTTATTCTCCCCTTGGCCGAAATTTTCCTTCTCCTCTCTAAGAGGTAGAAAGTCGAAAATTACATGTGTTATTTGGCTTGGGAGAACTCTCTTTATATAGGAGAGTAAAACTTAAGCCCCAAGGATTTTATAATTAATACAAAATCAATTATGATAATCCTATTAAATAAAAGATAATCCCAAAATATTCTAGAACAAATCTAGAATAATCTTTATCTTTATTTCTTACCATAAATATTTATCCAATAAATATTTTATGCACATGTCTTTTAAATACACAAGGAAACTAATTCCTTGTTACCTAAATTGTGCATGGGTCGAAATTTCCATCTCATTGACCTAGTCAATGTGATTTTTTTTCCATTCACACTAATTGCCAAGATTATGGAAAGTGTTTTTTCCACATATTTAATTATTTAGCCCAACTAATTTAATAGTCCACTAAACAATTAATTCACATATCATTTTAATAAAGTCCAATATGAACTAAATTAATATTATTAGGATTCGACGTCCGAGAATAGCTATGCTACATTAGGAGGCACGTCGGGGACCATGGACTAATAATCAGCGGCTCCGATAAATCAAATAAATAATTATAGAATAATTATATTCGATAAATCAATCACAGGAATATGCCACCATAATCCCGTGACTGCACTCCTCCGATTATGAGATTATATTTATCTCCTCACGAGAATAATAATAAGCGTCCATTGATATAATCATTACATATGGATTAATCCTCCATAGATCTATTCATTCTAAATCGGAAGTTACCGTTAACCCTTTTAGAACCTCTTATCCTTATTTACCATTAACCCCTAGTGATGATCAATTAATTCATACAACTCACCGGTGATCAATCGGTGTGATATGAACTCGCGCGATCGATCGCTTCTAGGATTAACAAATAAAGGAATCGCTTATCTACTTCCATAAATGGAAGGAATGGATTCGTATCTGTGTGATAACACGACTACTCACTCAATCCAAAGACAATGCCAAGATGGGGTAATTCGGACCATTGGACTCGGTGTAATCCTTAACCGTCAAGTCAAACTTCATAATCGATTCAAGCGGTTGATCGTGATCACCTCAGATTAAGATATATCCATAAATATGATCATCCATTGATTCGATAAGACTTCTCGACACGGAATTATATCGTGAACTCTAATCAAATCGGTCCAAATTCTATACGATATATCTATCATATATAAATGCCCCATTAGGTTCTCTTAACCGAAAGTCCGGATAAGACAATCACACCAAGCGTGTTTCAAGGCGCATTAATAGCACGTTAAAGGAGAGACCCGATACTCGATTAACTTCACTACGGGCTAATTGTATTTTAAGTACATCTTCACTAACTCAATCCTCCCGTGTATATACCATACAACCGAGTTAAGTGATTACATAAACGATATACTTTAGGGTTTTCTGTAGTGTAATTACTATTGTCACATCGGTGAATATGAGAATAATAAATATGAATAACAATATCATTTCATTTATTAAATAAAACAATTACAAAATTGTCTTTCGGGCATCACACCTAACAATCTCCCACTTGCACGAAAGCATGTGATTAATTGTTTTAGAGCACACCCTATTATTTAAAATACAACAAACTACATCTCCCACTTGCTCTAAAGCAATGGAGACTTATCCCGAATTCTAGTACCCACTAAGCATATCATAACCATTTCAGATTCCAAAGTACACTCCGAGTATGCCGTCGTAGGATAGGTCAGTGACTCGGTGAGTACCTACATCTAAATGTCATGGGTCTTAATGATTAGTCAGGTTGTCGGCTCGAGACGATCCGTAGAATCAAAGCGTTACGGTCCATCAAATCATGTGGTACCGAGTAAAACATCGAGCCCGAGATCGACTTAACGATCATCCTCAATCGACTTAAAGTCAAAATCGATTGTATCACACATATCCAGGTTCACACATGAATATGTCCGCATATTGTTCCTCGTTCTCTTCAAGATACTAAAGGACATACTAAACTTGCTTTGTTAACCGCCGAATCTAAGATTCGATCAAAGTTGACGTTCAATAACCTGACCATCTCTTACTAGAAAGAGAATCTATCCCATTTCTCTTGATCCGAAGATTTGAGAGTCATTCCGAGGCATATAGGTAGAACTTCCTCGTTGAATGTTGCATACACAGATGCATCATCTTAACCAATAAGATGGATGGGAAACCGTTGATCGATTCTAATGAATTCGACCGAGTCAAACTCTAAAGAATGTTGTCCAAAACTCATTGCAGAGAATTGTGGTATTGTCGATTTCGACTTGAGATAACACACCCATGTTGATTCCAATCAGTGCAAAGTGTTATCCTTCACAAACACTAATTTATATTTTTACTATTGTACTAAAATTGATATCCGGTCTACAAAAGACTTATCAATATTACGGTCAAATCCACATATTGTAGAAATATATGACTTCCAATGACCGAGAGGTTTGCTTTTATCCACAAAGGACATAAGCCTTGATAGTCATCCCGTCATAAGTTCATAAGTCAATACCCTTCTGCTTTGAATGAATCCAGACTCCGTTTGTTTGGCAAGAAAGTCTTAGGGAATCACCCCTATTTTCTGCTTTTGAACGAAATCATGCAATACCGAACTCATTCTACTCTTTTCCGTGTAGATCCAATTACTCCCTTTGGGCCTGAGACACTCGGGTGGTTCTACAAGAGTATGAACATATCCGGAGTTCCAAACTCCATTCATGGGGTTATGGCTTGTAAACAAACCTCTATTATCGTAATCCTATATGACTCACAAAAGAGCCATAGGTCATCGATCGATCCTCGACTACAAAGTCCGCCGAAACCGTGAATGGGTAATGGATAAACCATACTCCCACTACATTCTCGGGTGGATCAAATTTCGATCTAGTTTAGTAGTATTTAGTGTTATCACCAACAACCGATGTTGGATGTGGTCCGATTTTAATCGGTTAGTAACTACCTTGAGTAAACGTCATCGCAAGGTTTAAGGTTTTCTTGTTCATAGACTCTATCGAAAGGACGCAATAAAAGATAACTGTCCCTTCCCGATTTCAAGAATCGATAACACACCTTTTTCTCAATGCTACAAGATATATAACGATTGGTCATCGATCGAACGTGTTCGCGAAATTTCCAGACCTACCTTCAAGCACCGTGTGCTAAATGCTTATATTTATGGAAGTGGGGTGAACCGAATCCACACCTTATCCGTAAATTCCAAAGCATATTCTAGGTAGACTGCTTGGTCTTACATTTCAATGTAAACCGATATTTCGCTTCTAATATCTTTATTGAGTTAAGTAGTGTATTGTAGCACATCTAAAAAATATATAAGGCAATTTAACGGTTTCTCACTTAGTGAAAACATTTCACTATGAGGCAGGCCGAGCATCAGTCCCTAGGACTATGTGATGGCCCATTTCTGAGTATAGAATACTCTATCTCTCATGGAAAGCAGAGAAACCTCATAATATTTTGGATAAACTTACCGGAGTGTTTGAATAGTTATCAGACAAGAAGTCACTACTCGGAAGCTCCTACTAGCTCGTATCTTTCATCAGACCCCGAAGGTCGTCATGAACAAGCTATGTTACTTCTTTATAACCATTATCCTTTCCCGATTGAAAGGAAACTTAGTCATTGAACCTTTGAGACAATTTAACCAGACTGGGAGAAAAGGAATCACCCTGAGCCAGTCTTCAGGTCTTGTCTTTTAGGGACTATGCACTAACTATGGAATATGAAGAAGCGTTTATCTAAATATAGAAACCAATTGCTTTTAATAGTTCTTAAGATGTGTTTTATATACATATTTTAGCAGTTCTAAGTGGTTTTTGACTTTATCAAACAAAAGTCCGAGTCTTGGATTCGTACTACAAATGGTATATTCACTTTCTATACGACAAACAAATTATCGAATAGAAGGTAAATCCATTCGCTCAACGAGTCTTAAGCAGAAAATAAATTTTCCGCGATATCCAAGGATTGAACCGAGATTCATTTCCTTATATCACTCCCACTATTCTAGCTAAAATTAAGCGCCCGTTGTTTACTCTTTTAATCGTTAAATGCATCGCTACCTTGTTCTTCCAAAGAACTTAGCTCGAGAAAATCACCAAGGATTCATTGGTTGGTGATCCAAAATCACTTTCCTTATCCTATGATTTTCGTTAATTAATTTTCGGTTCACCTTAAAGTTTTCTCGATTTAGGTGACTAACACTTTTAGACATATTCTCCCATTCTTGACTTTCCGTGAATGGAAACAGATCTTGAACCAATGGTTCGTTTGAGTAGACACTACTCTTGAAACGTGGGATGTCTATTTTGAGTGTTACTCGTCGAGACTTCTCGGATATACGTAAAAACAACAAATCATAACATTAAAGCTCCCACTAGTTTATCGGTTCCAAATACCGCCTAACGAGCAATGCTTTATTTTTATGAATTTCCGATTTTTTCGATTAGAAAATCTTTCAGTACATAGTTCTATTGTTTCGAGAAAAAACAACAAATCATAGAAACTCCCACTAGTTCATCGATTCCAAATATCGTCCAACTAGTAACACTTCATGATTTTCCAATTTTTCAATTAGAACGGTTACGTGTGTAGTCGATTACACTTTTCTAATGTTCTAGAAAAACAACAAATCATAAAGCTCCCACTAGTTCATCGATTCCAAATATCGTCCAACTAGTAATACTTCATGATTTTCCGATTTTTCAATTAGAAAATTACTCGTGTAATTACTACACATTCAAAATTCACTAAGAATTTCAAAGTCCGAGATCACCTTTGGTCAAACTAAGTTTGTCTTCCGTTTGACACGACGACACACTAGTGACATACCTATATGTCACTCTGATTTTTAAAAGGCTTAAGAGAAAATATCTCTTTCGAAAAATAATTGCATTATCGATTAACTAGTTCAACGTCCTAGTTACTTTCCACTTTTTAACGAAGTCAATACTAGTCAATTATAAATTTTAAGCAATTTAGTAAGGGATATAATGCTGTAAATAAAATGACATGTATTAATTCAAGTTTAACACTACTATATTTATTTTAGGAATTGTAAACTAAAATTAAGTCTACTCTACCATTCCAAGGTTTTAACCTCGCATCTCAGTGCCGCCTTAGGGTAGGTCAAAGAGATGACGGTTAAATCGAGACAATCTCATCAATGAATAACTTGTGAGAATCAAACATCGCACGAGAATCGAACATCCCTTTATTCATTGACTACCTTCCTTTTTTAGCCTAGATATTTCCAAAAATATCCTTTATGAGTGTGACCTACTATATCGGATCTCTTAGGTACGCCCGAGTATGCCGTCTTAGGATAGGTCGACCCGACGCAGTACCGTAAATCCTATCCTTTCGGAGACCAAGCCATGAATGTTGATAAGGCGAACACCATCCTTAGGGGACGAAATCAAAGCGCCTCGAGGCGTCACCCTTCTCTCACTTACTTGTATCTATAGTAGAGGCCGTGGGGTTGTTGTCGCCTCCCCGCTCTCACTCAATATTTTGGAAGTGGTTGTGGGTTAACTAACCACGTCTTTTGATGTTAACATAAAAGCTCATCAAATCAAGGATTCGAATGGTGTCGGTAACGTAGGCAAGCCTACCCGTCCTATTCGTTGGAACATATGTGATGATCGGACGAAATCGGGTCAAGAAACGACCTCATTGAGATAAGAAGGAATCACCCTCCGTTCTCCGGTGTAGCTTAGTCTTGCCGGACCCCGTGCATGCATGCATCACACTAGGAGGGTTAAGTCGGTCGAGCCTAGCTCGATTGACCACCCAACCTATAAGCGAACCGCTTTTATCCAAGATTTATTGTTCTTTTACCATCATTCAATCTCAGAGACACTACGAATTGAAAACGTGATCTCGTTTGGGCTTTAAGGCGGTTCACCGAGAACACACACCGAAAAGCTTAACGATTTCATAACCCGTCCTCGGATCTTTAATTAGTTACTAAATTAATTAATTACCACGTATTAATTAAATTTCAACTAATTACGCGAGTTTGTATACATGCCTATTTTAATTACCAAAATTAAAATTCTACATGTATGCATGGAGTGGATTTATGATATGATGCATGTCATGGCAATTCCGGTTTTATATCTATTTTATGATCAAACACATAAAAAAATAAAATGCGGAAAATTTAAACACCGAGATGGACCGTTGGCACCCCCGAATCTAACCTATTAGAAAATAAATAACCAAAACCCTAACTAGGGTTTACTACTTTCTAACAAAATCTGCAGCTGTTCGAACTCTTCGACGATCGTCATACGAAACGGACTCGGATCGGGACGAAACTTTCCAGATCTTTTCTTCACTCCTTGAACTTCAATATGGACGGTTGGATCGGATTTTTGACTTACCAATTTTCTCCAGTAAACTGCCAAACTTGCTGCTGAATCTGACTTTAACTGCACTGCATCAAGGACTTCCTGAGGCAGATCGGGAATCGAGATCAATCCCGATCGACCTGAAATTTTTATGGTACGTCCAAAACTCAAATTTGATCAATCTGACCGGTTGGATTTGCGATTCAACGGTTCAAACTCTCCCAGAAATTCGAGGAAGTCACAGGTAGGGTTTCTGTGAATCCTGCGTTTTTCTGTTACAGCAGCCTCTTCGCAGCATCAAACGGATATCGAAACGGACTCTGATCGACGCCAAAATTTGTGGAGTTGATCATCATCTTCTAATCTTGATTCTGACCAGAGGGATCTTCGTTTCAACGGTTCGATCAACGGGAAAAGAAAAAATACTAAACAGCTACTAAACAGATCTATTTTCTGGAAATTAAAATTGCAATAAAAAGGAATTACATAATTTCCTATACTCATATGGACGAATTTTCATCGTTTATATGAGTTTACAATAGATCTAACGGGTAAACAGTGCCAAACCCAATCCATCTCTTCAACCACGACATTCATAAGCATAAAAATTAAACATATGCATCGGCCCCCAAAAAAATTGGGACAAAGAATCTACATGTTTTACCACTCCTAGATCTAATATTTTATACGTATAAATATAGATCACCATGGCGACTGATACCACTGTTAGTAATATCATCCGCAGCGGAAGCGATTTAAAGGATCTAGATCTATAATATATACGTAATAAAACAACTAGATCTATTCTACAAGGGGGTTGTAGATCATACCTTTTGGATCTCAAAATCCAAGTTGAAGAACCGCAATAGGATGAACGAAGGAAAGCGTGAAGAGCACCACGATCTTCCGTGACGTGTGATCCAAGCAACTCCGGTGGAAGGAAATTCTCATTTAACCCTTCCGATATGCTACTCCTAGGAAAAATCTCCAAGATTTTCCCTCTTATTCTCCCCTTGGCGAAATTTTCCTTCTCCTCTCTAAGAGGTAGAAAGTCGAAAATTACATGTGTTATTTGGCTTGGGAGAACTCTCTTTATATAGGAGAGTAAAACTTAGCCCCAAGGATTTTATAATTAATACAAAATCAATTATGATAATCCTATTAAATAAAAGATAATCCCAAAATATTCTAGAACAAATCTAGAATAATCTTTATCTTTATTTCTTACCATAAATATTTATCCAATAAATATTTTATGCACGTCTTTTAAATACACAAGAAACTAATTCCTTGTTACCTAAATTGTGCATGGGTCGAAATTTCCATCTCATTGACCTAGTCAATGTGATTTTTTTCCATTCACACTAATTGCCAAGATTATGGAAAGTGTTTTTTCCACATATTTAATTATTTAAAGCAACTAATTTAATAATTCACTAAACAATTAATTCACATATCGTTTTAATAAAGTCAATATGAACTAAATTAATATTATTAGGATTCGACGTCCGGAGAAGAATAGCTATGCTTTACATTAGGAGGCACGTCGGGGGGACCCATGGACTAATAATCACGACTCCGATAAATCAAATAAATAATTATAGAATAATTATATTCGATAAATCAATCACAGAATATGCCACCATAATCCCGTGATCGCACTCCTCCGATTATGAGATTATATTTATCTCCTCACGAGAATAATAATAAGCGTCCATTGATATAATCATTACATATGGATTAATCCTCCATAGATTATTCATTCTAAATCGGGAAGTTACCGTTAACCCTTTTTAGAACCTCTTATCCTTATTTACCATTAACCCCACAGTGATCAATTAATTCATACAACTCTTTGGTGATCAATCGGTGTGATATGAACTCGCGCGATCGATCGTTTTAGGATTAACAAATAAAGGAGCTCGTCTATCTACTTCCATAAATGGAAGGAATGGATTCATATCGTGATAACACGGACTACTCACTCAATCCATTACAATGCCAAGATGGGGTAATTCGGACCACAGACTCGGTGTAATCCTTAACCGTCAAGTCAAACTTCATACCGATTCAAGCGGTTGATCGTGATCACCTCAGGATTAAGATATATCCATAAATATGATCATCCATTGATTCGATAAGACTTTCGATTACGGAATTATATCGTGAACTCTAATCAAATCGGTCCAATACTATACGATATATCTATCATATATAAATGCCCCATTAGGTTCTCTTAACCGAAAGTCCGGATAAGACAATCACACCAAGCGTGTGTTCAGGCGCATTAATAGCACGTTAAAAGAGAGACCCGATACTCTCGATTAACTTCACTACGGGCTAATTGTATTTTAAGTACATCTTCACTAACTCAATCCTCCCGTGTATATACCATACATCGAAGTTAAGTGATTACATAAACGATATACTTTAGGTTTTCTCGTAGTGTAATTACTATTGTCACATCGGTGAATATGAGAATAATAAATATGAATAACAATATCATTTCATTTATTAAATAAAACAATTACAAAATTGTCTTTCGGGCATCACACCTAACAGCTTTTCCGTATTTGTTTCCAGAGTTCGATCAAAATTACGACTCTACCACTTCCGCTCTACCTGCTCATCTGAGAGCATGGAAACACTTCATTAACTCACGAGTCTATCCGACTAGTGACTTTGCGTGGGTTAGTGATAGTGAGATACTTTTGTTGTTTGCGTTGATAAGTGGAGCTCATGTGGACTGGGGGATTTTGATTTTTAAGACGGCAGTAAACTTTGCAGTGGAACGGTATAATAATGGAAGGCCGATGCCTTTTGCTTGGTTAATTTCAAGGTTATGTATTCATTTGAATGAAGTCCCTGAAATTGCTTCTGACGAGATATATCCGTCTCGTGATTATCGTAGAGGATTGCTACCTGTGAAGAATCCGGGTTGTTCGTCAACTATTTGAGATAGTTGTTAGTGGTTTTATTTAATTTAGTTTAAGGTTGGTTTGCTTTAATAAGTTAGTAAGTTGATTAAGGTTAGTAAGTTAGTTAGTAAGTTTGTTTTATTTTGAATTTTTTAGTGTGTAATAGTTTCTATTTGTTTAATATATATGATGTTTGTTTTTAATATACGCGTGTTATCGATATTTATAACGATCATCTATAATTTTAATTTAATTTTCGAACCTACTTGTTCATACTCATTGAACATCGGGACGATGCCACTTCGTAAGTGGGGAGTAGAGTTAGGTTTGAAAATTTCATTAAAATTTTCGAAAAAATTAAAAAAAATTTATATAACTTTTTCATATAAATTAGTACTTTAATTACTTATTTCTTAGTTTTAATTTTTCTTGAATAATTTAAGTTGGTTAATATATGAATAAAAATGATATAAATTGAGAAGATTAATTTTTGATTTAGTAAAATATATTAGATATATTATGAATATGTTTTATATCTTTTATAAGATTTTTAAGATTTTGAGTATGTATAACTAAATAATTTTTGTCAAATATTTCTTTTATGGAATTATTCAAGTAATTTTTATATTTATAAATAAATTTTTAGATAATTTTATTTTTAAGATAAATTATGAATGTGGAATCAAAATTAGGAATGATGATTTTTGGACACCACAAAAATATAACTATACCAAATAAATAAGCCTCACCCGAATAAAATTTCCAATTTTTGACCCCACCTCAGTTTTTTAAAGAGTGATCAAGACCTCACTCGGAATTTAGCCATTTTGATTAACTAGAAATTTCCGACCCTTAGCTTGTTTTGGTCTACATTTCTTTGACATCCTTCGAGTTTGTACGTACTTATGAGAGGAGATGATGACAAAAGATGTAAGAGTTGAGAAAAAAATGGTATATGCTGAGATTGGAATGAGTTCAGATATGTTAGTGTCCTATGAAAAATTTATATTAGGAACAAAGCACCATTTATTTTACACAGAATTAGTCAAATATTAGGTATCTTCCCTATCTTTGATCGATAATATATAAATATTAATAATGCCTGATGATAGTAGTCCAGCTAGGGTATTATCTCGAAATGTCCTATTGCTGGGAATGAAGGCATAAGTCGAATCAAAAGATCTCAAGAATGATTACGGGTTTAAGGAAACCGGACTCGTAATTTTAGATCGAAAGAGTAGTACTCCGATCAATCTTGATGAAGCAATGCTTGTAAAATTTGATTTTTCTACACACACTCACGCTTTAGTTCTTAATATTATTTAAATAAAAAAAAAAGAAGAAAAGAAAAAGAAAAAGAAGAGAGAAAATCTGAAAAATAGTTGGAATAAAATGATGTTACTAATTGGAACTGTTTTTGATCAAGAATATGAAGACGTAGGTACGTACGACTTGCCTCTTTCTCTTTTTGATTTCCTTTTCTATCTTTTCGATTAACCGATGTCCTATTCTAATATATTAAGCCAATGTGTCTTCTATCTGACTTAGTTAATGATTCCGGAAATTCGTAATAATCAAGATAGAAAGTAATTCTAATATTTTATTTATATTTATGAATTATTGCATGCATGTTTCCATCTGATTAACATTTGATATTTAATTTATTTAAGTTATATAAACTTTCTCTCTTATTAAATTTCTATAAAAGTCATAACTTATATGTTTGTAATATTGACGATATATATTACTTTTGAAATTTTAATTTGATCAATTATATTATTTATTTATATATTATCGCTTATTTTCGCTTTAGGGACGATCAAAATTTAAGTGGGGAGTAGTTGATGTATGACTTTTATATGATTAAATATACGTGATTTTATTATGTTTTATCGACAAATTCTATATAAAATATATGAAATTATGATATAATTAGTATGAAATATTAATCTTTATAGTTTAGTATAGTTAGTAGTAAAAGTTAGTATTTATAGTAAAAAGTTGTAGTTTTTGTACCGGTTTTAGTGACCGGAGTGTTGTGTCTATTTTACACGGGTATTTTGTGTTTATTTCATTGCAGAATCCTAAGATAAACTGAAAATCCCGAGTATCGACACTTTTTGAAGTCAATTCAAGTTGTTGAAAGGAAGTTATAAAGCGTCACTGATATAAAAGGTCAAGTGGTCAATTAGTGGAAATCGAGAAAACGTCTTTGACATACAAATGACTCATAAAAAATGCGTTTTCTGAAGAAGTGGTCTTGATGGAAGTTGTAGATCATTTGAAGAGCTTTTCAACAGATCTTGAATCATGTCATTTGGAGTTCGGGAATGCAAGTTATGAATTTTACAAGATAATAATATAATTATATAATTTTATATAATTATGGAAGTAATCATTACTTTGATAACTGATCACATGGGAATCATCATTACTTCCCCTAACAAATCACATGCTTGCACATGCTGAGTAATGATGATCACATGCTTGCACATGCTAAGTGATGATTAAGGTAACATGCATACACATGCTTGCACATGCATGTACTGATTGCAATAATTACCGGACCGATCCGGCAAGTTTTCAGGACCGGTCCGGGAAGGAGGAAAGTCTATATATAGGGAAGCAGCAGGGATCATTTGGAGTGTACCAATATATATATACCATATCCTATATATATTCTCTCCCTCCTCTTTCTCTTTTTCTTTTCTTTTCTTTAGTTTGTAAATAGGCCTTATGCCAAAATAAATAATGTAGTAGTAGTATCATAGTAATGCTCGGGAAATTCTCGAAGGTTCGGTGTTGCTGAAATCGTTGAATATCTGGGAAAAGACGATTTCTGAGTCAGCAGTTGTAATCGGGTAATTTCTATAATAATTATGTTTGTGTTTGTTATTTTCTTCTTTTTAGTTTTTATAATGTTATTAGGCTAAATCTAATAACTAGCCAAAGTTATGTAATCGTATTATTTCGATCTTTTCGTTAAAAGAATGATGTTAAAATAAAATTGATTAAAATTGAGTTAAAATGAATCTTTTTCTATTTTGCTACGTAACGATAACATATTCGGAATGAAGTAATCAATCATGATGAATACCACATATAACCTGACGATGAACTGACCAGAGAAGTCGGGATATGAGTAAAATAGAAAAACCGGAGGGTAAAATGGCCGTCGATTAACGGAATCCTATTTCTACTACCGGGGCGATTTGTCCTAGTAAAACAAATCTTATTAATTTTGTACTCGAGATCTTAATAATGTTAAAATCACGTTTAATTGAAACTACACCGTTTGTATTAAATCGATCCGCTTGACAACCGGAGCCTCTTGAATAACATCGCCATCGACAAATGGAATCACCTCTTTTATCCGGGGTAGATTTATACTCGGTACTGCTTTGACTAACTAAGTTTAGCATGGGGCGGTTGTGGACATTGGGTGATGACAATTTGACATATGACAATTTCATACATTTCGTGTGAGGAGGAATTGTTGACATTAGGAGTACACCGTTTCATTTACTCAATTGGACCTAATAAAAGGAAGATCGAACACATTCTATTAATTGAAAAGATCGAATAAATTGATTACATATACTTTGGCTAGTCTAGTCTATAAACTATATATTGGTATCTATATATTTATATATATATATATATTTTTTACTATTTATGTACATCTATATATATTTATATATCTATATATATTATATTAGAATAACTTTTAAATTATGCATTTATTTTATGTTGGTTAGAGTAGTAGTAATCTGTGTTATAAAATTACGGTTTAGATCGAGTTAATAGCAGCTCTTTGGTGTTTAACCACACTTAAAAGAATTACCACTTTTTTCCCTGAGGATTCGACACCTGACTCACCACTTTATCACTACAATTTGACCCGGTACACTGCCGGTTAGGATCCGTCAAACCTAGAAAAGGTCTGTCCCTTTCTTGACGCCGTTTCTAAGGCTTGGTTTTGGTGACGTCAATATTTAAGTTGTTGGGCGAGTTGGTAAATAAGCAATGAACCAAAAAACTTACGACACTCCCACTAACCCTTTTGCACATGACTGCGGGGCCTTTGGCCCCCAAGGGCACGTGTCGTTGGCTAAGCCTTTGCAGCAGAATAGTTGTGATGGCCGCCATGAAGTACAATTCCCAATGAACGGTGAGTTGAATCCTTTGCAGACGACTTAAATACGCGACGGGGTATTGTAAGGGGCAGAGTGGCCTTGCTGCCACGATCCTCTGCCCTACCCCACTTGAATATCAAGATATAGGAATCATTAAAAGCTTCAGTTAACCTCATACCCTCTGCAAGTTCCGTTCACATGGAACATTTCCCCTCTTCGGCCTTCAAAGTTCTCATTTGAATATTTGCTACTACCACAAAGATCTGCACCGACGGCCGCTCCGCCCGGGCTCACGCCCTAGGTTTTGCAGCGACCGCCGCGCCCTCCTACTCATCGGGGCCTGGCACATGCCCCGACGGCCGGGTGTAGGTCGTGCGCTTAAGCGCCATCCATTTTCAGGGCAGCGAACCGCTCACGTCGCCTCGATCCAAACACTTCACCGGACCATTCAATCGGTAGGAGCGACGGGCGGTGTGTACAAAGGGCAGGGACGTAGTCAACGCGAGCTGATGACTCGCGCTTACTAGGAATTCCTCGTTGAAGACCAACAATTGCAATGATCTATCCCCATCACGATGAAATTTCAAAGATTACCCGGGTTTACCGGATTGATAAGGTATTTAATCCAGCGTAAAAGAGAAACTTGTGGAGGTATAACAGATTGAATGTGACCTATCGGCTAAAGATAAAATCAGATACTTAGCGCTCGTTACCAGAGAAAAACACAAATTTGAACTCATTAATAAGAAGAAAACATGAATTCGAACTCGTTATCAAAGAAAAAACACAAATTTCTACTCGTTATAATGGGAAAACACAAATTTCCGGCGATGTCAACTCGTTATCAGGGAAAAAAATATTCTTTTCTTCAAGGACAACACGTTACCAGAGAAAAACACAAATTTGAACTCGTTACCAAAGAAAAAATAAAAATTTCTACTCGTTATAATGGGAAAACACAAATTTCTGGCGATGTCAACTCGTTATCAGGGAAAAAAATTAGTGAGATGTACTTAAAATTAACTTAGTCCGTAGCGTTTATTAACCTGAGTACGGGTCTCATGATTAATTTGCTATTAATGCACCCAGAACACTTTACGGTGTGACAGTCTTATCCGGACTGTCGGTAATAGGGTACCTAGTGGGGCATTCGTATT
Organism: Gentiana macrophylla; assembly: GCA_026214975.1. Lineage (NCBI taxonomy): Eukaryota > Viridiplantae > Streptophyta > Magnoliopsida > Gentianales > Gentianaceae > Gentiana > Gentiana macrophylla. The sequence continues at coordinate 120,312,718 of CM047812.1, read as the reverse complement.
TCATAGTCAGAGGTGAAATTCTTGGATTTATGAAAGACGAACAACTGCGAAAGCATTTGCCAAGGATGTTTTCATTAATCAAGAACGAAAGTTGGGGGCTCGAAGACGATCAGATACCGTCCTAGTCTCAACCATAAACGATGCTGACCAGGGATCGGCAGAGTAAAACTGACCTTCGGCTAAGTGAAGACAGAACAGTGAAGAAAAATCTAAACGGCAAAGTCAGATGGATCACTTGACCGTTCGGAGAACGGCGAAGTAAACCTTACCAAATCAGATTTTGAAATATGATGAAGATTCAGAGGATCGTGCATTAAATGCACAATCAATGACTCCAAATCCTAAAATTATTGGCATTGAGTCTTTACCTTACCCACCCAGGGATCAAATTAAAAAGTTGAAAACGGATAAGAAGTATGCACGTTTCCTTGATACTTTTCGTCATCTTAATGTAAATATCCCTGTCATTGAAGCACTAATCAATATGCCTACTTTCGTACGCGATTGTAGTTTGGTAGTCTTGTCCATCAGCACATGTGCAGGACAACCCCATATGCGGAAGTGACGCATGCTTTCGCGACGTCCGGACAACATCTCTATGGGTGTCTTTTCGACAGACTTTGACGGTACTGCATTCAAAATGTATTTTCTACAAGGACAACACGTTACCAGAGAAAAACACAAATTTGAACTCGTTAATAAGAAGAAAACATAAATTCAAACTAGTTACCAAAGAAAAAAACAAAAATTTCTACTTGTTTCACAGTCTGAATTAGTTCATACTTACACATGCATGACTTAATCTTTGAGACAAGCATATGACTACTGGCAGGATCAACCAGGTAGCATTCCTCATCGACGTCGGTACCGAGCCATACGGTGCCTTCCCGGAGGACGACCCGCATGAAACAGCCACGACAGTCGTACCAAAGAAAAAACACAAATTTCTACTCGTTATAATGGGAATACACAAATTTCCGGCGATGTCAACTCGTTATCCGGGAAAAAATCATTTTTTCTACAAGGACAACTCGTTACCAGAGAAAAACACAAATTTGAACTCGTTAATAAGAAGAAAACATGAATTCAAACTCGTTACCAAAGAAAAAACACAAATTTCTACTCGTTATAATGGGAAAACACAAATTTCCGTTTTCCCATTATAACGAGTAGAAATTTGTGTTTTTCTTTGGTAACGAGTTCAAATTCATGTTTTCTTCTTATTAATGAGTTCAAATTTGTGTTTTTCTCTGGTAACGAGTTGTCTGTGCAGAAAAAATGTTTTTTGTGTTTTTCTATGGTAACGAGTTGTCTTTGCAGAAAAAATGTTTTTTTTCCCTGGTAACGAGTTGACATCGCCGGAAATTTGCGTTTTCCCATTATAACGAGTAGAAATTTGTGTTTTTTTTTCTTTGGTAATGAGTTTGAATTCATATTTTCTTCTTATTAACGAGTTCAAATTTGTGTTTTTCTCTGGTAACGTGTTGTCCTTGCAGAAAAAAGTGTCGGTGCTTCATAGCCTAGCGCTCGTGCAAGACTCTCATTCAAAAAGAGGTAGAAAAAGGAGTAAATATACTCATAATTTGATTCCGCCCGGATCGGCCTGCCGAGGCAGACCTTGGGTCCAAAAAGAGGGGCTTACCCCGCTTCCGATTCACGGAATAAGTAAAATAACGTTAAAAGTAGTGGTATTTCACTAGAGAGCACCTTTTGGAGAGTTGGAGAGAGGGGAAAAGGGCCGGTCTTGCAACCGGAGTTTTCCAATAGCAATCCATGATGGGATTCCGGCGGGGTGCTCCTTCTCTCGGGAAGTAGACAGACAGTTCCCTTATTTGTTAATCCTATAAACTGATTGATCCGCGGAGTTCATATTATATTAGTTATGCAGAGAAAAACACAAATTTGAACTCGTTAATAAGAAGAAAACATGAATTCAAACTCATTACCAAAGAAAAAACACAAACTTCTACTCGTTATAATGGGAAAACATAAATTTCCGGTGATGTCAACTCGTTATCAGGGAATAAAACATTTTTTCTGCAAAGACAACTCGGTGTCTGAATGAACTCACGTGACAACGATTTTATCACCTTGACGACGTCATTAAAATGCCTGCATATTGTTTCCCCTGAATGTGGAAACCGTTCTTGTATTACTCTATTAGGTCCATTATGTCCAATTTCTGGGGCATCTCATTTCTCTTGGAAATCCTTCCTGAGCGTTGACAGGGGTCACACGTCTTAACATACGCATGTGCATCCTTGAAGATAGTGGGCCAGTAGAACCCACTTTGTAACACCTTCAACGCTGTTCTCTCGCCCAAGAAGTGGCCACCGACTTCTTTATCATGGCAGAACGAGAGAATACTCACTATCTCACTGTCATCAACACATCTCCTCAGGATTTGAACTCGTTAATAAGGAGAAAACATGAATTCGAATCAAAGATTTTCGTTGTTCCTTTCACGAAACGAAGCATCTCCTTAATTAAAAACAACGTCTTTTTGTGCTTCGGAGATCAAATTTTTTTTCTTCACCGAGACGGGAGGGAGGGAAGAGATTTAAAGTCCTTGTTCAGAAGATGTGAGAGCTTAATTTGGTTTTCTTTGATTTTCAGTTTCTACAGATTTGAATCCTTGATAGGATTTGGAGGTCGGTGAACTAACGAAATTTCAAATTAATGGTGAACAATTTGGCTCTTGGCTTACTCCAAAGGAAAAAAGAAGAGCATCGTATTATTAGTGATTTGCCTGATGACATTCTTTTGTTTATCCTGTCATTTTTACCATTGAAGGAAATGGTAAAAACTAGCCTTCTTTCACGTCGATGGCGGAACTTGTGGATGCACACTCCGGTACTTGATTTCCATGCGCCAGTTTCAGATGCTATAATAAACGACCGTGAACGCCAAGATTATGTCGAATGGGTCAATCATGTGTTGCACCAGCACAAGCCTCACTATTTGAAGGAATTTAAAATTGTATGTTACCTTGATAAGCGCTACCAGAAGGACATTGACAGCTGGTTGGAATTTGCATTGGCTAGGAAAGCTGAGCGTCTGGAACTGAATTTATTGTTTTTAGACTGTCAGGTGGCCAGTGTTCCGGATAACTATGTCTTTCCTAATGAGTTTCTCAACTTTAGTAGTAGGAAAGCTGATTCAAATGTTGGCGGAAGCCGATTTCTTGGTGATTTCAAGTGCTTCAAATCGTTGTCCTTGAAACAGGTAGATATAACTGGTGAAGCCATCAACTTTTTCCTTCTAAATTGTCCATTTCTTGAACGACTTGAGGTGGTTGGCGCGGGTAATTTGGTCAGTCTAGTAATTTCAGGTCCTAATTTGGTGTTGAAGTATCTACGGATCTACTGTTGTCACAATCTTGCTATTATCGACTTTAACCTGGTCACGCTAGACATACCATCAGTTGGAGGTTTGACTCTAACAGACCTTCCGATGCTTGTTGAGTTGTGCATTTCATATACCTCATTCAGTTGAAGTCAGTCTTTATCTCAAGCTTCTTGTTGCCACTCTCAGATTCAGGTTCTCACGTTACAGGGATTATATATGAAGGTACCCGTGCCATAGAATTGTTGCTTCAGTCCTCTTTTTAATTGGCGTTGATATAGTGGTCCTTGTTGGGTGAGTTTATTATAACGAGGGTGTAACGGACCGAATTCTAACGCTTTTCCCCTCTTCCATACGGGACCTAACTCAACTGTCTAATCTTGATCAACTGACCAAACTTAGGTGATTGGTCATCGAAGTCAAAGCTTGGCGTGATGAAAGTCTAATTATGTTAATATCCATCATAAATTCTTGCCCTCGACTCGAGGAATTTACATTGATGGTATGCATTACCTTTTTTAAGTTTTAGTGGATTTTGCAGGTGTATGATGGTAAGGGGATGAAAGCTCCCATAGTTGTGCATTACCTTTTAAGTTTTAGAACCTTTTAGAAATGGTGACTAAACAATATTAAAAGCTCCCATAGTTGTGCCAACATAAGATTTATAGTAGTTTTTTATTTTTATTTTTTTTTATTGCAGATTTATTGTTTCTCTGGATTAAAAAAACTGTATTTATTAATGACAAATAAATATCAAGAGAACGTGAAATGGTTTGTTTTTTTAATTTTTTGTATTGCTTGTTAAAGTAACGAATGATTTATTTTTATTTTTTTAGCAAAGTAATGAATGATTTGAAACAATTATTTATTTCTTGTGCAGCTAATTGACTGGGAACTTCAGCGGAGTAATAGAACCATGATCGAGGTTGATAGAAGCAGCTCATCCCGCAAAAACACAAGCCTCAAGGTGTTCGAGTTTTTGGGTTATTTTGGTCGTGTTAGCGATGTTGAACTGATCATTCATATAGTGGAGAACGCTATTTGCCTTGAGAAAATCATGATTGATCCCCGTTATCCAACGCCTGTCGAGGACCCTCGCTATACCGAGTCTGGGACTGAGAGGGATCAAGAAACTAGGAGTATTGCACTACTGCAGTTAAGAGCTCTCAGTAACTCTAAATCTATACCGCCACATATTGACTTACTTATCCATAGGTCTCCTTCGTTGTGACGTTGCAGACAATGTGAATTGGGATGTTTATTTGTTTGTTTCTTATTTTATTTTACGAGGGTTTATATCGTAGGGATCTTTGCACCAATTTCACCACAGAGGATCCGCCCTCACTTGGAAACGTATACTTTGAAGCCATTTTCGAGATGAATCTGCATAGACTTATAAATAAAGATATATATATATATATATATATATATATATATATATATATATATATATATATATATATAACAAAATGTCTTATCATTTTTTTTTTTTTTCAGAACATCGTTGTTTTGTATTGTGTTGTGTTGTGTTGTAACGTTAGAGGGGGGTAAGAGAAGAAGAGAGTAGTGTTTTTACCAACGTCATAGAGTACTTGATGATGACGAGGGAGAACGGATGCCGGACGGAGCCGGCAGAACAGAACTTATATTTTCAATCTAAGGGATGCCTCACTTCCGGCTGAGGATTTACCAGGCTGCTGGAGACAGGAAAAGATGCTCTGTTGAGCAGACCTAATGAAGTTTTCTACGAACTACCTACCAGGAGCTCCAATACAAAGCCTGGAGATTAGGCATGACACAGAGGATCAGAAGGAATCGAAAACACCCTAGGGAAAGCATGCAATTCTAAGAACCTCATCAGGCCGAGGCGTACCATGAAATTCAGTTCGAAATATTCGTTCTTGTAGCAACAAACGACATTAATTTGTCGTTTGTTTCAATTTTTTAAATCACATTCTTGTTACCAATATTTTCAAGGGATGTTCTCATGCTATCACAAAATACGTAATTCAAAAACCATATATTTAAATTGAATTTTCATCTTCCACTACAACAACAACATAATCAACTTTGTACCAAACCAATAAAACACATTCGGTAAACAAGTTTTGTTTATTACTACAAGCGATCACATTGACATCAACCAAAATATATTTGTATCGTTATCCAAATATTTCATCAGAATATATCAATCAAAATAAGAATGTATCATTGACTACCCTAATTATCCAACGAATGTCAATTCCATTATCGAAATATATAGTCAAAATTAATCATTTCTCTACCCTTAAAATGCACATACTACACTACGCTAATAATCAAAAATTTATAACATTAACAATATTAATAAAAATAAAAAATTCATAACATTAATAAAAATCAAAAATTTATAACATTAATAAAATCGAAACATTAACAATCGAAAATGCACATACTACACTACGCTAAAAATCGAAAATTTATAACATTAATAAAAATCGAAAATTCATTTGAACAAATAACAATAAAAACAAACACAATAAATAAATTTATTCAAACTTAAGTAAATGCTTACCCATTTGTTTAAAAATACAACTCTTGTGAAATAAAACAACGCGGCTCAAAAGGACAAATATGGTTGGGTTTTTTTTTTTTTTTTTTGGGTATCAATTCATTTAACATATTGAGCATATTTTATGATATTATTTATGAGTAAATATTATCAACAGAAAAAATACATGATCACATGAAGATGATCAAAATTTATACATATATATATATATATATGTAATTGTGTTTGTTGTGACGCATGTGATATATTTTCTGAGGAAAATTTTTGTCGACTCAAAATCATTTTGTGTAAATGAGTTTTGTTGTTATTATTTCAGGAAGGAAATAATTATTTGATTGAGAATTATTTAATTATAATTCTTTATTTGATTATAGTGTTATAATCTGTTGTGACACAACATTACTTCGTGACATAATAATTATTCCTATACAAATTATATAGGAAATAATAGTTTATACTATGTTGTTAACAGAATTGGTTGTGAGTACTAAATATTGTGTTTTAGTATCAAGTTTGTGTAAATTAATTCAATATCTTGCTATTTCTGTTTGAAATACTAGATTTTCTGAAACCCTTATTTTGACATGCTATATGTTTAAATAATTATCGGTTTCTGTATTTACACTGAAATAGAAATAATCATTAAGGTGAATAAACGGAAAAACCAACTGATTATGTGTGTGACTTAAATCGGGTTTGATTTAAATCCTCGTGTTAATTTTTAAATAATTAAAATTTTATGGTGGAATACAAATTGTGTTGAACTGAGTTGTTAAATGACCGGTTAGTGGAATATGAACCGTTGCAGTAATAATTATTGAAACGTTTCATTGTCAAAGTTAATGAGAATTAATAGCAATCATGGTATTGATGATTATTAATTCTTACACTACAAAAAAACAGCAGTTTTGCGACGGAATTTTCGCGACGGACTTTATTTCCGTCGCAAATTTACGTTTGCGACGGATGTTTTATTGTTTGCGACGGGACATTTGGCGGGACAGTTTGGTACCAATTTTTCCACTTGGCGGTACATTTTGCGACGGAATTTTTATTATTTTGCGACGGAATATTTAATAAAATTTTATAAAATTATTTTATTATTCTGAATTTAGATTTTTGCGACGGAATTAGGGTTAGTTTGCGACGGACATTAAATTCCGTCATAAAAAGCGGCGGATATCATCGACTAATCCCCTTTTCTTCCTCATTTCTCTTATTCTCCCCTCTTCTCTCCCCGCCCCCCCTGCTGAAGTCGTTCTTCGGCGCCACCTCCTTCCACCACCGCCGCAGCCCACCCACAGTAACCCTCTTCCTCCCCTCCCACCCTCTCCCAGCACCGATTCCCCCCCCCTCCCCCGCCATATATATATATGTATGTATATTTTTTTAGTTTTATATATATATATATATATATATATATATGTATGTATGTATATGTATATATATATTGTAGTATGTAATTTTTTTATATTTACATACATATATATATATATATATATATATATATAGTGTATCATATGTAGTATATATTTATAGATATATATGTGTAGTAATTATAAGTTAGGAAAATGCTTACTTATGTGTATTAGTTAGATAAGTTAGGAAAATGCTTACATTATTGAAATGGTTGATATGGTTTGTTGAGATATTCTTGATAATGCCTGATATTGAAATTGGGATAGATATGTATATTAGTTTAGAAACCGGATGTTGGTTGAATTGGTTTGTTGAATTTGGATTGAAATGATGATAAGTATGTGCTTACATGATAAGCATAACATACATAAGGTCCTCAAAGTGGTCTTTGTTTCTACCCGTTTGGAAAATGGTACCTGGGGTACTTTGTTATCCGGCAAAGCCTCCGAATTATTTTGACGTTGAACCTTTGACCATGAATTGAAAATTTAGGTTAAAGTGTTGTTAGTTTCATAGTAAGTTGAGTAAAACCTGAGTTTGCAAAAGTGTTGAGACAACCTTCAAAGACTATTGTTAGTCTCATATTTTGTATGATATGATGTGTAGGATTGAAAATGAAGAGAATAGAACGTAGTTGGATGTACGAGAGGTTGGATGCTAACAAGAAATTTAACCCGGTATTTGTGAATGGTGTGGAGGAATTCATAAAACATGCAAAGCAGTTAGATTCGTTTCGGGCAAATAATGGAATGATGAAGTGTCCATGTAGTAAGTGTAAGAACACTAAATTTTCGATCGAACATGACGTGAGATTACATTTAATTAAATATGGGTTTTGCGCAAACTACTATGATTGGGTGTGTCATGGTGAAGAGTTTCCCATTCGATCAACGTTCAAAGAAGAACGGAATGTGAACCCTTATCAGGACATGGTTAATGACGCGACACGTGATAGGATTGATCACGTAAGAGAAGAATTTCTTAACCAAGAGGAGAACAATGAGACACCAAACCCCTGAAGTTGCATCGTTTTTGAAATGTGAAAAACGCAGAGGAAACTGTATGTGATGGAAGTAGTGTCTCCCATCATCGCAAGCGGCTTCAGGTTGCTCACTTTGAAATGTGATCACAACCTCTCTCACAAATGCGTTGACGGGGTTACGGTTTGATAGGAGATATTCTTCCGAAGAATAACTTAATGACCTCGAACTTCTATCAAACCAAAAAGTTGTTAAAGGCATTAGAGCTACCCCATGAGAAAATACACGTGTGTCTGCGGGGTGTATGTTATTTTGGGAGGAGGACGCGAATCTGGACAAGTGTCGGAAGTGTGACCATGATCGATATAAACTAAAACGAACGCAAGAGGTCAACGTGTGCCTAACAAAGTGATGACTTATTTCCGATTGGACCTAGACTCAAAGGTTGTACGCCACAAAACATATAGGCAAGGAAATGAGGTGGCACGCGGAAAACCCCAGACAAGCGGTATAATGGCCCACCCAAGTGATCTTTGAAGCTTGGAAGCATTTTGACCAAATGCACCACGAGTTTGCTAAGGAGCCTAGAAATGTGCGGTTAGGACTTTGCCTGCACGGTTTTGCACCTTTTGGTAATTTTGGGAAGAACTACTCTTGTTTGGCCGCCATGGTTACACCATACAATCTTCCGCCCTGGTTGTGCATGAAAAGACGATTTATATTCTTATCGATTGCTTGTACCGGGCGAAAAATCCGAAAGGAAACCTCGATGTTTATTTGCAACCATTGATTAAGGAGTTGAAGCAAATTTGTGGGAAACAGGGTTGTTTACTTACGATGTATCCACAAAGCAGAATTTTCATATGAGGTTTGCACTAATGTGGACTATCAATGATTTTCCTGCGTATGGCATGTTATCCGGGTGGACTACGGTGGTGTGAAAGCTTGTCCCTATTGTGGTGATGGAAACAAGTCGTTCGCTCAAACATAGTGGTAAATGCACTTGGTTTGATTGTCATCGGCGATTTCTCCCTGAAGACCATATTTTTCGTGACCGATAAAGGTTTTTGAAGTCCAAACAGTATGAACACGCGACTCCACCCCTGTAGATTGAGTGGTGAGGAGGTATGGGAATTTGTACAACACCTACCAAGCATCATTGATGGCTCGATTCAGACTTGAAACGGCTTAAAAACTCCAAGAATGGTTGGTGGAAAGAAGCATTTTTGGGATCTTCCGTATTGGAAAACATTGCCGCTTCGACATTGCCTGGGCGTGATGCATATTGAGAAAAACTTCTTTGAAAACTGATTGACACGGTTATGGATGTTAAAGGCAAAGCGCTTGTGGTCCAAAATCGCTAAAGATTTGAAAGAGCTTTGCGTAAAAGCGCCTCGATTGTACACTTGTTCTTGACAAGCGAAAAGAAAAGTGTTGTGTGAATGGGTCACCAAGTTGAAATTCTCGACGGTTATGCTTCGACACTGAGTAGGTGTGTAGATCATGATCAATACATTCTACGTGGTTTGAAAAGCCATGATTGTCACGCGTTTTTATGGAACGTTTGTTGCGAGTTGCCTTCGAGAATTGATTCGAAAAATGAGTGGAATGCATTGACCGAGATAAGTCAATTCTTTCGAGACTTGTGTCTCGCTACCCTAAAAATAGAAGGCGTGATTCGTTTAGAGAATAACATTCTTTGAGATTATTTGCAAGTTAGAGAAGATTTTGCCTCAGGCGTTTTTAACTCGATGGAGCATTTACCGTACACTTGCCGTATGAGGTCGAGTTGGTGGTCCGTGCAATATCGATGGATGTATCCATTCGAAAGGTTTTGAATCACTTAAAACAAAAGATTGGTAACAAAGCTTTCGTAGAGGATCAATATGCAATGCGTATTTGTTGGAAGAGATTTCAAACTTACATTCTATGTATTACGATGATCATATTGAAACAAAAGCAAAGAATCTTCTTTGTTGGTGAGACTTCGGAATCAAACAATCGTTTTGATTTACGAGTTATTCCGTGATCATAATGGTACAACAACCGGGAAGTGGAAGACGAGGTTCTTGGATAATAAAGAATATGACTTTGTGCACAAGTACGTATTGTCTAAGCTGAAATCATGAAACCGTATGAATCTGTAGGTACCTCATTACTACATATATACAATGCTTAATGATTTTTTCGAACAAATATACATTAAGCGACAAAATGATTCATTCTTAGATTGTTCGAGCAATTTATTCGTGTTCAATGACCTCAATTGACCTCGGCGGATATTTGGAATAAACATGAAAATGAATTTACCAAATGGTTTGCACAACAAGCATCATTGTTGAATGATGATTTGCTAAAAGCTTTGGCAAGTGGTCCTTCTCGTCAAGTCAAAACTTGGAAACGTTATTCGATTAACGGCTACAACTTTCGGACATTCAACCGGCAAAGCGATATTGGTAAATCTTGATCAACAACGGAGTTTGTGTCGATTCCACGGAAGGTGCCGACTATTATGGCACTTTAAATGAAATCATTGAGTTGGTGTATTATGGAGCTTAATCGTCTACAAAGCCGTATTGTTCAAATGTGATTGGTTTGATAATTACGAACGGGGCATGAATGTGCATAAAGATTATAATATAGTTGAAGTTCATCGTGGTAGGAAATATGGCGCTTATGATCCATTTGTTCTGGCTTATCAAGTCGAGAAAGTCTACTATGCTCCATATCCAAGTTTGAAAAAGACAAAGATCAATGGTCGGTTGTTTTCAAAACAAAGGCAAGATCGACTATCGATGCTCCCGTCGAGGAAACCGTTTTCCAAGAACAAGTGATCAATGATGTTTCCGATTATCTCGATCCTCTTAACATTGTCCACCAAGATCTTGATGTCGATGTTGACTCCGATGTTGGGGATAATGACTTGGATGATGATGAGATGGCGGATTTCATTCAACAAGAAGATGGAGAGGAAGAAGAATCGGTTGATGATCTAGATCATCGATGAAGAGGAGGAAGAACTCTTCCATTCTAGTAGTGATAGTGAATAATAATGTATTAAATATTTTATTTTGTCATTATAGTGAATAATAATGTATTAAACATTGTAATTTATTATTAATTAGTATAAATGCCTTTTATTATAATTGCATTTAGATTAGTATAAACGTCATTTTTCTCGTGTCAAATAGATGTCGGTAGAGGTAGAGGTAGACGCGGTAGGGGTAGTTCCCCTCCCGGAGCGTCTTCCTCCACTGAACTCACGGTTTGGATGATGAGATACACCGGATGACCGAGGAGGATTTGGGTGTCGGTGTCAATGGTGACCTTGGATTGCCGGTTTTGGATCCCGAGGGGAGATGGTAAGTTAATACATATCTTGCTTTAATTTGTTTGTATTTTTATTTATATTTTGATTAACCAAATATATTAACAACTTATTGTTTTCAATATGACGAGTTTACCGACAACTATGTCAAGAAAATGGCCAAGACCGCCATAATCGGCGGCTTAACACTTTTGCCACCACGTGGCATAATGCCGAACCAGAGCGGCGAGGAATGGTGGTGGCACGCATTTAGGGTACGTCGTTCATATAAATATAACTATAATTATAACTATACATATAACAATATATAACTATGTTGCAGGGTCATTTTAAACTGAAAGTTACGCCACAAGCGCTGGTTAGGGAAGCTTTTGAGCGGTATGCTATCAACGTGGTCCGTGATTATATGTATCGGGCTCAAACAAACCCCGTGCTCGGCTTTGGATGACCCCGGATATTCTCCGTCAGTTCGAGGAGTGGATTGGGAGTCCCGTAAGCAATTATTCAATATTTAATTAATAATACTTGTGTTTTATATATATATGTATGTACTAACTTGTTTATCTTATGTCGGAATAGGCATTCAAGGAAACATCTGCGAAAAAGAAGATAAACCGAGCTTCGGATCCGGTGAGGAAGGAAGATCCCAGGACACATGCTGTATGGGCGAGACACGGCGTTATCGATTTTGCTCGGGCCATGGAGGACAATAGAGAAGTGCCCTATCGATCGGAGATCCGGTGACTAGTTGAAGAAAGAAGAAGTCGGGCAACTTTGTCTCGAGGAAGTTTGAGAAAATCTTGGTACGTTATGTATTCTAAATATTATATATACATTATATATATATCATGTAATTATTGTTACTAACAAATTTATATCATACTTTGCGGGACGTCTTCACCTCGAAGAAGCGAAAGCCCAGAGACTTGACTGACACCCCCGTCGGCCAGTCGCGTCTTTTATTACGGCTCGGTGGTTATTACGACAAGAAGGAGAGTTTTTGGCATGGGGTCATTTGCCTCCATGTACTACGACGACAGCCTGCATCGCTCGACACTCATCCCATTTGAGACATACTCTCGGGCATACTCACCCGTCTCACCTGTGGGAGATGGCGAGAGAAAAACAGATTAATCTGAAAACACAGGCGAGGTTGGAGGAGCTAGAGAGAGACAGCGTCGGAAGAAGACAGACTAAGCGCTTGAGATGAAGGAGTGGATTACCCGGTTAGCAAAGCATCCTCCGGAGGATGCAACCCGGGTCTGGCGGCGTAGAGATGACCGATCGATCACGGACTGGAGGAGGTGACATGGGTTTAGGTAGTACACCGGTCCGACTGGGTGACATATTGCTTTATACATTTTTATTTATTTTGGCTTATCGTATCCCCTTTGACATATCGTTTTATCCCTTTGACATATCCTCTTTGACATATCCCTTTGACATATCGTTTTATTTATTTTGGTATCGTATCCCCTTTTATATTGTTGTTGTTGATAGCCGGTAGCAATTGTAATGCTACCGGGGAAAATTATGGTTGTTTTGCGGCGGTGGTTTGGCGGTCTTGCAAAAAGCGACCATAATTTTTCGATTAATTTTAACTTTTGCGACGAAATATTCCGTCGCAAAGTTGTATTTCTTGACGGAAAAGTGTATTTGCGACGGATATGTAAGGATCTAAAAATAAATAAATTATTTAATAAAAAATATTTGCGACGGATTATACAATATTTGCGACGGATTATACATTTTTTGCGACGGGTTATACAATTTGTGCGACGGATTATAAAATTTTTGCGACGGATTATATATTTTTGCGACGGATTATACAATTGTTTGCGACGGAAATTATATTTTTTAAAAAAAATAAAATACGTTATTATCCGTCGCAACATTCGTCGCAAATAATTTGCGACGGATAAACCGTCGCAAAAACTCAGTTTTGCGACTAAAAAATACGACAAATAATAACCGTCGCAACTCCGTCGCAAATTAGGGTTTGCGACGGAATAAGCCTAGTTTGCGACGGTAACCTTCCGTCGCAAAAAGTCCAGTTTTTTTGTAGTGTTAAAACGTCTATAAGGTTCAGAGATGATGAATAGTAATCATTAATTTATGATTATTTAAAAGTTCAACTGTCAAAGTTAACGGGATTTAATAGTGGTGTTGATGACTATTAAAATGAATGTAAAGGTTTTACAAACCGTTTAATGACATTGAAGATAATGAGGCTCTGATGCTTTTAAATGTTATAAGAATGAAGGTGGGAAACAACTTAGCATACGGATTTAACTATCCGTAGTGGCTGTGGTGGTGGATATGATGTACCGTTTCATGAGTCTTGCTGAGGCGCCGGCATCATTCATCAAACAAATACAACATATACACATGACACACGATCCACAGAGGTATTTTGAACGCAAGAACTCAACTCAGAAAGAGGCGATGAATGCTACGTTGTTAAGTTCGAGTTTAACTCGAGAACTTGTGGGGACGCTATTCTCTCGGTGAATTTCATTCTTAATAAAATCCCTTCTAAAAAGAAGGATGAAACCCCATATGAATTGTGGAAATGTTGCAAACATTACTACAAAATCATAAAAATGTGGGGGTGTGTGGTTAAGGTTGAAGTACTTAAACCTAAAAAAGAGATGATAGGATCTACAAACCTTTGATTGTATATTCATTGGATATGCACACACTAGTAGTGCTTATCGGTTTCTTGTGTATAAATCAGATAATGGAATCAAGAAATGCATCATTCTTTGAGAATGTATTCCCGGCTAAAACAAATGAACCTAGTTCATTAAAGCTTGTTCATGTTCAGGATCACCCTTCTGAACAAGTGAATGAGGAAGAGTCAACTGAGGTTGAGCCAAGAAGAAGCAAAAGGTCGAGGACTGAAAAATATTTTGGTAAAGATTTTATCACTTATATGATAGAGACAGATCCTCAAAGCTTTAAAGAAGCGACAACTTCTTCTGAAGGTCCAATGTGGAAAGAAGCAATAAATAGTGAAATAGACTCTATATTGCAAAATCATACTTGGGAGTTACTTGATCTACCTCTAGGATGTAAGCCACTAGGATCAAAATGGATCTTTAAGAGGAAAATGAAACCTGATGGATCTATTGATAAATATAAGGCCAGACTAGTAATAAAAGGTTATATTCAAAAAGAAGGTCTTGATTATTTTGACACATATTCTCCAGTGACGAGAATAACTTCCATTAGGATGGTACTTACTTAGCCTATAGCCGCTTTGCATAATTTAGAAGTACATCAAATGGATGTGAAAACCGCTTTCTTAAATGGAGATTTAGAAGAAGAAATCTACATGGAACAACCTGGGGGTTTTTCTAGTCCAGGACAAGATAAGAAAGTGTGTAAATTGGTTAAGTCATTATATGGCTTAAAACAAGCACCAAAACAATGAAATCAAAATTTTGATCATGTTATGCTTGAAAAAGGGTTCAAAACCAATGAATGTGATAAATGTATTTACATGAAAGAAACAAAAGATGGCTATGTCATCTTATGTCTTTATGTGGATGACATGCTGATAGTTGGTAGTAATGATAAGATGATCAAATCTACCAAAGATATGTTAATCGCCATATTTGAAACGAAAGATATGGGTTTAGCAGAGATGATATTGGGAATTAGAATTACAAGAAATTCTAATGGTCTCATTTTGAGTCAATCTAATTATATTGATAAAATCCTGGAAAAATTCAATAAAGATGACTCAAATGAAGCTAGAACTCCAATAGATCAAAGTCAACCTATAAAGCTGAAGGTGTATCTCAATTAGAGTATGCAAGGATCATTGGAAGTATAATGTACTTAATGAGTTGTACTAGACCGGATATCACTTATGCTGTTGGCAAGCTAAGTAGATATACTAGTAATCCGAGTCATGAACATTGGAAAGCTATAGTGAGGTTACTGAGATACTTAAGATATACTCGTAAGTATGGCCTTCACTATACAAGAGAACCAATTTTTATAGAAGGATATACTGATGCAAATTGGATTTCAGATTCAAAGGATTCAAAATCCACAAGTAGCTTTGTATTCACGTTAGGCGGTGGAGCCATGTCTTGGAAATCTTCCAAACAAACCGTGATAAGCAGATCCACAATGGAATCTGAGTTTTGGCATTGGATAAATGTGGGGAAGAGGCAGAATGGTTGCATCAATTCCTAGAGGATATTCCTCAATGGCCGAAGCCAGTCCCAGGAATATGTATTCACTGTGATAGTCAATTGGTGATTGGAAAAGCACAGAATATAATGTATAATGGTAAGTCTAGGCACATACGCCGAAGACATAATTCCATTAGACAACTACTCTCAACTAGTACGATTACCTTAGGGTATGTTAAGTCAGAGGATAATCTTGCGGATCCGCTAACCAAAGGGTTAAATAGAGAGGTAGTTGCTAAATCATCAAGAGGAATGGGACTAAAGCCCATGGAATAAACTTTTGTGAAGGAAATCCCAACCTTGTAGATTGGAGATCCCAAGATCTTGGTTCAATGGGAAAACCTAACTGCAAAAGTAGAGATCACTGTGAGGGGTTACCCTCCATCTCATTCCTAAGATGAAAAACAGTGAGAACGAGGATAAGCTTACCAGTAAAGCTTTTAATGATTTGTGTAAGAAGAATAATTCGAGAAATTGCGAATTACAGAATCACCTATGTGAGAGAGAAGAGGGCGCTTCAAAGGGAATTGCATAGGCGCAATTCTTAGAAACTCTGCGAGAACCAGTGCGGATGTCCACGGCCAAAATGGACATAACCGCAAGAACTAAATGTTGCTAGGTAGATGCGAGTGTGGTTGATATGTCATCATTTACATCAACGGCGAGAATAGTTCAAGGACATCGCGTCTACTAGTCGACCAAGAAAGTAAACATATTTAATCAAGGAAGGTTCAAAGGTCACACTACCTATCTTATGCATTCATCTACCATTGAACTCTCTATGTCATTCTTAGAGCCATTGCTAGGGTTTTACACAATTTCCATTCATGTGGGGGATTGTTGGAAAATTGATGGTTAAAATGGAATATTTTAAATGATATGTCATATTTGAGCCTATTGGGCTTAAGTGTGTGAATGGAAAGTGTTATGGAAAGGAAAATGGGAAGAAGCTATTTCTCCCACATTGGTTGAAAGAAGGAAAAAGAGTCAATATTTATATGATGTTGTTTTAGTGTAGTTGGAATAAGAAACCAACATTATACACAATCTCGCGCGCGCAGGGGGGGTGGGTGCAAATCCAATCCGGATTTACCCTTGGGCTTGTGCATGCCTGCGTGTCCTGTGTACTCGATTCGAAGGGCTTACGATAAGGCTCAGTTTTGCAAATAAAATCTTTAATTTTATAAGATTTTATTTTTATTACTGATTCTTGCTGCTGCTGCTGAGACTGTTCCTGTCCAACCATAAAGGCATGAATAAAAGCTGAGGCTTTTGGCTTTTCCAGTTCTAACATAATGCTGATACTTATGACATTCATTACAGAGCTGAGGCTGTTCATTCTATATTCCATCAGTTTATCCACTCTCCTCTACTAGAGCCTGCCTATATATACAGCCACAAATACAACAAGAAAAGGGAGCTTATGAACCAGAAGCTGTTACACCGAAATTTACTCCTCCTTCTACCTTTCTTATGGAAAATAGAGAGTTCAAGCAAATAGTTCTTACACAAGGAAGGTATGGTGCAACCTGTCCTTGTTAGCCGTTCTATCCTGGGAGACTAACGTTCCATTGAAGCTAAAGCACTCGACGGTGAGGGGACGAATTAGTCTTAAGGAAAGTGTGTTAAACACATGGCTCGGTTTCCTTCTACTTTTAATCTGTTTCAGAACAAACTGTAAGTTGTTTTGTTGTAATTTCTTTTTGTTGTAATTTTGCTTATTCGTTTTCTAGTCAATGTAATCAGATTGTGCCCATTTTACTACATAGAATGCAACAAATTTTTGGTGTAGCAATGGTGATTTTTTTGGAAGCAATGGTGATTTTTGTGTGTGATGAAACGGTGAAGACAAGAGTAGGTGAAGAGAGTAATAAGACATTGATAAGGGTTTCAAAATGGATGAAACCTGTCCAAATTTGATAAGGGTGCGTCCAAATTTGGACGGTGCGTCCTCTGTTTGGACGGAGAGACTAAGTTATACCGTCCAAATTGGGACGGTTTTAGAGCTTTGGACAAAATGGACGGAAACCGTCCAAATGTTGGACGCACCGTCAAAAAATGGACGGAATTCGTCCCAAATTGGACGGTGCATCCAAAATTTTGGACGGTTTTCGTCTATTTTGACCTTTCAATTTATTTGGACGAAATGCATCCAAATTTGGAGGGTTTTAACTGTATTTGGACGATTCCCTCCAAATTTGGACGTGGAACCTGAAAAAAAATGTCAGAATCTGTCCGACCTAAAAAAAATTGTCAGAGGATAAAATTGCTTGATTTTCCAATTTCTCGACTTTGTTACTCTATGCTAATGAGACTTAGCTTAAGTGGTTGAGCGTAGGTCCCCGGTCTAAGATGTGTGTTCTTCATACCATAAATGTATATATTAAAGTTTATGAATCTGTACTGACAGATAAAGATGATGTATCTTATGCATTTATCCGAATAATTCATGTCTATGAAATACAAATTTATTATTTTTACGGAATCTACCACAAATGTTTGACTAATAGAATTATAAGCATATATATGTGTTTGATATGGCCAAGGTCTTTTTTGGAATTGCCAGAGCACTGTATGTGTATTTGTTTTTGTCTTATTATCACTTTGCCCTGCATTTATCAAAAAAAATGCTCTGGGTATACCCGTGGTCATATGGAAAATGGTATGTGTACTACACAAATATGTGGTGCACTTTATACTACTTATTTTATTTCCATAGATTAAAATGATAAATTATTTATTGTGATGAGTTCTAACAAATTCAATGATGTTGATTGTGTTGTTTAGGATGCTGTGGGGAAAAAGTAGTGGATGTATCACTACTCGTGGCCATATATACATCATCTACGATGAATCACATGATTGATGATTCTTTTATTTTTTTTCTACACTTTGCACACGCAACTTCCCTTTCAATGTGACTTGGCTATAAACGTGAGCTTTATATATACTTTATTAATTGTTAGTGTGATATATTTATTGAATGGAAAATTAGGGATAAGACAATTGCGATGAAATATTTTTAAGAATATGACAACTACATATTTTTTATAGGGAAGACAATTGCATAATTTTTATAAATGGAAGACAAACAAGTGAATCCGAAAATCGGTGAATCTCCTAGTAATCCCGAAATCGGTGAATTTCGATAGTAAATTCGACGGTGAATCCAGAAAAATAGTGAATTTCGACGATGAATTTTGAAAAATAGTGAATTTCGACGATGAATTTCACAAATAATTTAAGCAATGAATTTTAACACACAGTGAATTTCGACGATGAATAAATAGTTTTGTCCTTTATGCAAAAGTTTTAAAAAAACTGTCCTTCTACTCAATTGATGAAATATTTCTGTCCTTCTCCCTCATTCCCCCTTTATTGAATTAACAATATAAATAAAATAAATTTTCTTGCAAATTGGGTAGGTAACAAAGATATTTGTTGTTTAAAAAAAAAAATATATATTTGTTTCTCTACAAGTGCATACGTCATATATATAATTAACAACACATCATTGCTCGATCATCAACAAAGGTTGAATAACAGTATTTGGTTTCTACAAACAGTAGTGATACATCCACTACACTTTCAACCACAACATCTTACACAATACAGTCAACACCACATATTTTGTTGGGACCCATAACAAAAAATTATTCATCAGTTTAATGCATGCATGGCTACCACTTGTGTAGTGGTTTATGCACTACACAAGAGTGTAGTGCACATATCATTATTCTTCTACAAAATAGATTCAAACACCATTGGCCATTGCAGCTCTAGGTAATTTATTGTGTTATAATGCTTGGAAATTGGAATCATGAAACTGTCTTTGAATTTAGTGTTTCACTCCCACATCATACATGATGGAATTGATTTTCATTTTACCTGAAAACAAGTTCGGAATGATCTACGTCATGTATATATCCTATGTGTATCTATAAATGTATATCGTCTATAAATATACATGATTCATTGAATGATCAATGATTCATATAATAAATACGACTAGGCTTATAACTTATGAACGTGCCCATATTATTAGGTAGTGCCTTTGTATGTGGAAACATATGTCGGTTACTTTTTCATAAATCGAATGTTGTAATGATCATATGAATTCGAGCAGTCGTTTAGATAAATGTTGACGCAACAAAACGAGGATTGACCTACTTGGTCAGGTTGCGTTCGGTCGAGGAGCAACGTCCTTCATGGAGGTTGAGGGGGCAACGGTTAGTCGTGGGCCGGGGCTGGGCTTAGAGGCAACACGCCCGAAAGCTAAAGGACCGGCTCATGAATCTGCGCACCTATACAACATATCCGAAATGGTGTGTTTTGCCTATAAAAAGGCTTCAAACCGCAAACATGAACTTAATCAAAATAATAAGCATCATCGCTATACTCATTGTCTTTGGTTTGATTATACGAGTGGTCGTTTGAATCTGACATCTACATTGTATATTTAAAGTGAGTTGTTCCTTATGTGATGATTGTAAATGACACAATCTGCGTGTCTTGGAATTCATTATAGTCTCTTTCATTCTTGTGTTGATTTTCAAACATATACCTCACACGTCAACAATGTAACATGTAAACGTATACCGTAAATGTCCTCTAATTATGATAAAAATCACCCATTATGTTATTGCTTAGTTTTCGATTAAAATTTTTGGATTGAAATGTCCGGAATAGTGAAAACATGTTCAAAGAACAAGAATTTTTCCATATATATATATATATATATATAATGAGGAGCCTATCAAAATTTTCATTGATTCTAAAAGTCAATGCTATTCAATGTTAAAAACGACATGAGAGGGTGGAAACTTGTAGCTATCTATTACCCGATCAATCCGGCGACATATATACAATATAATTAATAATATTATGATGTGGGCACAACATGATAAACCTAGAAAAATAGTATGTTGTATCATTCGCGTTATGCTACAATCATTATGATATTAATATCATCATCATGTAATATAAAGGGTTTAGCATGTCTCCATCATTTATACTTTTAATTATAACAAAAAAAGGTTATATTTCTTTCATGAATCATGACAAACACAAATATATAGTAGCCCATCTATTTTTATGACAAAAAAATATATATTTGTACATTGTGGTAGATAATTTTTCAATGTTTTCTTTTTTCCCTCTTCTTGATTTGTTTATTTTTTGGTGCTTGTACAAGTGTCTAGCATCCAAAAAGGGACCAATTTAAACCTTGAAAAAGTTTTCAAGGACCACATCTCCAATTTCTCAAGATAGATAAATACGATGGCCATGACATTTATGTGTTTTTCATGCACATCTTTAGCTCTATTAATGCAGAATTGATTACCCCAACATTTAATCAAATAGTTATAAAAACCAATACATTTGATCGGGTGGAATGGCAATACATTTGGCGGATTATGGAGCATATGCGGTTCCCGCCATCCTTTATTGATGTGGTGCGACGGTGTGTCACGACGGTATCCTACCGTGTGCTGATCAATGGGAAACCTAGTAGAAGAATTATGCCGACCCGAGGGATTCGACAGGGGGACCTGTTGTCGCCCTTCCTTTTTATCATTTGTGCTGAGGGCTTTACGGCCTTGCTTAATGACTATGTTACTCGGGGAGCCTTGCGAGGTATTCGGTTTGGTAGGGAGGGCGTGGTCACCAAGGACGGAGCCAGGAATTTTTTGTCGGGTGGGCTGAGATTTTTCTTTTCAATGTTATTTATACGGCATAAATTTCTGGAAAAATGCTAAAATTATTTATACTTTATGATGTATTTATTTTTAATTCCTAAACTACAAACGTTAACTCCAGTGTCAATTCATTAAATCTGACGTTACTAACAAGTGACATTGACATTTCTAAAACTATAACGTCAGTCTCATTACTAACGCTGTTTTTTAAACGTCATGTACCACTCACGTTATTTTCATTAAAAATAATCATTGTGCTTGAAGTAATTTTTTGATTGTTTGAAATAATCGTGGTGTCGAAAATAAAAGTGTGATACAATGGAATCATTTTTTTGTTGTAACGTATACTTTTAGTGGGCTCAGTTAGGCAACATGGTTGCAGTGGCTAATTATTTGGTGATGATGAGTTGGTGAATTTTTGACATACATACTACATAGAAAAAAATAAAACGGGCTGGGTGGGCTTAGCCCCCCTTAGCCCAAAGTCTACCTCCGTCCTTGGTGGTCACTATCACTCATTTGCTTTTTGCGGATGATTGCATGGTTTTCTTTGAACTCTTAGACGGGGCAGTGAGGACTTTGGCAGAGTTGTTTGATAGGTATGGGGCTCTCTCGGGTCAAACGATCAATTTCCACAAGTCTAGCCTTTACTTTTCGGCTGGAGTACCGGAGGAAGAGCGGGAGACAGTTTCTGATCTGCTTCATATTCCCTTAGGAGACGGCTTGGGTAAGTATTTGGGGCTGCCGTACATGATCGGGAGGAATAGGAGCCAGGTGTTTGCCTTCTTGAGGGACAAAATACGTAAAAAGGTAGCCGGATGGAAGGACAAATTACTCTCACCGGCAGGGAAGGAAGTGTTCATCAAGTCATCTTTCCAGGCTATACCTACGTACATCATGCAATGCTTTAAGATACCAACCACGTTGATTCGACAGATAGAGCAGGCGATTAGAGGTTTTTACTGGGGAGATACGGAAAATAAGCGTAAGATACACTGGAAAAACTAGGAGGCCTGCTGTTTAACAAAGAATTTGGGGGGCTTGGGATTTCGGGACTTGGAATGTTTTAATCTGGCCTTATTGGCAAAACAATCATGGCGAATATTGACTAGTCCAGGTTCTTTGGCGGCCCAGGTATTGCATTCAAAGTACTTTGAGGATAGTACTATTCTTGCGGCTGGTTTGGGAGCGAGACCGTCCTACTTGTGGCGTAGCATCCTTGAGGGTCGGGACCTTATGGTTAATGGGATGCGGTGGCGAGTGGGGGATGGTGAGTCAGTGTATGTCTTTCATGATGCCTGGGTAAACCGGCAACCCTCGATCATTTCGCTTACCATTTGCAGGGAATGATCTTCCGGAGGATTCCATTGTTTCGGACTTATTCATACCTGGATCTAGATTGTGGGATGTGCAGAAAATGAGGCAAGTTTTTCGCCCATGGGAAACATACGCTATTCTTGAGACCACCGTTGCCCCAGAAGGTCACTCGGATCGACACATGTGGCACTATGATCATAGGGGGGTGTACACCATCCGGTCTGGTTATCGGCCGTTGTCTATGGCGGGACCATCTACTTCGGGGGGCCAGGGTCAGATTTGGAGAAGCTGTTGGCGACTTCCGGTCCAGCCACGTATTCATCGTTTTCTGTGGAGGTGCCTACATGATTGTCTTGCCATTGGTCAGGGTCTGCAGAGGAGGAACTTGGGGGGGTGGTCTTTGCTTAGCATGCGGGGAAACATTAGAAACACTGCGGCATGTTATCTTTGAGTGTGAATTGGCCGCCAGAGTTTGGCAAGCGTCGCCATACAGTCACACTTTATATCATCTTCGGTCCGCCACCTTTGCGGAATTCTTTATGCGATTGATAGCGGAGCAGGGCGTTCAAGATGCGGCCAGGTTTGTTTGGATAATGTAGGGAATTTGGAAGGCTCGCTGTTCGGCGATTTTTGATAGTCAGGCGGTTCATGTCTCTGCGGTGTGTATGCGATCTTTGACAGCTTCAGCTGAGTACGTGGAGGCATTGGCGAGTTATCGGACCCAATGCTCAGGCCCACCTCTACCAGATCGATGGTCGAAACCGCAACCTGGGGTGGTGAAGAGCAATGTTGATGCGTCAGTCACAGAGACAGGTGCAGGTATTAGGGTGATCTTCCGTGATTCACATGGCACAGTTTTGCACTCCTTCGCGTATCATTTTGATCCCGGTGACTCGGTGGAGTATTTGGAGCTTAAGGCCATCTCTTTGGCTCTGGAAGAAAGCATTGCATTTAGGGATCCAGAGGTTAGAAGTGGAAAATGATTGTTTGGCATGATGTTACACGTCTTCAACGACTGCGTGGATCTTCATCGCTCACTGGTTTGTCTTGTCCAAAGACTGTCTGCGCACGTTTACCTAGTTTTATGCATGTTTCTTTTTTCTTTTATTCGGCGTGTGGGGAATGTCTCGACGCATTTACTCGCTCGACATGGATTGTTGGTCTTTTCTCGGACACTTTGGGGATCTTCATCCCGAGTGACGTTTTAACTACTTGTTTAGCGGATCTTGCTTAATAAAAAGTTTGGTTTCTCAAAATTTAAAAAAAAAAAAAAAAAAAAAAAAAAAAATTTCCTTTTGAAATTATTAGGAAATGACTTGGATATCACTTTAGTGGGACCCACTCACACCCCAATATATTCCAATCAATTAATCAAAGACATTCCCTTCAAAAAAAAAATTAATCAAAGACATTAGTACTAGCTTCTAGTAAATAACAAACTTGTAGGAGTAGTTGAACTAACAAATTGTCCATGCTTTACACCATAGCCACACCATACCCCCTTATTTACATAAGATGAGCTTATGCAAACCATGGCAACTAATAAAGAAGATGACTTTAGCTTTCCGGCCACCACCGCCACCACCACCCACCTCCAACCGCTCTTCATCGGATCACCGCCGTTGTGGCAAACCTCGAATTCTCCGGCCTCTTTTCCGGTCACAACAAGAAAAGAAGATGGCTCTATGGATGACAATTTTGCTTCATCGTCATTAACTTATATGTATCAAAGGAGAAGCTTCTCACATGTTGAAGATTGCAAGAAGATGATGATGATGATAGACCATGACCATGATGATGATGATGATGATGGTGATGGTGATGGTGATGGTGAAGAGAAGATGGATATGCTTTGGGAGGATTTCAATGAAGAATTTGCATCAAGGAAATTGAAATCATCAAGAATTTTGGATGATGATGATGATGATGATATGGTTTCAAAAGAGATGGTGAATTTGGGATGTGTGCAATCATTGAAATTGTCAAAATCAAGAAAAAAGCCAAGCTTGGTTGTGTTTATGAAGGTCTTGAGGAAACTTTTTTTGCTTCAAAATTCTCATCGTTCAATCAAGAAGAAGAGAACAACTCAGTGGTAGACAAAATTTTCTCCCTGAAAGTTCCGACACTACCCCTGTCCACTCCCCAGCCCCAACACCCCCACCCCACTATTATTGTTTGTGCATAGAAAGTACTATCCACCACAATTTATTTTTTGTATTGTCTTAGTTTAAATTTGACATTTCATATGTTTTCATACTTATTTCTACGAAAAGTCGGACACAACTGAGTAGCATAAAATATTTTTATTTTATAGTTCATGATATAAACTCATCATAAACAATAATCTAAATGCATTTTATATTATTTGTTGTGTCTCTGATTGGTTACGGCAGTGAGGTTACTCCATATTATAAAATGTGTGTAACCGTTGGGAACTATAGATTAAAATACTATTTGATTATTGCAATGGCAATGAAGAAACGGAAATTATTGTATTGATAATAAAATAAAGATACAATGATAAAATAGTATAATAAATGTTCTTTTGATACCGTAAAGTAAGATATAATACTAGATTAATATTTTACTTTAAGAAAACAAAATGTTAAACTATCTCTTTACAAACAATAATATGGTTGTGGCGATGCAAAATTTGGTGTTATTTATTCTTTTGTTAATTTGCTCGATCCTTTTTGGAAGTCGTCAAATATATATATATATATATATATATATATATATATATATATATATATATATATATATATATATATATTTTTATTTTATTTTATTCTTTTTTATATGAAAAATATATTTATTTTTGTGACTCTACAATAACGTTCGATCTTATAAATTAGAATATAAGCTAAAATTTCGACATTCCAAATGCCAAATGTTCGTTTTTAAACCTCTATACATGGATTATTACATGAATTCACTCATTTTCAAAAACATGACATGGACCTTGTAAACCCATTTTTGAAACATGAACTTAACTTTCAAAATAAGTTATGAAATGGTGAAAGCCCAAAGCCCATCCAGACAAATAAAATTATATGTATAAAAAATCTTATATAATTCAGTTTTAGACCATTAAATCGATCAATATCTTTGAGCTCTACCATTCTACCTTTATATAAATTCCTGGCTTTCATGGCTCAGTCTTTGATAATCAAATCTCTTGTTTATACAACACACGATAGATAGTTAATTAATAATTACACTTTTTTTTTGAAAGATTAATAATTACACTTTATTCTTAAAACCGAATAAAATTTGTATATGTATATAAAAAAAAACTAGGAGGCCTTTATTTGTGACACAGTTGATCTACCATGTATCCATTAAATGTGCACTACGGTAGAATCGACCGTGAGAAAGTCGAATGTATGAGGCAACATACGACCCTACGAAATTCGAATAAGAATCGAGAGTACGGAAAGTTGTATATTGCTCCATACATTCAACCTTTACACGGTCGATTATATAAAAATAGTGTGGTGTACCGGAATGTACTAGACAACGAGTAAATCAGGTGTGTCTCTAATAAAACTTCGAAACTACCGGTACAACCTCTTCAAACTATTAAATATGAAAAGAAGAAAGAAAGGGTGTAAAGTTAGACTACAAAAATGTGATGGTGAGTGGTGACACATAACGTGTGACCACTAATGAAAAGCATGTTCTATCTACCACTACTAATTTATTATTTCATAATCAAATTGATTCAGTTAAGAGTTAGTAGTACAATAATGATTAAATCGTTACGTGGATTCAGTTTTCCTACTCCATTTACATTACAGCAATTTTTTATTTGTTATATTTAAGACATTAACTACTTATGGATGTTCTTACAATATGTCATTATAATAAACTTATCAAATTTATTTTTACTTACAATACGACTTCATACACTTGTTTTGAATGAGACTTAAATTAATGACCTCAACAAAGGCGACGCCACCCTTTGGGGTTACGGGAAGGGGCCGATGCACATCGAAATAAATGAGGTTCGCGGACCTTGTTAAAAATAAGAATAATCTACATTTTATCTATAAAAAAATATTTCGGATCCATGAAAAAAAATTATTTAATTTATAAATTTTTTACTGACCATCCTGAATATAATTTCTGGATTCACCACTGATTACGGGGCGGCCGACCCCCTAAAAAATATTTGTAGTACTAATTAGTAAGAATTTTCTTTTTATAAAAATACACGCACACACATATATATACATAGGAAATCGACTTACTAAATTTTATGTATAGACCAAATGTTTTTATGTTTTGGACTTAAAATTATTGACAAATTTCTTACCGGCATAGCGAATTCCTTGAGCCGTCTTTGACCTCAACTTGACATCACATGCACACGTGTCTCAAGTGAGACTTAAAACTCATAACCTCAACTTAACCACTATGCTAAACTTCATTTGTCTAATTTGAGCATCAACTTGACCACAATTCGAACCCCGTTAGGGGCAAAAATAAAATAAAATTATATCCTTCAAAAAAAAGATTATATAAACTAAAAATTGTACTTATGTGATATGAAATACAAAGTACTCTTATTCTTGTTGGAAAAATCCCACTTAGGCTCCTCAGTGAACCAAATGTTTGGATGAATATCAAATGTATAAACCATCTTTGGTTAAATATCAAATTTATAAAAATACAGACTTAATTGAAAAAGACGTTCCACTATGTATATATTATACTTTCCAATAAATAAATAATAAAAACACGTCATCAAATTGCGTTTGACTCATGCATGTTAGATGTAGTGCCCGAAAGACAATTATCTAATTGGTTTTATGACAGAATTAATAATTCATCTTATTATATGCATGTATGCTTATAATTAAGACACTACTGAAAACCCGAAATACCTCGTTTATGTAATCACACAACTCAGTGTATGGCTATACACAAGAGGATTGAGTTAGTGAGATGTATTTAAAATTAATTTAGTCCGTAGCGTTTATGAATCTGAGTACGGGTCTCATGATTAATTTGCTAATAATGCGCCCAGAACACTTTAGGTGTGTGATCTTATCCGGATCGTCGGTAATAGGTACCTAGTGGGGCATTTATATATGATGATAATCATATAGAAATTTGGACCGATTTGATTTGAGTTCTCGATATAATTCCGTGATCGAAGTCTTATCGAATCACAAGATGATCATATATGGATTAATCTCAATCCCGACGTGATCACGCATAAACCGCTAGACTAGGGTAGAGTTTGATGTGTTAGTAAGGATCACTTCGTAGTATGTGGTCCGACACTTCTCGTTGGTTCTATTCTGGAATGAGTGAGTAGTCTGTGCTATCAAAGATATGGAATTCATTCCTTCCCTCGGGAAGTAGACAGACAGTTCCCTTATTTGTTAATTGATGTAAGTCAACCTGATGATACAATTTCCGATGATTTACCCCTTTTTCTGGTGCAATTAGCGATATTTTGACATCAACTTGAGCAATTTGAATGATGATTGGAACAATATTTTGTGTACATAGAATTTTCAGAAAAACCATGTTTCTAGCTATATTATATTAGTATTAGCCGATTTTGTTATCAGATTTACACGTGGTATCTTTGTGTCTATTTTGCAGCACAGATATCACGGTAGAGAGTGTGGATTCTGACCTCAGGGTGGCTTTTGATTCTTTTGTGATGCTGTGGCAAGGATTTCAGCCCACAAGGATTATTGATACACATTAGAGGGTTCAATCCAAGCCAAGTGGGAGAATAAACCTTGATTATGTGATTTCAGATACAAATGACTCGAGCCATGTCACATTGACCTGAGTCAAGGAGTAGTTGAGCATTTAATGCAAATGTCATTCAGCCAACTACCATATACTGGACTTGACCTACGCCAAGAAGCTCTGACCCGCGCCAGTAGTGCATTTTGATCTTGACCTACGCCAAGATGGATTGACATGAGTCAACAGTGCAGAGTCAGCAAATGATTAATCCCTTTTATTCTTCAAAACACAGAATTATCAGAAATACACTTTATCTTCTTCAACTTTTCCATCTTGAAAGGAAAACCCCACCCCAAGGCTCTTCTAGCCGAATTTAGGTAGAAATTGACTCTTGATTTTGATTGTAAAATCTAAGGATTCTAGTTTAACTCTTCTAGTTGATTGGATTCAACACACTAGTGTTAGTTCATTGAAGCTTTTGGGAGTTGGATGAAAAGCACCAACTCGAATTTGTACTCTTGGATTGGTAATTCTTAATCTTTATTTTCAATCAATTGTTCTTATGGTTATGAATATTAATCTTGAGATGTTGATATTTGTAGGCATGAGTGGCTAGACCTATCTAGCCAAGATTATGTTGTAGTGTTAGTTTATCCTCTTGTGATTGATTGGGAATGATTGGTTGTGTTGTTAGTTTTGATTGTTCTGGAGCTTTGCCTACTTGTATTGTATTGGTTGCTTGCATTAGAGTAATTGCCTAGTGTTAGCATGTACACGTTTAACGGATACCGAACGGAGATGTTAGACGTGGGAAGAGGGTAGGTGAACCGGAAGGTAAAATCGACCTCTTCGAGGCATTCGATTTCTTATCCGGGGATTCTTGGCTTTGCCATTTCATTCACGTGCGTAGCATACCGAATCATTAGGTTTAGATCGCCTAGACCAAGGAGGAGGTCGAGAGCAATTCCATTCACTCGTATGAGGGGGATTTGCTTGCTTAGGAATGCACCGTTTCACAATCTCGAACACGAAGGGTAGGAAGGTAGGAAGTCATTCCCATGATATTACGAGAGGATAGCTAGGCTACACATTATCTTGGTTAGTTTCTTTGATCAGTTTATCATCTTTGTTAATTCAAGTATTTTATTTATGCAATTGATTAATCTTCTACCAAATTATGACCTAGATCGAATTAATATGAACTTTTTAGTGTATAACTGTAGGATGTAATATCTCCGGATGGATCAAAGATCCACCCGATTACGCAGCGGAAACTACAAGATCTAGATCTAGTCAACCAAAATACATAAATAAATAGATCTAACCTACGAGGGGTTAGATCACCAACCTTTTTATGGTGAAAAACGTCAAGAACAAGTTGAGAAGCCAAAGTCTTCCAACGTGTGTCTCCAAGCACCACCAGGTGGATGGTGTTTCACGCCGCCGGACCTCCTCGATATGCTACCAGAAAAATCCCGAAGATTTTTCCAACTCGAACCCTAAGAATAGAGGCCGGAATTTTCAGCCAATTTCTCTTGTGAATAGTGACGTGAATAATGATTTTTTGGTACAATGGAGAACTCTTCTTATATAGGAGAGAGATCCTTGTTCCACAAGGATTTAATTTAATTAATGGATAATCAATCAAATAAATCCTTTTCCATAAAAGATAAATCTAATATTTTCCCAAACAAATTAGGATAAATAAAATATCATTATCTAATATATTAATTATTTAACCAATAAATAATTAAGCACATGTCATATAATAACACAAGAAAACAAATTCCTTGTTAATAATATATACATATTGGCGCCAATACCTAATTAAATAGGTCATGGGCCGAAATTCACCAAACCGGGTCGAGTTCATGAAAAAATGTCTTTTCCATGTTTTTAATCATTTAGTCCAACTAAACAATTAATCCACATATCAATTAAACAGTGCAATGCTACTATTTAATTATAATCGAGGTGCAACGACGAGAAACCTATATGCTATATTAGGAGCCACGTCGGGGACCATGGACCCATATTCAGTAGCTACAATAAATCGAATAATATTATCCGTCAGACCGAACAATAATATTCAATCTATTAATTCCGGGATTACACCACCATAAACCCGAAACTGAACTCTGCCGAATATAGATAACTTACGCTCAACCATGAGTTGATAAGGTGTCCACTGATATAATCATTACATATGGATAAATCCTCCATAGACTGTTCATTTCGAGTCGGGATATTTCCGTAAACCCTTCTCGAAACATATTAGCCTTATTTACCATTAACCCCTAGTGATCAATTAGTTCACATACTAGACTAGTAGCTAATTAGTCTAACATGAACTCCGCGGATCGATCAGTTTCTAGGATTAACAAATAAGGGAACTGTCTGTCTACTTCCCGATGGAATGAATGGATTCCATATCTGTGATAGCACAGACTACTCACTCATTCCAGAATAGAGCCAACGAGAAGTGTTGGACCACATATTTCGAAGTGATCCTTACTAACACATCAAACTCTACCCTAGTCTAAGCAGTTGTCTGTGATCACCTCAGGATTGAGATTAATCCATAAAGGATCATCTTGTGATTTGATAAGACTTCTCGATCACGGAATTATATCGAGAAATCAAATCAAATCGGTCCAGCCCTATATGATTATCCTCATATATAAATGCCCCACTAGTATTCCTATTACCGGCAGTCCGGATAAAGCATCGTCACACCTAAAGTGTTCTGGGCGCATTATTAGCATATTAATCATGAGACCCGTACTCAGATTAATCAACGCTACGGACTAAGTTAATTTTAAGTACATCTCACTAACTCAATCCTCTTGTGCATAGCCATACACTGAGTTATGTGATTACATAAACGAGGTACTTGGGGTTTTCAGTAGTGTCTTAATTATAAACATAAATGCATATAATAAGATGAATTATTAATTCTGTCCTAAAACAATTACATGATTGTCTTTCGGGCACTACACCTAACAATCTCCCACTTGCACGAAGGCAAGTGGATTAATTGTTTTAGAGCACACCCTTATTTATCTATATCTACAACATTTTCCCACTTGCTCAAAACAAGTGAGACGTGATGGACGTAATTTCTACGGTCCGGTCAAACAAAGACTCGAAACCTTAGCAGAATCTACCCTCTAACCGGCAGTGTACCGGGTCGAGTGTAGGATAGTGCTTGAGGAGTCCGAGGTCGATCCCACAGAGTTTGGCTTTGAGTACCACAGTTGACTTATTTTTCGATTCAGTCAACAAGATAGATATGGAGTTATACTATTGCATAAAATAAAGATTACACTACTCGGAATTCTAAACAGTTTAAAAGAAGTATGGCCGAACTACGATCCAACGGATTACTTTACCATTAGAAGATTGCCCCGGGAGTGTGCCTTACTCTACCTTGCCGTCTAACAATAACTCATAGGACAAACCCGTGATTGGGACTAAACTTGATGACTAGAGGCGTCAATCTAGTACACGGGTAGTGTCGACTACCTTTCAAGCCCAAAACTTCTACGGTCCCGAAACCCCGTTCACACACGCCGCAACATACATTTATAAGCTAACGTGTGTGCAACTATGAAAAAGGTTGTCAATCTCATTCAAAGCTATTAAAACAATCAAAACAAGTTTCGTGATGTGAATTATCGATTAGAACGTTAAATTACGCGCTACACTACCTCCGGTTCGTCTCTCTAATGGTGTTTCACCCACCTTCACATAGTTCAACCATACGAAGAATCTAGCTACTCATAATCGAATCTATGTTATACAAACAAGATAAAAGCATCACAACAACAATAAAACAACAAGAACACATACCCATTTCGATTCAAATTGAAGAACCAAATTCGAGCTCCAAAAAGGACAAATCTTGTCACTTGAAATGTTACAAATCGAAGCTAAAAGTTGTATAATCAAAGAGAGGATCGAAAGACGATTCTAATGATATATAGCACGTTATCTAACACCTTGGGACGAAGAAAATCTCCCAAAATCGCCTAAGAGAAGTTGGGGGGCGGCTGTTGTTCCATTAGGGTTGGAATGAGGGAGTATTTATAGGTGGAGCAGAAAAATACGCAGCAAACTAGCCCAGGACGCCAGTCCAGCCATTCTGGACGCCAGTCCAGGGCTTCTGGACGCCAGTTCACCTGAGTTTTGCATGAAGATGGAAGCTTGTTCTTGAGTGGACGCTCGTCCAGAATGGCCTTCAGTATTTCCACCATAACTTCACTTCTAGGGATCCAAATGAGATGATTCAAGATGCATTGGAAAGCTGATTCATTCCTCTACAACTTTCATCAAGACAACATTCCCTGAAAATGCCTCCAAGTGTGACCAAAATGCCCATGAAGTGACTGGTTCTGCTTTGAATCGCTTGGACGCCCGTCCACTGAAGATCTCAACTCTCTGAATCAAATTGGGCATTCTGGACGCCCGTTTGCACATCATGGACGCCCGTCCACATCCCCGGACGCTCGTCCACTTTTCCGGACGCTCGTCCACTTGAAGTCTCAACTCTCTGCATCAAAAAAGGAACCCTGGACGCCGATTCATATTTTCGGACGCCACCCGTAACCCAACTCAGTCTTTTGCTCATAACTTCACTTCTAGGGCTCCAAATGAGGTGATTCAACATGCGTTGGAAATCTCTTTCAATCCTCTACAATTTGCATCAAGACACCTGGACCAGAAAATGCCTCCATCATAGGCCAAAATGCTTCTGAAGTGAACGTAGGGTGAGGGCAACAATTATCTTCTTCCTTTTCTTCATTTTTCTCCTTCTTTGGCTCATTCTTGCACCTTGATGATACTTCTCATCATAAATCTTTGCCTTCCGGGTTCTCGAGACACCCTAGTCCTGCATCCATATGAAACAACAAGCAAACATGTAACCCCGCAAACTACGGGTGCTCGGGAAAACGAGTATAAAATGCTAAAATAAGGCCGAAGTTACGGAAAACCGATCACCTACCGTGCAACAAAACTTCATTTCATACTCAAACAGGGTCTAAACTTACCCGAAACATGCCGTAAATGTGATAATCGTGGGCTAAAGCGCACGTAAAATGTACAAGAAAGTTGGTTCCTATCAAGACGTATCTCTCAAATCTGCACCTCCCAAAGACATCTTAGTAATTCATCCTTCCAAGCACGACCGGAGTGTGCCGCCGTAGGTAGGTAGGTCGATGACCGGCGCGTGCATTTAGAATCCGAACACCATGTGACTTGGTACACTGATCAGGTAGGTTGGCGTCTTGAGTCAATCTTTGGGATCAAAACGTCGCATTTCCATCTAATCCGGTGGTACGATTGCAATATGCCTTTGATTCAACACTGAGGACAAAATCGACTTAACGATCATCCTTAATCGACCTAAAGTCGAATCGATTGTCATCACTTATATTCTAGTTTGCACTGAATATACCAAAGATATTATTCCTCATTCTCCCGAAGAGACTTGAGGGTTGACTAAACATCCCATTTAGTATTCATCTGCAGGTTTAGATAACCATTCCTGAGAGGTAGGGTAGACTACTGTTGGAAAGGTGTCCTAAACCCAATCGGGTCGGACCGGATCCGACCGGGTCGGGTCGTTTACAGTCTATTTAGTTCATGTAATAACTTTATTATGATTAATAAAAGCACTTATGTTATTATATATTGTTTGTCTTCATATTATTTGTTGTATATATATATAGTAACGTCCCTAGTATCGATCTGTGATAGAGAAACCATGATAGTGATTATGGTTGATGAGATCTCTAATCACTATAACAAGGTTGGTACTTAAATGTCTCTAGTCTTACATATTATCAAATGGGACATTGATGATATAATCGGACTAGCACATATTGGATGTCTTCTATCTTTTAGAAGGTAGGGATTGATCTCGTCTATCGAAGTGTAGGGACACTTGGACTGTACGTGGACGTGTATTAGAGAATGCGTACGTTAGATCGACCCACTTACATTAAGTGTCACACTATGTGGCGGTTGTGTAATTATCCTTTGACCGAGTCTTCATGGCATCACGGTGTGGATTGTCATGCTTTGACACTATTGAGATTTCTCCTAACCACGGGCGATCATGCGGTAGTGATTGGGTATGATATTGAAGCATCGCGGAGTATACATGATTGGTCGTCCGGGAATCGCAGATCCTATGATTGTGATTGAATATCCGAAATGGCCTTCTTATAAGGAATGTCTAGCTCTCGAGAATCTTTGCAAAGTGGGAGTAAATGTGTTATTCCGAGAGAGAGCATGATATCCAGATTATAAGATACGATCGTCAATGTATTGACACTCGAGATACGATCGTATGGATATTATTATAGCGATAGGATTGTAAGTTACACGGTAACTGCTTCACATGAAAGGTAGTAGTCATTGCTTTTGACTCTTCCGATAATTGGGGTCACGGTGTGTTGCTAGACGCTATCCCGTGATCGTTAGTATAAAGGGCATTTTGGTAAATTGCACTTTGTGTCTACGGCCAACATATTCGAAGCCTATCGGGTCACACACATATGAACATCGAGTCGGATTAAAATGCGGTTATAGTTGATAACCAAATAAGGAAAGTTTATCTCTGACTATAAAGGTTATAGTGGTAAATTAATATGGTGGTATTTATTTATTATGAATAAATAAAATACAAAATATTAATTATATATAAATTATATTAATTAAAGAATATTCCGAAGTCAATTTATTGACTAAAGGGCGCCACTTTTGAGTGTATGAGATACACTTGGATTGTGCACTTTAATTAATAAATATTGCCATAATATTAATATAGGATATTAATTGATTTTGGAAAAATAGATTTATGGTAATAAGATAATTATAATCAATATATGATATTGACAAAATATTATAATTAAAGAGATAAATCAATCTAATTGATTTTCCTTATTTTATTGGAAAAATGTTTCTTCTCCTCCACACTACATATGGGCGCCACTTGCTCTATAAAAGGAAGTGGGTGTCAAGCTCTTTTGTACAACACAATTGCAAGAGTTCATAATTCTTGTGTAAAATAGAGAGCTCTCCATAGTGAGTTTGTGAGGAAGAAAAGGTCCGGTCTAGCAGAAACCGGAGTTTTTCCGATAGCAATCCAAGCGAGGATTCGGCGAGGGGTTCGTGTGGATTAGCGATAGAGGCCGGACGCGCGTGGACGGCTTGCATGATTGAACTACTCTCCGTTGGCGGTCAAAGCGACGATCTTGTAGATCATCTAAGGTATAACCGTCAAACTACTTAACATGTTTATTGCATTAAACGAAGAACGATCTAGAAAAGGAAATCAAAATTTTAAATTCGCTGCGTTAAACTAGTGATTTCTAACAAAGTGGTATCGGAGCGGACTTGAGCTTAAGCAATAAGCATAATTTAAATGCGTAGTATTTAATCGATAGATGCAAGATTTAAATCGCGAAACATTAAAAAAAAAAAAAAAAAAAAAAATATGGGGTTCATGGGGTCGGCCGATTGGCGGCGCCCCATCCTCTCGGCGGCGGCGGCGGCGGCGGCGTGTGGCCTTCGGGTCTTGTCCGTCGGCTCTCCTCTTCCTTTGGGGAGATCAACCCTTTCGCTTTGTGATATTTTATTGTGCATAGATATCTCGTTTGTTTAGTTGTAATATATGGCCAACCAATGGTTCAAATAGTTTTGACCATCGGGAAACCATATGGGACATTAGCCTTTCCAAATTTTGATTTGGAATAGCCTCAGCCCTTCCAAATATTTGATTTGGAACAGCCAGCTCAGCCACTTCCAAAATTTTGATTTTGGAAAGTGGCGCTAAACCAAAATTATTTGGCCTTTCCAAATATTTGATTTGGAATAAGCCAGGCCCTTTCCAAATATTTGATTTGGAGCAGGCTTAGCAAGCCACTTCCAAAATTTTGATTTTGAAAGTGGCTGTGCCTAGACTAAAATAATTTGGCCTTTCCAAATATTTGATTTGGAGTAGGCTGCAGCCTTTCCAAATATTTGATTTTGACAGCTTAGCTTCAGCCACTTCCAAAATTTTGATTTTGGAAAGTCAAGTGAACTAAGCTAAATTTAGTTTTGGAAATGAAACAAATAGGAGACTTTATAATTTTAATTTTATTTTGAATAGTTCAAATTTAATTAAAATTGAAATCGATTTAAAATTAAATGTTAATTTTAATTTTGGTTAAATCATATAATTAATTAAAAGTTATTTAATTATTTGATTTGATAAAATAAAGACGCATGAGTAGTAGTAGTAGTTAAAATTAGAATTTAATCTTTTTCATAAGATAAAATTGTATGGATTAGATGTGTAGATATAATGTGATTATATGGACCCGATTGATCATGACTCAACCAATAGGATAGATGGGAATGTTTTCTTTATGTTGGTTTTTGAAAATTGTCTAGGCCGTTATGAAAAACGTGACCTAGTTTACTTTTTGCATTTATCCCATTCCTCGAGTTCCCTCCGTGTGCGGCGGGTGTAATTATTTATTATGTAACAAGAATGGAGCAAGAAGTTCAAGACCAAGGAGAGTTAAAGAACCCATTGGCATACAAAGAATAAAGATCCTATTGGCGGTTGCGAGATACCCTTAGTTTGTGACCAGCGGTTTTAAATCGGTTTGTATTCAAACCGCACTCTAGAAAAGTCCATGATCATACCGGTTATTTTATGCGCGGAATGTTGTGTATGTTTTACTTTATATGATATCGTAGTAATATGCACATAGTAGATGAGACCATAATTAAACCAAATTAATTAAGTGAATTAATTTAAAATTATTCCCACATCAAAAATCAAGTCGGAATTGCTCTCCCATATTATAACGACGGTGAAGAGCCTTGTTCGGACCCAACTCACCACCAAAGCGGGGTTGACCTACCTCGGGTATATCGTCGTTATTGAGATATGATCGAAAGAGATCTCATGAATATTGGGGTTAAGACTCGACTAAGAATTCTCTCGCCACCCACCAAAGCTGGGTCGTTTGGATTTTAGAGGCAAGGGTTTGGCTAATTTCATAAGATGAAATATTGTCAAAGAGTTGACTGGTCAAACAACAAGAATCGTATAAGATACGATCGACAAATCGTTGTCCACCTGTTTAATTATTTTCGGCCCATCAGCCAAAGTTGGGGGTCGGGGTAGTTCGATGGGATCTTGCCCACTAAAGGAATTATTTTCTTGAAAGCCAATAGGGAATAGTTGGCTAGTGGGAGTAAAAACCTTATAGATTCATTAAGTGCAAATTTAGGGTTTTTATACATGAGCTTTTACTTATTCTATCTTTTATTTATTGTTGTAGAAAATGTCAAACAAATTGAACCTTCGTTTTATCATCGATAACAAGCTTGACGAAACTAATTTTCTCGATTGGGAAAGAAACCTCAAAATCGTTTTGAGGCACGAGAAGATTGGCTATGTCTTGGACGAGGCCCTACCGGAAAAGCCCGCTGAGGGTTCGGCTGCAGATGTTGTCGAGAAGTACAACAAGCAATCGCTCGACAAAGATCGATGCTACATGTATCATGCTTGCTTCTATGACACTGAATCGCAGAAACAAAGATGAGTCCATGGACGCCTACTCTATCATGGTCCACTGGAAGGAGCTTTATGCTTCTCGGCCTCGCATCTTGAGTACGAGGTCTCGAAGGCCCTGTTTAGTTGTAAGATGGCATCCGGGACTCGCTTTGTGGGGTCACACGTGCTTAAAATGATCGGGTACATAGAGAGGCTTGGGAAGTGGGCCCAAGTTGGAACGAGTTGAGTATTGACTTGATTCTCGCAATCTCTACCGACTCATTCTCGCAGGTTTGTGATGAACTATCACATGAACAAGATAGATTGCTCTCAGCGGAGTTATTGAACATGTTGAAATGCTTGAAGGCACCGTAGGGAAGGAAAGCAAGTGTTCTTTGCTGCACTTCAAGCAAGCGGCAAGGCAAAAGCCGAGAAAAAGTCCAAGAAGGCGAAGGTCGCACCTAAGCCAACGCCTAAGATAGCAAAAGACAAATCCAAGGATGCTTGCTTCCATTGCGGTGAGACCGGACATTGGAGGAGAAACCGCAAGTGGCTTTTGAGTACCAAGAAGAAGCATTACGATGCTTCGACTTCGTGTATATTTATGATTGAGATCAACATTACTTCTTCTAAGTCTAACCCGGGTATTAGACATCTTGGTTGTGGTTCTCATATTTGTAATGAATATGCAGGCACTAAGAAGAACTAGAGATCCGAGGAAAGAGAGAGGTGGACCTACGCGTTGGAAATGGAGCAAGTGTTCTTTGCTACCGGCCGTAGGAGTTTATTTTCTTTCATTGCCCAGTGGGCTAGTACTAGAACTTAATAATCTGTTATTTTGTTCCCGCCTTACGAAGAGCATTATTTCTATTTCTCGCATTAGATGTTGATGGATTTTCTTTTACGTTTGAGAATAAATGTTGTTCTTTTCACGTGATGGAATCTTTTATGGTCATGGCATACTTAGCAATGGTCTCTATATATTAGATATGAATGTTGACGTTCTTAATATAAATAACAAGAAAGCCAAAACAAATGACTTGAATGAATCCTACTTATGGCATTGTAGACTTGGCCATATAAATAAGAATCGCATTTCCAAACTCCATAAAGATGGAATGTTGGATCAATTCGATTACGAATCGCTTGATACATGCGAAGCTTGTTTACTTGGCAAGATGACAAAGTCACCTTTCAATTGGCAAAAGGATAAGATCCAATGAATTGCTTGAGCTCATACATACCGATGTGTGTGGCCCAATGTCAATTCAAGCCAAAGGAGGATACTCTTATTTTATCACCTTCACCGATGACCATTCTCGCTATGGTTATATATACTTAATGAAGTTTAAATCAAGCCTTCAAAAGTTCAAGGAATTCGAATGAGGTGGAGAAACAACTAGGTAAAGAAATCAAAACACTTCGATCCGATCGAGGCGGAGAATACCTAGATGGAGAGTTTCAAGATTATTTGAAGGAGAATGGGATTCTACTCGAATGGACTCCTCCCGAACGCCACAGATGAATGGCGTGTTCGAGAGAGGAACCGCACCTTGTTGGACATGGTGCGATCCATGATGAGCTATGCAGTTCTTCCAAAATCATTTTGGGGTATGCTCTAGAAACCGCATCCTATACATCGAACCGAGTTCCATCAAAGACGGTTGACTCTACGCCATACGAGGTATGGACTAAGAGAAAACCGAGAGCCTCAGTCATCTAAAACCTTGGGGTTGTTCGACTTACGTGAAGCGGATGATGCACGACAAATTAGAGCCTGTGTCCGACAAATGTCTATTTGTGGGATATCCTAGGAAACCAAAGGTACCAATTTTACCATCCCGAGGAACAAAAGGTGTTTGTTGCCAGGATCGCCACTTTCTCGGAGAAAGAGTTTATTCGGATAGGGTCAGTGGGAGTAAAATTGATCTTGAAGAAATTCGAGAACCACTTACGGATAATAGTCAGTTGATGGAAGTAGAGGACTTGCCACACACAGATGTGACACCAGCCTCTACCGTGGACACACTAGCACCTCGAAGATCCACCAGGGAACGCCGTGAACCCGAAAGGTACATCGGCGTGTATCTCATGGAAGATGAGGACCCTAGAACTTATGAGGAAGTGCTATTAAGGCATGACAAAGAGAAATGGCTAAGCCATGAATTACGAAATGGAATCCATGAAAGACAACCAAGTTTGGAACTTAGTTGATCCGCCCGAAGGAATAGTTCCCATAGGGTGTAAATGGGTCTTTAAGAGAAAGACCGACATGGACGGTAACGTGACCACCTACAAGGCTAGGTTGGTGGCAAAAGGTTATAAGCAAAGACAAGGAGTTGACTATGATGAAACCTTCTCGCTGCTGCCATGTTAAAATCCATTAGAATTTTGCTTGCTATTGCAAAGATACCATGATTACAATCTGGCAGATGGATGTGAAAACAAATTTTCCTTAACGGGAACTCGTGCGAGGAAGTGTATATGACATGTACTGAGGGTTTCACAACCAATGACGCCAGGATGGTGTGTAAACCGCAAAGATCCATTTATGGATTAAAGCAAGCTTCTCGGAGTTGGAATCTTCGCTTTGATGAGATAATCAAACAGCTTTGATTTCATCAAGAACGAAGATGAGCCTGTGTTTACAAGAAGGTTAGTGGGAGTGCCATTGTGTTCTTAGTGCTTTATGTGGATGACATATCGCTCATAGGGAATGATGTGCCTATGTTACAATCAGTCAAAGCTTGGTTATCCAAGAACTTCTCAATGAAGGACTTGGGTGGGAGGCAAATTATATTTCGGGAATAAAGATCTATAGAGATAGATCTAAAAGGTTGCTTGGTCTCGTCACAATCCACCTACATAGACAAGATGTTTGAAGAGATTCAGCATGGAGCGCCCAAGAAAGGATTGTCGCCCATGTCACATGGGGTCTACTCACAAAGGGAATGAGTCCTAAGACAGAGGAGGAAAGGGCACAAATGAGTAAAGTCCCTTATGCTTCGGCAATCGGGTCCATCATGTATGCCATGTTATGCACAAGACCAGGCGCCTCGCACCTCTTAGTATGACTAGTAGGTACCACCCAATCCAGGTGATGGTCACTGGATTGTGTCAAGAATATCCTTAAGTACTTGAGACGTATTTCAGGGATATGTTCCTCGGTTTTCGGAACGATGATTTAGTATTACGAGGTTACACGGATGCCGCCCAAACCGACAAGGGCGATTTTAAGTCTAACTGGATTTGTTTTCACGCTTAACGGCGGAGCAAATGAGTGGAAGAGTTCCAAGCAGGAGATCATCGCGGACTCTACAACGGAAGCCGAATACATAGCAGCCTCGGAGGCGCAAAAGAAGCGATTTGGATGAAGAAGTTCATCATCGAACTTGGTGTGGTTCCTCCATTGAAGGTCCAAAGGCCTGCATCTTTGTGATAATAATGGAGCGATATCTCGACCAAAGGAACCAAGGTCTCATCGTAAGTCCAAACATGTGCTACGTCGCTATCACTTGATTTAGAGATAGTAGATAGAGGAGATGTAAAGATAGAGAAAGTCCACACGGATGATAACATAGCCGATCCGTTAACCAAGGCATTGTCTCAAGCTAAGCATGAGAAACATGTTCACTTGCACGGGCTTAGGCATATGGGTGATTGGCTTTAGGCCAAGTGGGAGATTGTTGAAAGGTGTCCTAAACCCAATCGGTCGGACCGGATCCGACCGGTCGGGTCGTTACGCCTATTTAG
Source organism: Gentiana macrophylla (assembly GCA_026214975.1). Classification (NCBI taxonomy): domain Eukaryota; kingdom Viridiplantae; phylum Streptophyta; class Magnoliopsida; order Gentianales; family Gentianaceae; genus Gentiana; species Gentiana macrophylla. Next base: position 120,270,841 of record CM047812.1, on the reverse strand, counting down.
TTCATGTAATAACTTTATTATGATTAATAAAAGCACTTATGTTATTATATATTGTTTGTCTTCATATTATTTGTTGTATATATATAGTAACGCCCCTAGTATCGATCTGTGATAGAGAAACCATGATAGTGATTATGGTTGATGAGATCTCTAATCACTATAACAAGGTTGGTACTTAAATGTCTCTAGTCTTACATATTATCAAATGGGACATTGATGATATAATCGGACTAAGACGTATTGGATGTCTTCTATCTTTTAGAAGGTAGGGATTGATCTCGTCTATCGAAGTGTAGGGACACTTGGGACCGTGACGTGGGCGTGTATTAGAGAATGCGACGTGGGGATCGACCCACTTACATTAAGTGTCACACTATGTGGCGGTTGTGTAATTATCCTTTTGACCGAGTCTTCATGGCATCACGGTGTGGATTGTCATGCTTTGACACTATTGAGATTTCTCCTAACCACGGGCGATCATGCGGTAGTGATTGGGTATGATATTGAAGCATCGCGGAGTATACATGATTGGTCGTCCGGGAATCGCGTATCTTATGATTGGGATTGAATATCCGAAATGGCCTTCTTATAAGGAATGTCTAGCTCTCGAGAATCTTTGCAAAGTGGGAGTAAATGTGTTATTCGAGAGAGAGCATGATATCCAGATTATAAGATACGATCGTCAATGTATTGACACTCGAGATACGATCGTATGGATATTATTATAGCGATAGGATTGTAAGTTACACGGTAATCGCTTCACATGAAAGGTAGTAGTCATTGCTTTTGACTCTTCCGATAATTGGGGGTCACGTGTGTGTTGCTAGACGCTATCCCGTGATCGTTAGAGTATAAAGGGCATTTTGGTAAATTGCACTTTGTGTCTACGGCCAACATATTCGAAGCCTATCGGGTCACACACATATGAACATCGAGTCGGATTAAAATGCGGTTATAGTTGATAACCAAATAAGGAAAGTTTATCTCTACAGACTATAAAGGTTATAGTGGTAAATTAATATGGTGGTATTTATTTATTATGAATAAATAAAATACAAAATATTAATTATATATAAATTATATTAATTAAAGAATATTCCGGAAGTCAATTTATTGACTAAAGGGCGCCACTTTTGAGTGTATGAGATACACTTGGATTGTGCACTTTAATTAATAAATATTGCCATAATATTAATATAGGATATTAATTGATTTTGGAAAAATAGATTTATGGTAATAAGATAATTATAATCAATATATGATCTTGACAAAATATTATAATTAAAGAGATAAATCAATCTAATTGATTTTCCTTATTTTATTGGAAAAAGGTTTTCTTCTCCTCCACACTACATATATGGCGCCACTTGCTCTATAAAAAAGGAAGTGGGTGTCAAGCTCTTTTGTACAAACACAATTGCAAGAGTTCATAATTCTTGTGTAAAATAGAGAGCTCTCCATAGTGAGTTTTGTGAGGAAGAAAAGGTCCGGTCTAGCGACCGGAGTTTTTCCGATAGCAATCCAGGAGGATTCGGCGAGGGGTTCGTGTGGATTAGCGATAGAGGCCGGACGCGTGGACGGCTTGCGCATTGAACTACTCTCCGTTGGCGGTCAAAGCGACGATCTTGTAGATCATCTAAGGTATAACCGTCAAACTACTTAACATGTTTATTGCATTAAACGAAGAACGATCTAGAAAAGGAAATCAAAATTTTAAATTCCGCTGCGTTAAACTAGTGATTTCCTAACAACTACATCGTTGAATGTTGCATAAATGAAAGAATATCTTAACCAAGTGAATGGATAGGATTGCCAATGATCGATTCTCAAGAATTTGAGCGAATCAAATCCTTTAGAATGAATCCCGATGTCATGTCAGACTCTGACTTCAGATAACACACCCATGGTGTTCCCAACTGTTTCAGTGTTTTCATCCTTTAGAATGAATCCCGATGGCTCCTAGCATAGCATATGTTTTCTCGTCGTTTCACCTCAATTAATATTAAATAGTTGGATTGGACTATTTAATAGATATGTGGATTAATTGTTTAGTTGGACTAGATAATTAAATACATGGAAAAGAAATTTTTCGTGAACTCGGCCCAATGTGATGGAAATTTCGAGTGGCCCTATACTTTAGGGTTTTGGCCGAAATTTAATGGTAAATAATTATTAAGGAATTAGTTTTCTTGGATAATTGTTTAACATATGATTTAATCATTTATTTGTTAAGTGATAAATCATGGAATAGTGGATAATATATTTACTTATCCTAATTTGTTTGGGATATATATTATATTTATCTTATATTTAAATTAAGGATTAATTTAATAATTATCTTTTAATTATTAAATCCTTGGAGGACAATGATTACTCTCCTATATAAAAGGAGTTCTCCCAAGCTTTTTACGTCACATAATTTCGGTTTTGAGGAAGTATTAAGGCTTAGAATTTTCGGCCTTAAGTGCTTGGGTTCGAGTTTCAGAAAACTTTGGGTTTTCTAAGGTAGCATATCGAGGAGGTCCGGCGGCTTGAAACACCATCCACCTGGTGGTGCTTGGAGATACACATTGGAAGACTTTGGCTTCTCAACTAGGCTCTCAACTAGCTCGGATTGGATTGACTTCGTTCTTGGCATTTTGCACCATAAAAAGGTTGGTAATCTAACCCCCCTCGTAGGTTAGATCTATTATTTATGTATTTTGTATTGTTTAGATCTAGATCTATACTATTCCGCTACGTAATCAGGTGGATCTATGATCCATCCGGCGATATTACATCCTACAAGTGGTATCGGAGCCTTTGATCTATCAATCAAAGTATGTGAATTTTAGATCTAAGAGTGGAAAAAGTATGTTTAGATTGTTTTTTGTTTTTCGTTTGCGTTTCTATATGCATCGAAATTTATTTATGTATGTTGCCTTGTGATTGTCGTGGTTGAAGAGATGGATTGTGGTTGGTATTGTTTACTTGTTAGATCTATTGTAAACTCATATAAATTCGTTTATATGAGTATAAGAAAATTTTGTAATTTTAGTTTCCTAGAAGTAGATCTGTTTTGTTTCTGTTCGGTTTTTTTATTTATTCCCGGAGATTGAACCGTTGAAACGACAATCCCTCCGATCAGAATGAAGACTAAAAGTTGAAGAATAGGCCCTCAAAATTTTGTGACGATCGGAGTCATTCTCGATGTCCAATCGTTACAATAAAGTTGCTGCTGTGTCGTAAAAGCACTGCAGCCCCAACTGTCAGTTCATCGAATTTCTGAAAGAGATTGGACTGTTGAAATGAAGATCCAACCGTTCAGATTGAAGTAGGAGGAGTGAAGAACAGGTCCCTAAAGTTTCGTGACCATCAAAGTTTGTTTGGATGTCCGATTATCGATAAAACGCGGAAGCAGCAGATTATAAAATAGTAAACCCTAGTTAGGGTTTGTATTTTTTTTAATAGGTTAGATACGGGGGTACCAACGATCCATCTCGGTGTTTATTTTTTCCGTTATTTTTTCGTGTATGATCGAAATTATGTGATAGAAACCGGAAAATTGCCATGACATGCATCATATCATGATTCCACTACAATGCATACATGTAGCTAGTTTATTTGGAATAAATTAGGCATGTATAACTCGTATAATTAGTTAAAAGCTTTTTTTAATTAATATGTGGTAGTTAATTAATTAAGTAACTAATTATTAAAACCGAGGAACCGGGTTTTGTCAATCGTTACGATTTTAGTGATGGATTCTCGGTGAATCCCACTTAGATAAATCGTTAAGTTTTCGGTGAACCTACCATAAACAGAAACGAGATTACGCATTGGTTGACAACATAGAAATCGGAAAATCTTAGTACATGGGTTCGGAAATGGTCTAACCATGGTTGGGCGAGTTCAACTGAGCTACGGCTCGATTGACTCCCCTCCACGTGTGATGTTTGCACGGGGGTTCAACAAGACTTAGCATATCCGATAAGCCTTCGGGCTAAACGGGGCTTCTCTTGCCGGATCCGACCGACAGTCACATATGTTCCAACGAATAAGACGGCGTAGGCTTGCCTACTTAACCGACCATGTTCGGAGTACTTCGATTCATTGTTTCTTATTGTCAAGACCGAAACCTTAATTAGTGAACCCATCACTTTTTCAAATTATTGAGTGGGAGCGGGGAAGGCGACAGCCAACCCCACGGCCTCTACTATAGATGCAAGCACGTGAGAGAAGGGTGACGCCTCGAGCCGCTTTGATTTTGGCCCCCTACGGATGGTGTTCACCCCTATCAAAATTCAAGGCTTGGTCTCCGAAAGGATAGGATTTTGGGTACTCGTCAGGTCACTGACCAACCCTACGGCGGCATACTTGGGGCGTATTTTGAGATCTGATATAGTAAGTCACACTCTTTATGGATATTTTCAAAATATCTAGGCTAGAAAAAGGAAGGTAATCGATGATTAAGGTCCGGGATGTCTGATTCCCGTGAGATGTTCGATTCTCGAAGCTTAATCATTGAGAGAGATTGTCTCAGTTTAACCGTCACCTCTTTGACCTACCTTACGGCGGCACTGAGGTGCGAGGTTAAATCCTTGGAATGGTAGGATAAACTTTTTATAATTTATTATTCCTAAAATAAAAATCTAGTAGTGAAAATTTATTTTTTTGAATTTAACTTTCTGTCATGTTTATTTTACAACTTTAATCCCTATGCTACTAAACTGTTAGTAATAAGACTTCATTAAAAATGTGGAAGTAACAAGTACGTTGTGAATTATCAATAAATGCAGTTAATTTTTCGGAAGAGATTTTTTCCTTGAGCCTTTAAAAAACTTAAGTGACATAGTATAGGTATGTCACGGATGTCACTCGTGTTGAACGAGAGACGACAATGCTTAATTTACAAAAGATGATATAAGACTATCAGACAAAATCATTTAGTGAATTTTAAAAGTGTAATTACACAACAAATTTCTAAATTGAAAAATTGGAAAATCATATACATAAGGCGTTGCTAGTTAGACGGTATTTGGAAACGATAAACTAGTGGGAGCCTTAGTCTTATGATTTGTTGTTTTTCTGAATCATTAGAAATGTGTAATGGACTGCACAAGAGTTTTTCCATTCATTGGAAAAACAAGAATAAAGCGTTACTAGTTAGACAGTATTTGGAACTGATAAACTAGTGTGAGCTTAGTTCTGGAGATTTTATAATCTTTGAAACATCATGAACACAGCACTGCTAGTTAGACAATATCTGGAACTGATAAACTAGTGGGAGCTTAGTTCTAGGTGATGTTCTAATCTTTGAAAAATCGTAAATACAAAGTGTTGCTAGTTAGACGGTATTTGGAACCGATAAACTAGTGGGAGTTTTGCTCTTATGATTTGTCGATTAGAAAATCGAATAGTCCAAGCTAGTAACACTATCATTAGGCATCCCACAGTTCAAGAGTAGTGTCTACTCAAACGAACTGCTAGTTCAAGACTGTTTCCATTTAAGAAAAGTCGAGAATGGGAAAGAATGTTTATACGTGTTAGTCATCTAAACTAAGTAGTTTTAAGGCTAAACCGGAAAATTAATAAATTGGAAATTAGAGGATAATGAAAGTGATTTCGGATCACTGACCAATGCATCCTTAGCAATTTTCTCGAAAGCTAAAGTTCTTTGGAAGAACTAGGTAGCTTTGCATTAAACGATAAATAAAATAGACAACGGGCAGTTATTTCAGATAGACTAGTGGGAGTGATATAAGGAAATGAATCTCGGATTCCATTCTTGAGTATCACAGAAAATTCATTTTCTGTTTTCGGATTCGTTGGAACGAACGTATTCATTTTCAATAGGATAATTTGTTTGTCTTATTGACGATGAATATAAAATTCGTAGCACGAATCCAAGACTCGGACTTTTGTTTGATAAAGTCAGAAAGCATTGCTGAAAAGGTATTAGTAACACACCTAAAAATATATTCAATCTATTAATTCCGGGATTACACCACCATAAACCCGAAACTGAACTCTGCCGAATATAGATATAAACTTACACTCAACTATGAGTGACGAATAATTTTATTTTATTTATTGTAGCCACTGAATATGGGTCCATGGTCCCCGACGTGGCTCCTAACATAGCATATGTTTTCTCGTCGTTTCTCCTCAATCAATATTAAATAGTTGGATTGGACTATTTAATAGATATATGGATTAATTGTTTAGTTGGACTAGATAATTAAATACATGGAAAAGAAATTTTTTGTGACTTCAGCGATGTGATGGAAATTTTGAGTGGCCCTATACTTCTAGGGTTTTGGCCGAAATTTAATGGTAAATAATTATTAAGGAATTAGTTTTCTTGGATAATTGTTTAACATATGATTTAATCATTTATTTGTTTAAGTGATAAATCATGGATTATTGGATAATATATTTACTTATCCTAATTTGTTTGGGATATATATTATATTTATCTTATATTCAAATTAAGGATTAATTTAATAATTATCTTTTAATTATTAAATCCTTGGAGGGCAATTATTACTCTCCTATATAAAGAGAGTTCTCCCAAACCTTTTACATCACATAATTTCGGTTTTGAGGAAGTATTAAGGCTTAGAATTTTCGGCCTTAAGTACTTGGGTTCAAGTTTCAGAAAACTTCGGGTTTTCTAAGGTAGCATATCGAGGAGGTCCGGCGGCTTGAAACACCATCCACCTGGTGGTGCTTGTAGACACACGTTGGAAGACTTTGGTTTCTCAACTAGGCTCTCGACTAGCTCGGATTGGATTGACCTTGTTCTTGGCGTTTTACACCATAAAAAGGTTGGTAATCTAACCCCCTCGTAGGTTAGATATATTATTTATGTATTTTGTATTGTTTAGATTTAGATCTATACTATTTAGCTGCATAATCGGGTGGATCTATGATCCATCCGGCGATATTACACCCTACAATGCACACAATCATTAACTTGAGAAGTCATAAGTTTTCAGAAAAGATGATAGTTCTACAAGGGTCACACACTTACATGTCCGCAATAAGATTTAAACTAATTTCTCAGACTTATGCACCCCAACAAAAAAAAAAATTAAGTCCTTCATTAATCAAATCTTTAGAATTCTATATTAAAGGGAATCGGAATTCGTAACTAAAGAATATTAAACCTACACAACAATGTTACATCTGTTACCTTGCCTTTATTTTACGGTTGATGATGTAGACACTTACCAATTATATCAACATCACATTTTAATATCACCCATTTGATAACGTTTTCAAGGGCCGGCCGGCTGCTGATCGTTTAATATCATGAATTTGCGCAAACTTAGAGCTTTTCCGTTTTTAACCGGTGGAGATGCTACTGCTATTAGTTGTGATATACGAAATGACAAACATATTTTTATATATATCATTACGTCAGACTTATATAATGATCAATCAGACATAAATAGATGTATCGTATCAATTGTTGTGATACAATCATTGTAAAGTTCCACATCAGTAAAATAAAACTCTGCTCATCCATATAAGTGTGAGACATAAATATCTTGTTATCTCTAAGTTATTAGCTTTTAAACCAAGTCACGACGCGTTGGACTATGATTGATTGGATCATTTATGACTCATTTAATACCGCCTGTCTACAGCCCGAGTGCCTGGGCAAGCATAATAGTATTCAGAGCTAACTATCATACGAAACTAAACGCCATTTGTGAAGCGGTGAGGCGCCACTTTTAATCCATGATAGGGAAGAAGCCGGGACAAATCCATCGGGACAATCTTGGCCGTCCTCACGGCGACGCGTCCCTTATATAAGGGGTGTTAAAGGGGGGTTAAGGGGAAATGTAAAGTCTCACATCGGTAAAGTAAAATAGACATAAATGTTTTATCAACTTGGGTTAGTCCTTTTAGACCAAGCAAGAACGGCGGGCTATACAGTTGACCGGATCATTTATGACTCATTTAGTACTACCAGATCCGGGGTTTGAGGACGTTACGATCATCGTGACAACAACAATTCTAGTTTTATTTAATTAAGCAACTTGTATTGAAAAAGTTTCTCAAAAAAAAACTTGTATTGAAAAAGCCGCCTGCAACTCAATAATTGTTTGGTAATGACACTATTAAGTAGTACTAATTGTTATGAATTAATTAAGATGTGATTACGGTGAAGCTTCCTTTTAATTTATTATCAACTTTGATATTTGTTTAATCAATCAAATTAGGGATTATAATTAAGGCTCTTAACCTTCTTAAAAAGCATTGATCATCGCCGGCGATTTCTACCGGTACTGGAATGGACCACCCTACCCCTAATTACAACAACAACAATAAAAAAAATCATCTAATTATACTCACTTCGTTCATATTTAATTTAGACAGTTTTAAAAGTTATTTATTCTTATTTAATTGATGCAAAGTGTTTTTTACTTTGAGGCAATATACTCTTCATGTGAATCATGTTTCGCTCATTTGTGTAGATATTAAAATAACAAAAAAAAATTAATCAAAAACATAAGATTAAAATAAAAGCTAAAAAATTCTAATTATGAAAAGTACAATTTTGTCAGTATGTGTTAACATATTTGACAAGGGAATTTTTTTTTTTCAATAATGATAGAGACACTGCACCATGTCAAAATATCATATCATTTATCAATATATTTACCAAGTCGTTTAGTCAACGATTTATGTAATACATGGAATACCATAATATTATTTTAATTTTTTTTTTTAAAGGCCAAAAACTTTCATTAATCAGCAAGATGCTAAAAAAATTACAAAAATTGTTCAAGATCTCCAAATAAACACTCCTAGATGTCGACACAAGTAATTTACCCAAAGCTAATAGAAACCCGCCGGCCGAAGCTGACTTCCAGAATTAAAAATATTCAACTTCAAATCTTCTACCGCCACTACTCTCCGAAAATATGCAGAAAATCCGGCAGCATTACGGTTGACCCCTAAAAACAGGAACCAACACTTGTCCTTTACCTGCTGCAACCATCGGATTTGATTTCCGGTCTTTCCACCCCACCTTCCTAAGACTCTTGGAATTTGATAACCAAGAGAAAGACAACCTTTGAATATCTCAAAAAATCAATTCCGGATTCAACACATGAAACTTAAAAATTACTTTGTTTCTGTGCAACCAAATTACCCAAGACGTGATACCAACAATAGCTGACCATAAGCAATTTGCCAAATTCGAAGACAAATTCTTAGGACTCAAAAGATATAAATCACAGAATGAGTAAGCATTTAGCCCAACTATCTTGCACCAACCTAGGATATGGGACCAAATCAACGACACATTACAAGCATATAAGAGATGATTAACTGATTCTTTAAACTTGTAGCATAACGGACAAAAGGAATCTTGAATTGCCGCTCCACGACTAATAAGGTTTGGTTTTGTTGGAATTCTTTTGAGACTTGTCTTCCACATAAAAAGATTCCCCTTTGAAGGTAGCATCTTATTCCACTTTAGCACTTTCTCATTATGTGAAAAAGCATTTTTGAAAAAAATCCATCTCAATTAATTTCCTCAAACAAGCCACCGAGAAATATTTAGGCGTTACATCTACATAGTCCGGACACCTTCATTTTCACGTAAAAACACTCGTGTTGTACGGTATAATTCCATTAAACAATAAAACCCACGTATTTCACGGTGAAATTACGAGGTATTCGTACCGTGTGGATATACCATTAAAAAATGTATTTAGTTTCCTAATGTAGTGACCACCGCACAAGATAGAGAGGGACCAAATAAAACCGAGAAAATATAATTTCAGGTCACTATAACATCATTTCTTTCATTTCAGGTCGTGTCAGACCTGACATTTTTTTTAAGTCCCCGTGGAATTTTTCCCCCTCGCCCCGTGAAAATTTCCCCCAGCCCGTGGAAATTTTTCCCTGATCCGGTTGAAATTTCCTCCAGCATGTGGAAATTTCCACGGGCCGGGGGAAAATTCCACGGGGCGAAGGGGAAAAATTCCACGAGGGACTTAAAAAAAAATGTCAGGTCTCATCCGACCTGCCATGAAATAAAATGTGTTAAAATGACCTGAAATTATATTTTCTCAATAAAACCTTCCCCTTTTGACAATGGCAACGTTAATTAATAGTCAAAAGTGAAACAATTAATTAAGAAAGGAAACTTCCTATTTAAAGCATGTGTAGCTGGGCTGGCTGCTATCCATCCTTCTTATTGTTACTTGTAGTTTACACTACTTAACAATCTCCCTTCTTTTAGTAAAGCAAATGAAATATTTCCCATTTATAGCTCAACTAATTGATTGTTGGCTGCAAAACGTACACTTTTTTTTTTTTTTTTTGAATTTTCCTTCAAATATGTTCCAATTCCATAGCCCTCTGCAACTCTCTTGTTCTTGTTGTTCATGAAAAGCAATGAAGAATATGTAAAGAAGTTATATACGCACCATTGACCTTGATATCAATTAGGGGAACCTCTAATCTTGTAATTTTTTGTGCTGGCTACCAAAAGATTTATATTAGAGTTTCTCCTAATTGATCTCCAGGTTGAAGGTAGTGCGATTTGAAAATATGAAAAAGAAAGAATTCTTGGAATCTATGTGGTTTTTTAGAGAGATATATATATAGATAATTTTCTCAGGTCGATCTGCAAAGCCAGAAATAAAAGTTGGAGTGGAGTTACGGAATATATTCGTATGACCGGATCAGGTATGTTAGATTATGATATTTTGATGTATGGAACGTTAAAAGGCATGGAAAGTAGTGTGGAAATCTAGTTGTATTTCGAAAGGTGGGAGAGGCACATTGATTAAACCCGTGCTTGGAAGCTTGCCTCTATTCTTTCTCTCTATTTTCAAAGCCTCGAAGAGTGTGATAAAAAAAATTGAGAGCATCAGTTCTTCTTTCTTTTGAGCAGGGAATTGGGAATCTAAAGGGCTGTGTTGGGTTTCTTAAGACAAAGTATCCTTAGCAAAAGTAAAGCGGGTTAGGGGTACGAAGCTTAAAAAGGTGCCATAACTGGCAAATGGTGGTGGAGGGCTAAGGTGGAAAGAGGGAGCTTGTGTAGTATGGTAATTAGGTCCATTTACGGGGAATGATGTGGGTTTGAGAGAGAGATGGTTGGTCGTATACAAGGTAATAGGGGGCGGAATGGAGTTAGGGAGGCAGGGGGACATAATTAATTAATAGCATGGGAGTGAATCTGAACAATGGGTTTCATTGGAAAGTTGGGGACAGGTGCTCTATTAGATTTTGGAAAGATTTAATGGATGGGTGATAGTAGTCTCAGCTTGGCATTTTCTAGGTAGTTTATAAAAGAAGGTGAAAAGGAGGGAGTTATTGCGTCCAAAGGAAGTTTAGTCGAAGGGGAATGGAAATGAGAGTGGATTTGGAAGGGGGAGTTGTTAAGGGGTAGAGAGGAATGTACGTGACTTAACTAGGATGTTAAATATGCTATCTTTCTTTCCTAATGCAGACTAAACAGAGGTGCTTCTCTGGAACTCGGACTTCTTTTCTGGAAAAAGAATAAGAAAACACATCATTGAAGTTACCGAACGTCCTGATTCGCTAGTTACTTGATGCAATTGGATCAAGAACATCCCTTCATAAATCAATGCCTTTTGTTGAATGGGTATAAACACTTTTATTCCGACAAGAAAAAATCTAGATAGAAGAGGAGTGCATGTTCAAGATGTTTTGTGTCTGTTATGCAATTGTAAGGATGAAGAAACCAATCACCTTTTATATGAGATAGATGTTGCTTCTCTTTTCAGCTTTGGTGTTTTCAGGTGGTGTAACCCGGTCCTTACATGCTGGCGTATCAAGAGTTGCTTAGTGACGACTACCGGGCTTTTAACACAGGGGTGGAATCGAACAAATGAAGACAGTAATAACGATAACCGTTTGGAAAATATGGTTTTTTCGCAACGAAGTCATATACAAAAATAGAATTCTCAGCATTTCCCAAGTCTTTGGCGATATGAAATCTTTAATTTTCATTCACTTGGATTTAAAGCAAGACAAACAAAATCACAGGAAGTTGGGACGATTGGATCCCAAATCCATTGTGTCAGGAAATTAGCAGACTTTTGAAGAACTGATGTCATTTTTCTTGCTCAGTTCGTGATTCATCCGGCTGATTGAGAGTTTACTTTATTTTTTATCGCTTTCTGTTGCAACGCTATTTTGGGAGTGGTTCTTATGTTTTGTTTTTGTTGGTTTTGGCTCTTCTTGTAGTTGAGGGGTAGAACCTCGTGCTCTATCTTCATATTTCATGTGGTGCTATGTTGTCTTTTTCTAGCATCTTGCTAGATTATTCCTAATATAAAATCTAATTGATGTTAAAAAAAATATAATTGAATTATACAAGTTTTGTGTTGTATAAAACGAAAGAAGATTTACTTGTGGCGACGCTTTGTGTTAAAGTGGCGGAGCAGGGAATTTACTACTGCCTGCCTTGGTTATTTTGGAGTGAGTGCTTGGTTATCGGTTTAGTGCTTTTATTATATCAGTCTACACACATATTCTCACTAGTTTTTTTTTTTTTTTTGGGGGGTGGGCTTGAGACCACCCCAACAACCACATAGTTCCGCCCCTGCTTTGTTCAGTGGCACTCAATTCACATACTGTCTAAAAGAGAAATTGTCACAAGATTCTTTGTTATACCAGACCGTTAGATAGATTAATCGAGTGGTGGGCCTAAAATAAAATATAAGATGCTAAATGATGAAATAGGACAAAAAAAAATAATAAGTGTTTGAAAAGGACAAAAATAATAGACATGTACAGAAAAACCCTTAATGATAATAAAAGATTTATTTGTTTTTTTGTAACATTAAATTGAGGCAAATAAATGCGCTGAATTTTTTTTTCCGTTTACACCAAGAAAAATGGGGAGTTTTGAATTGGGAATTCGTAGGAGACTTAACCACCACCGGAAATCGCGTCCACTAAATCAATCATCTGTTAATGCGTTTGATACAGAGAGTTGAACCAAAAATAAAGAGTCCATATACTCAGGGATCCTCACGATTTGAATTAGTTCAGGTTGTAAAGCCAAAACAATATTTTCCGGCGAGGAAGAAACCCATTGACGGGAGGATATGACGAACGGCAATCGGAAAAGAAGTAACAGCAAGTAAGTGTCGTTTTTCTTCCGCCAACAATCGAGAAATGTTTGCTTTTAATTCCTTGTAATATGGTTTTTTTTTACGAGAATTAAATTGTGCATATCGAATGGAAATTGATTAAATTGGGGTTTTAATTTGAATCAAATTCTGAATATTCTGAATCAAGTTCTGCATGTCGATTAGAATTACTCAGAAATCAATGCTTAGTTTGCTTTTATGAACTCTTTGTTATACACAATGGACAATGTGATGAATTTTGCATGTGTTACTACGTCCATCAGTGAGTTACTACATCTCAATGCAATTGTATTGTGTGTTCCTACATAAATTTGTGTTCAGAGTGTGAATATAGAACTTGACTTGGGTGATACCTAATTGAAATCACGTGTTTCTTCTGAAAAAAACATGTGTTACTACGTCCATCAGTGAGTTATTACATGGCAATGTAAATGTATTGGGTGTTTCTACATATCAGTGTGTTCAATGTGTGAATTTACAACTTGTCTTCTGTGATATACAATGCAAAGGTCTGAATGTACTTGATGAAAATAAAGTATTAATAGACAATTGGGATCATGTTAGGAAAGAATTGTTACTTCAATTTTTTGTACTGTTTTCATATGAAGTACGTGTATGGACTGTTACTACGTGAATGGACTAGTAGTACATGAATGGACTAACGTACTGAAACATCTTCGTTATAAGTAGTAACATATATACTCACGATGGTACGCAAGTACACTTTTATACACGTACCACATATCATGACTTGTTAACGTTTGAAATATATGAAACAGGTGTAGAGATCAATACCGGTGCACGTTGATGTCAGTATATAACTTATATAATTCCATTTCAAAGTCGATAACAGAAAAGCACCGAATTGTCATGTGAAGAACGCCATTCAGTCTATTATTCAGTGCTTTGGACGAGGAAAAGATTGTGTTGGGAAAAAGAAGCAATGATATGCTCGATGAATTGATTAAAAGGTACGACAAGGTTGAAAAAAAGTTCAAGATCGGAAGTAACTACAACACTCCGTCAAGAATGGATGTTAAGCTTATATTTGGAATAGACGGCGGTGTAGAGGACGGATAGATGAAGGCTTGAAAAGGCTAAAAGGGATAGTTGTGAGCTCAATCATGCTAGACACCTTGTCCTCTTCATTCTGAAATTATTCAAGTATTCTATAATAAAGTAAAGACAATTGTTGTGATTTTCCTAAGAAAGGAAACAAGTCTTTATGGACCATTATTCATGAGTAATTTGGATTGTGTTACTTCTGTTATGAATACTATTACTTCACAAGTTGTTATGTACTGCAATGCTTAAAAGAATAGATTTTGTTGGTTTTTCTTTCATCTTCATTTGATGTATATGTAGTAACACCATCATTCAAACACCGATCAATATTATTGACATATAATGTGGTGTAATTATGATTACAGGTATTACTACATATTCTTGGGTGTAACTACATATATTTTCAGTGGTACAACATGTCCACAAATGAAGTAACACGTATTACACAGTGGTTTCATGAACACACTTAAACGTAGCAATACCACGATGCAAACACCATCAAACGTAGGAACACATAATGTACACTCTAAACCATGAACCCTAAAACCTTAGACCCTAAACCCTGAACCTTGAACACGAAACTTAAACCCCAAACCCTGACCATAAACCATAAACCCTAAACCTGAACCCTAAACCCTAAACCCTAAACTTGAACCCTAATCCCTGAACCATAAACATGAACCCTAAACCTTAAACCTGAACCTTGAACCTTAAACATGAACCCTAAACCTGAACCTTGAACCCTAAACCTGAACCCTAAACCCTGAACCCTAAACATGAACCCTAAACCTGGACCCTAAACCCTAAACCTGAACTATAAACCCCTGAACCGTAAACCTGAACCCTAAACATGAACCCTAAACCTTAAACCTGAACCTTGAACCTTAAACCTGAACCCTAAACATGAACCCTAAACCTTAAACCTGAACCTTGAACCTTAAACCTGAACCCTAAACATGAACCCTAAACCCTGAACCCTAAACCCTAAACCTTAAACCTGAACCCTAAACCCTAAACCGGAACCATATTCCCCTTAACCCTAAACCTGAACCTTAAACCTGAACCCTAAACCCTGAACCCTAAACATGAACCCTAAACCCTAAACCTTAAACCTGAACCTTGAACCCTAAACCTGAACCCTGAACCCTAAACATGAACCCTAAACCTTAAACCTGAACCCTAAACCCTAAACATGAACCATAAACCCCTGAACCCTAACCTTAAACCTGAACCCTAAACATGAACCCTACACCTTAAACCTGAACCCTAAACCTGAACCCTAAACATGAACCCTACACCTTAAACCTGAACCCTAAACCTAAATCCTAAACATGAACCCTAAACCCTAAACCCTAAACATGATCCTTAAACCCTAAACCCTAAACATGATCCCTAAACCCTGAACCTTAAATGCTACGTTAGGGTTCAAGTTTTAGGGTTTAGGGTTTAGGGTTCAGGTTTTGGGTTTAAGGTTTTGGGTTACGGTTTAGGTTTAGGGTTCATGCTTTGTGTTTAAGGTTTAGGGTTTAGGGAGGTTTAGGGTTCAGAGTTAGGGTTTAGGGTTTAGGGTTCAGGCTTTGGGTTTTGTGTTTATGGTTTAATGTTCAAGGTTTTAGGGTGTACATTATGTGTTACTATGTTTGAGGGTGTTTGCATAGTGGTGTTACTATGTCGGATGGTGTTCACGGAACCAACGTGAAATACGTGTTATTTCATATGTGGAATCACGTGTTTCTTCTGAAAAAAACATGTGTTACTACGTCCATCAGTGAGTTACTACATGGCAATGTAATTGTATTTGGTGTTTCTACATATTAGTGTGTTCAATGTGTGAATTTACAACTTGTCTTCTGTGATATACAATGCAAAGGTCTGAATGTACTTGATGAAAATAAAGTATTAGTAGACAATTGGGATCATGTTAGGAATGAATTGTTACTTCAATTTTTTGTACTGTTAGTATATGAAGTACGTGTATGGACTGTTACTACGTGAATGGACTGTCAGTACGTGTATGGACTGTTCCATTTGGCAGAGATGATTTCCATTTGGTTTTGTTTCGATTTGGTAGAGATGATTTTCATTTGGTTTAATTGATTTTTTCTTTTTGGAAAATCTACAGAAAATCCGCTAAAAAACCGCACCATTATCTTAAATAACGGTTTCAACAACAATTATTAGCAATTAATAATTCAGCAATTCGGTAATTCAGGCTGGAAATTAATAAAATGGTAATAAAGGGTATTATAGGGTATTCATTTATTTTTGTCCTTTACACCTACTATATTTTAATCTTGTCCTATATGTCCAAATTAGATTAAAAATGGTCATTTACAACCATTTTCTATAGATTACAATTAACCACGTACACTCACGACACTCATCCGGTACAAACTCTCTATTAGATAGTCTTTTATTATTATTATTATTATGGGAAACGAAAAGAAAGGACAACTGCCGAAAGAGTAAAAATGAAGCTGGAACAACACCGGACAACCACTGGCCAAAAGCCGGGCTAAACAAACAAATTAAACAAAACAAGAAAACATAAACAACAACAAATGAAACAACTAAACCTAGAACAACAACGACACTAAAAACTAAAAACAACTTGTCAAATGAAACAACTCCGAAGTGAAAGCATTCACAAAGGGGTGATGAGAGGAGCAATACTGCAAATGAGCCTGAACCGAAAATATTAAATTTCGTAATTTTTACCACACCACCATTCTCAGCCGGTACTGCTGACGGCCAACACCATACGTCAAAGCGAAGCCCGGAAGATGACTTCTTTATCCGCCCACGAAAACATCTACCAAGAATTAACCCTTTAATTTACATATTTCACTAAGTTTGAGGTGCGTTCCACTGACTAGACCCTAATTTGGGTTGGGTCAACGTTTTTTTATAATTGAAACAATGCCAGATTCTGCTGGTGTAATCATGTGGTGCACAAGCTTACCACCAGATCTTTTATTAATTACCACATGCACCTTATTTGTATAATTATAAGTTTTCCATAATTTGCTTACATATATATATATATATATATATATATATAGGTTGGGTTCCCCTACATACCATACTATCTTATCATACATACATACATACCTCTGTCACATGCGTCGATCACTATTTTAGTAAGACCTGGTTATTGTTTGAGTCAAGACACAGTTATTGATAAAATCATTATTGTTTATTATATAAAGCTGTTAGGAAACCAGTGTGACTCAAACAATAGCAGTGTCTGCACTAAAAATAATGATCGATTTATTATTTTAGTAGTAAAGACAGTTGAAGTGGATCGATAGGTATATATATGAACCCATTTTATATATATATATATATATATATATATATATATATATATATATATATATATATGATGTGACATATACATATTGTTCCACATATACATCTAGCTGGGACTTTTTCTTGTAGGATGGAGATGTCTGAAAAAGATATATATATATATATATATATATATATATATATATATATATATATATATATATATATATATATATATATGGACTTTATGCCCACTTTCATGAATCATGAAATTCATGTGGTTAAATAAGAAAAAAAACTAGCTTATGGGGTCCGTTGCTTATTTTCAAGAGATCAAGAACCTAAGGACAAAAATTGGTATTAGAGTCATGTTCACGCTTTGTTTATATTTATATTCGGGTCAAGGGTGTGTTAAATATTGTTTTATGTCTAAAAGTGGGAACTTTCTATTGTTCCATGTATGATATATACACATAGCCTCTCGATCCCAAAATATAAATTACTCTATCTCTTTTTGTTTGTCGACTCAGAATATATGTCATTCCACAATACTAATGAAATATTTAATATTTTTCCTTCCTACTATTTTATTCCTAATTTATTAACAATCCAACTATTTTAATTTCAATATTTTATAATTATTTCATGAATTATAATCAAATGATATTTAGGTAGTTCTCCTTAAATTTTATGGCGTTCAACCTATTTCTCCATCCCTGTGAAACACATAAAATGACTTATATTTGAAAACGGATGAGTATTTTTTTTCTTTAGGAACATGTATGATATTTAGATATGGATTTCAGCCATCATATCACCTAGACTTTCAGGTTGCGGACATTTCTTTTATATATTGTTTAACCAATATTTTCATCATGGTATTTGAGCAAAATGTTAGAGGCTAGAACTTGTTAATTTCTCAATATTGTCTTCTGATATTTATTATTTAAGTGTTGGCTTAAACACACACTTTAATTAGGACGTGTTGAAATCAACGATGGAGCTTATTGGTCCTACATTAATAAAAATTAAGTCCTACATTAATCAAATATTAAGAAATCTATATTAAAGGGATTGTAATTCATAACTTTAATTCACATATATAGCAGTGTTATATATCTGATACACCCTCGGCCCAACCAACACCCTCGGCCCCGGACCCACCTACTTCACCCGAGCCACCGTCCCTACCGGCTCCACCCTCTTCCTCCTCTCCGGCCATCAGCTCACCCCCTACATCATCACCTTATGAATCTCCCCTTGATCCTGCCCCTCATCCTCATCAAATGGTCACTCGCTCTCAAACGAACTCCCTCAAACCCAAATCCCCTCCACCCTGACTATGTTCGACATCCTCTACCAAAAGCCCTATCTCTGAATCTAACTCTACCGAGCCTACATGTTACATCGAAGCCGTTAAACACCGAGTTTGGCGTGATGCCCTGCGAGACGAGATCAATGCACTGGTTCAAAATGATACTTGGGAACTTGTCCCTTATTCTTCTAATATGAATTTGATTGGTAATAAATGGGTTTATCGTGTTAAGCACGATGCAGATGGTCGTATTGAGCGCTACAAGGCCCTTCTTGTCGCTAAGGGTTTTCATCAGACCGCTAGGATCGACTATCATGACACCTTCTACCCGGTTGTGAAACCTATCACAATCCGGCTCCTTCTCACCTTGGCAGTTACACAACACTGGTCCATTAAGCAGGTGGATATTCAAAATACATTTCTTCATGGTATTTAATCTGAAAGTGTGTTTATGCAGCAACCCCAGAGCTTTCAGCATCCTGATTATCCTGACTACGTCTGCCGGCTTAAGCGTAGTCTTTATGGGCTCCGTCAAGCCCCTCGTGCGTGGTTCTCTCGGTTTACTCCGGTTCTCTCCTCTTATGGGTTCGTGGCTTCTAAAGCCGACACCACTTTGTATGTGTACCGCAAGGGCTCTGGTTGCGTGTATGTCCTCTTATATGTTGATGGTGTTATTGTTAGGTGTAGTGTCCGAAAGACAATTTATATAATTGTTTTTATTTAATAAATGACAGATTTTATTTCATCTTATTATTTGCTTTGTACTTATATTTAATACACTGCTGAAAACCCCAAGTCGTATCATATGTAGCCATATAACTTAGTGTGTGTCACACTCGAGGATTAAGTTTATGGTGATACGTACACTTGAACTGTAAGTCCGTTGTGAACTTAATCAAAGTATGGGGTCTATTGATTAAATCACCACTAATGCGCTCAGAACACTTTAAGGTGTGACCGTCTTATCCGGACCGTCGATATTGGTTATCTAAGTGGGACATTTATATATTGTGTAGTCATATAGGACTGGACCGATTTAATCTGCATTTCTCATATAATTCCGTGATTGAGAAATCTTATTAAATCACAAGATGATCATATATGGATTAACCTTAATCCTGAAGTGATTGCAGACGCCTGCTTGTGTCAAGATAGGGTTTGATGTGTTCGTTAAAGATTGCTAAAAGGCGCGGTCTGAATCACTTCCACGTTGGCACTATTCTGGAATGAGTGAGGAGTGTGTGTCTCACAGATATGGAATTCATTCCTTCCTGCGGGAAGTAGAAAGACAATCCCCTTATTTGTTAATCCTAGAAACTGATCGATCTGCCGAGTTCATATTGGTTATGAACTAATTGATCACTAGTGTGTTGATGGTAAATAAGGATAAGATGTGATGAAGAAGGTTTACGGAAATGATCCCGCTTCGTAACGGATAGTCTATGGAGGGTTAGTCTGTGTGTAATGATTATATCAATGGACACTTATTGACTCGACTTTCTGAGAATATGTTATATCTATAATCGATAGAGTTTAGTTTCGGATTTATGGTGGCGTAATTCCGAAATTAATAAGTTGAGTAGAAATATTATGTTCGATGAATATTTTATTCAAATTATTGTAGTTACTGGTTATAGGTCCATGGTACCTGGGTTGGCTCCTAACACGCTAGTGTTTTCTCGTTTTGTGGAACTCGAGAATAAATTAAATAGTTGGTCTATTTAACGAATATTCAATATTATTTATTTGGTAAATAATATGTAAAATAGAAAAGACATTTTCTATTAATTTTAATGACAAAAAATGGCGCCACACTTGTGAGAAAATTAGGAAAAGAAATTTTCCTAGATTATGTCACATGTGTAATTAATTAATTATTTATTTGTTAGATAATTAATGGAAAAAAATAAGAGATTGATTTTATGAGAATTATCTCTTATTTTATGGCAAACATCTTTTCCTTATGGAAAATGGTAATTGTATTGTGAAAAGGATAACTCTCTTGACTAGTTAATTTCGTATATAAAGAGAGTTCTCCCAACACCATACTACATCATTATTGGCGCCACTTTTACTAGAAAAAAAAATAAAATTAGTTTCTTGTTCTAGCCATTAGGAGAAGAAAAACATAGGGTTTTTCTTGGAGCATATTCAAAGAGGTTCTACTACGAGGATCGACGTCCACCAGTCGTCGCTTGGAGATACAATCCGGAAGACTGCGGCTTCTCCCTTTTGTCGATTGCTCCTCCTTCTTTTGTTGGGTAAATCTTCAACCTTCTTGTAGTTATGTTAATTAATTATGTGAATTAAATCGTGGTAAAATCGCATGCGAATTTAATTCGTAGCTTCCGTTGTGCATGATCGAATGTCTCGATCGGTGCTGTGAATCAAATCTGACGATCCAATTATGGATCGGATCCGGGTTCGGGTTTCTGTATATCAAGCAGTTATTATTATAGGCTCCTCCTCTACGCTTGTGGATCATGTTATTTGTCACTTGGGCCGTCATTTCCCGGTCAAGGACCTGGGTCCGTTATCTTATTTTCTGGGTATTGAGGTTCTCCACACTGATGATGGTTTATATCTCTCACAACACAAATACATTCTTCAGTTACTTCAGAAGGCCGTCTTGGCCGAGGCCAAGCCGTGCACTACTCCTATGGAAGCCAAGTGCCGGCTGTCTCAGTTGATGGCTTTCCCTTCTCCGGACCGTCTCTCTACGGCACTATTGTTGGCGGCCTTCAGTATTTATAGTTTACTCGCCCGGATATTGCCTTTGCGGTTAAATTTATGCACTCTCTGACTGATGAGCATTGGATGGTTGTTAAGCGTATTCTTCGGCATCTTAAGCATTCTATATCCGACGTTTTCTTCATTTCACACATCCCATCTCACTCTTCATGCGTATTCATGCTCGATATACAGAAACCCGAAGTCGGATCCGATCCACAATTGGATCGTCAAATCTGATTCATAACACCGATCGAGACACTCGATCATGCACAGTGGAAGCTACGAATTAAATTCGCATGCGATTTTACCACGAATTTTAATTCACATAATTAATTAACAATCTACAAGAAATTTAGTAGATTTACCTCAACGGAAAGAGATGAGAAATTCGACAAAAAGGAGAAGCCACAATCTTCCGGATTGTATCTCCTAGCGACTATTGGTGGACGTCGATCCTCGCTGTAGATTCTCCTCGAGCCTTAGGTTTTTCTTCTCTAAATGACTAAGGCAAGAATCTATTTTTTATTCCTTTCATTTACTTGGTGGCGCAAATTGTGTTGTATTTTTTGCTAGGATGAACTCTCTTTATATAGGAAAATAACTAGTCAAGAGAGTTATCCTTTTCACACCACAATTACCTATTCCCAAAAGGAAAAGATATTTTTGCTACAAAAATAAGAGATAATCCCAAAAAATCAATAGCTTAATTTTTCCATTAATTATCCAACAAATAGATAATTAATTAATTACACATGTGACATAATCTCGGAAAATTTCTTTTCCCAACTTTATCACAAAAGGGGCGCCAAATTCTAGTCAATTTTTTAATAGAAAATGTCTTTTCTATTTTAGATATTATTTACCAAATAAATAATATTGCATATTCATTAAATAGACCAACTATTTAATTTATTCTCGAGGTTCCATAAACGAGAAAACACTCGAGTGTTAGGAGCCAACCCGGGAACCATGGACATATAACTAGTAGCTACAATAAATTAAATAAAATATTCATCGAACAGAATATTTCTACTCAACTTTTTAATTCCGGAATTACGCCACCATAAATCCGAAACTGAACTCTATTGATTATAGATATAACTTATTCTCAAAACGTCGAGACGAGTCGATAAGTGTCCATTGATATAATCATTACATATAAACTAACCCTACATAGACTATCCGTAATGAAGTAGGATTATTTCCGTGAACCTTGTTCAATACATCTTATCATTATTTACCATTAACCCACTAGTGATCAATTAGTTCATAACCAATACGAACTCCGCGGATCGATCAGTTTCTAGGATTAACAAATAAGGGGATTGTCTTTCTACTTCCTGCAGGAAGGAATGAATTCCATATCTGTGAGACACACACTTCTCACTCATTCCAGAATAGTGCCAACGTGAAAGTGATTCGGACCGCGCCTCTTAGCGATCCTTAACGAACACATCAAACTCTATCCTGAAACAAGCAGGAGTCTATAATCACTTCAGGATTAAGGTTAATCCATATAAGATCATCTTGTGATTCAATGAGATTTCACAGTCACGGAATTATATGAGAAATGTAAATTAAATCAGTCCAGTCCTATTTGAGTACATCATATATAAATGTCCCACTTAGATAACCAATATCGACGGTCCGGATAAGACGGTCACACCATAAAGTGTTCTGGGCGCATTAATGGTGGTTTAATCAATAGACCCCATACTTTGATTAAGTTCACCACGGACTAATAGTTCAAGTGTATCACCATAAACTTAATCCTCGCGTGTGACACACACACTAAGTTATATGGCTACATATGATACGACTTAGGGTTTTCAGTAGCGTATTACTTACAAGCACGAAGCAAGTAATAAGATGAGAATAAATCTGTCATTTATCAATTATAAAAGCAATTACATAAATTGTCATTCGGGCGCTACTTCCAACAATTCAAACGCTGATTGGGCTGCTAATTCTTATGATCGTCGTTCCGTGGGTGTCTATTGCGTCTCCCTTGGTGCAAATCTTATTAGTTGCAGTTGCAAACAACAGCAAACCTTTGCTAAAAGTAGTACGGAGGCGGATTATAAGGTCTTTTCATGTACCGCTTCCGAGCTTCAGATGCGTCCATCTTTCTAACCCTCTGGTTTTATGGTGCGATAATATTGGCGCTACCTATCTCGCGGAAATCCTGTTTTCCATGCCCATACAAAACATATTGAGATCGATTTCCATCATGTTCGTGAGCTTGTGGCATCCAAAATTCTTTAGGTCGCGTTTATTTCCTCCAAAGACCAACTTGCTGATGTTCTTACCAAGCCCTTAGGCAATCCGCGCTTCGCCCAACTCAAGGCTAATTTCCACGTCCATCCTCTTCCCGTGGGATTGCAGGGCGTATTGAAGATAATGTGAAAGAAAAATAATATGAATTAATATTTCTAGCTATATTGAATTAAGCAACCTGTATTGGCACTTAAAAAAAAGCAACTTGTATTGAAAAAAATAAAAGGCTCCTGCAACTCAATGATTGTTAGATAATGACACTATTAAGTAGTAGTAATTGTTATGAATTAATTAAGATGTGGTTACGGTCATGTAGCTTCTTTTAATTTATTAATCAACTAGCCTAAAAATCCGTACATCATGTACGGGATGAATAAAAGTATGATATGAGAATGGAATAATAATAATAATAATAATAATAAATATAACCTTGCAAATTCTTTAACTATGCTCAAATTTCATGTGAACATGCTACAGATTGACTAATATGATAATCAAACTTGAAGCTTAGATTTTGAAGAAAGACTCAACAAATTTAACTTCAATATACTTAATTTGTCAAATATGGCTATCCATCGGAGGTAATTAATGAAGATGTATACATGGCAATCATAAAGATTAAACAATGGTATATCAGTCCCGTAATAAGAGTAGATAGGTGTGTGTGTATTAGTCGATTTACACCATGAAACCTATAACCATACCCAAACTTTATAGCCTTTTGTCAAAATATGGCTTGACCCCTACAAACCCAACAGACAATAGATATAAGATGAAAACCAAACTTACAACCAAAGCAAACGTAAACTGGTCAGCAACGCAAAATCGGTGATTAATATGAAGCATACTTACCTTTGATATAACCATATCATCCATCTTTTATGCAATATTTTTTGTGAGAAAAGGTTCAATAATAGAAAGGAAAAAGTATCATCACACATTATGGTCAATGTCATTATATATGTCATATGATTGGACAAACAAAAAAAAAATAGAAATCAAACATGGGTGAAAGTATCTGGTATGAAGGTGTCCTCCACAACCAAAATCAAAAATGAATGCGCTAATGATTGTGTGAATACAATAACCATTTCAAAATAGAAGGTACATGTCGTAATTGAAAGAATGCAAAATATGTTATCTAGTAATTTGAAGGGAAGATAGATGATTTGTGAGGAGCATGTAATTGATGGATGTGTAGGTGTTTGTATTTATTTAAGGGATGTAAATATAGTTTTGGCGCATTTTGTTTTTCATTCAAAATGGGTCAAAAGGAGTGAATGTGATTGTTTAATCTTAGAATATTAGACTAAGAATGACTCATGAATGCATTTATTAGTGATTTGTTTATTTTCTTTTGTGAAGAAATAATGAGTGCTTATTTTTTGAAGTTAAAGTGCATTCACATTTTAAATTTTGAAAAAATGATTTGTCTGAATCACGTACTAATATTTTAATTTTATAATTTTTTTTAGTGATTTGTTTATTTTCTTTTGTGAAGGAATAAATGAGAGTAATTGGGAGTGCTTATTTTTTGGAAGTCAAAGATGCATTCAAATTTTAATTCTTATAGGAATGATTTGTTGGAATCATGCATTAAATACCATGCATTAAATTTTTTTTTTAAAAGGTGGAGCTGCAATAATTTCAAGGATTAATTCCATGCATTAATACGCGGTATGTGGATTGGGCAGGTAATTAGCGGGTTTGGTGTGGGTAATCGGTTAATTAATTTTAGACACCTTCGAAAATATATTAATAGATAGATTTTGACATTTGTATAATTAAATTAATTAAGCCTCTTAACCTTCTTTCAACCCTTAAAAAAAATTAAATAAAATCTTCTTTCAAAGCATTGATTATCGCCGGAGACTTCTACCGCTAATGGAATGGACCACCCTACCCCTATATAATATAGTACTTGCAACAAAAAATATTCATCTAATAATACTTCATTCCTTTCAAAAAAAAAAAAAATAATACTTCATTCATTCATATTTAATTGAGACAGTTTTAAAAGTTATTTGTTCTTATTTAGCTGATGCAAAGTACTACCTCCGGTCCAAAATATAAGTCATCCTACACTTTTCTACTTGTCCCATAATATAAGTCATTCTACATTACCAATGCAACATTTATTGCTCTTTCTCTATCTTACCCTTAATTTATTATGAATTCAACAACTTTTCATTACTCCATAAAGACTACGCTTAAGGGGCTTGACGGAGAACAATTTAGGGGTGGTAGTAGTAGTACCCCAACTGCTCCCCAACTTGTAAATATGTAGCGACTCCACAAGATAGAGAGGGACCATATAAAACCTTCCCTTTAATTTTGACAATGGCCGCCGGCAACGTTAAATATTAATTGTCAAAAGTGAAACAAGAAAGAAAGGAAACTTCCTATTGGCTGCTATGCATATTAATTACTTGTAGCTTATCACTACATAATAACACTCTCCGGATCCCTTACTTTAGGAAAGCAAATCTTCCTATAAAAAGCTCGACTGAGATATATTATGGGCTGCAAAAACACATTATTTATTTATATTTGAATTTTCCTTCAAAAATATCTTCCATTTTAGAAAGAGCAGCCATTAAAGAGATCGAGCCCACCCTCTGCAACTAACTCTCTCTTGTTCTTGTTGTTCTGTTCATGAAAAGCAATGAAGAATATGCAAAGAAGTTATATATATACACGCACCATTGACCTTGATATCAATTAGGGGAACCTCTAATTTTGATTTCGTGAAGAATTAATTTTTGTGTTTGGCTACAAACAAAAAAAAAAAAGAGGAAGATTTATATTAGAGTTTCTCCTAATTGATCTCCAGGTTTGAAGGTTGTGCGATAAGAAAGTGAAAAGAGATAGAATTCTTGAATATTATTGTCAAGTCTGCAAAGCCAGAAATTGAAGTATTCGTATGACTATGACTACCGTTTCGAATAGATCGAAGGAGAGCATAGTCCCGAGCACTACCGTTTCGATCAATTCAATAAAACAACGATTCATAGTTTTTACGTTTCCATTATGTTTTCATTTTCTTTACATGATCGTATCGAAGGCGGGCGCGGGGTTCGGATTAATATCGTGTAACCTCTCGCCCGATCCGTTTTCCGCTTTCAAACCATTATCATAGTCCCGATCCTTCTTTCCGTTGTAAACAAAACTTTGTTTTACATATTAACCCCTTATCGTCCTAAAAACATCCCTCCATTAAATAATTTTTCATGGTTTCTTGGTTCTAATTTAATTTGCTACAAGTTTAATTGCAGTAATATATCCAAACCCAGAAACAATTCAAACATAAAGACGAGATCTTCTCGTCTCTGTTCACACACCCTGTCAGCCCGTCTTGCTTTTCTTATGCACCCAATCTCAAACCTTTACATCCACATCTTGTCTTTCTAATCAGACTCGGGAAAAAAAAATTTAGTTTGTCATCAGGCCACAATAAGACTTCTTTGCTCAACATGTTCAACCCCACCAATTCACTCCGTCCTTGTGTCGTCCCATCTTCGGTCCATGTTTTTTTTTATTAGGTATTATTTCTAAATAAATAAAAACTCTTCCTTAATTATATCATCTATTATTATTATTTTGGCATCTAATCTAATATCAATTTTTCATGTGACATCAAAAAAAAATACAGATCCATTGCAACAATGACAACTAGGGCCGACATCACAATCATTCATCCAGAATGAAACAACAAAAAGGAAACAACAATCATCAAGGACTCTCGGAAGAGCCAGATATGCGTGAGCCGAGGAAGTCAAACCTACAAACTAATGGACTCCGGAAAAGCAAAAAAGGCGTCTTGAGTGGAGATCTCTCTCCACACACACAACTAATGGACTCGGTGGGCCGTCGAAGTGGAGACGCCTCCAAAACATCACAACTATGGACTCTGGAAGAACCGTCGGGTGGAGATGCCCTCCAAAATATATAACAACTATGGACTCCGTAATAACCGTCGGAGTGGAGATGACCTCCAAATTATGCCCAGACAAACTCGGCCTCCAAACCCGGCCTCGTTTGAAGAGGGTATTAGAAGATAATGTCATAGATGATATCTGAAGATAATGATGGATGTCAAAATAAAAGGATAAAGCTGTTATAGATTAGATTAATGTTTGAAATAAACCACTCCAAATGATAAGATAGTTTATCGTTTGTTTTATTTATTTTGAATTGATTTATTATCTTATTTATCTCTTATATAAAGAAGAGCATTATGTACCGTTTCGATCAATTCAATAAACAACGATTCATAGTTTTTACGTTTCCGCTACGTTTCTCATTTTCTTTAGCAGTACTATTGATAATTGTGATCTAGGCATATTGTAATCAATTATGTAAATATGTGTAATTTATCATTTATTGCGATACAACAGTTATACCCGTAACATTACTTGATGAACAAAACCAGCTCGTGGGATCCTTTGATTGTTTTCAAAAGATCAAAGAACCTTATAAATCAAAGGGTAAAAATCGGTATATCAAATAAATACGAAGCCAGTCCACACAAACCAACCAAGAGAAAAAATGAAAGGAAATATGAGCCACCTAAAAACAAAACAGAAAAAGAGAAACAACAAACATATCAAAGAAGGCTATAAATAGATTTGGTAATTAACAGCAACAGGAAGAGGGTTGTTCTTCCAAGAACTCCATTCATGGCCGGCTAACCCATTAGGCGAGACAGACGACAGCCGAGACCCATCGTGCAGGCGGGGCGCTGAAGTTATGTGTTTTTTTAAAAAAACTGTCAGGTGACAATCTTAACTAACCCAATATAATGTGTTTATGAAAAATAAATCTTAAGCCTCAATGACAAAAAAAAAAAAAAAAAAAAAAAAAAAAAAAAAAAAAAATCCACGGCTCCTATAATATGTATTAATTAAAGGCTCAATGACAAAAAAATAAAAAATAAAAAATCAAGGGCCTTTATAAAATTTGGTGGGTCGTCAAACCAATAAAGATAAATCACCTATAACCTCTATAGCTAGTATAGCAGAAGTAGGGGTCGAACCCACAAGGGAACGGTGAATTTATTTCTCCTAAAATTTGTAAAATAATAGATACTTAGGTTTTTGTCTCAATTCCTAAAATTGAAGAAAAATGAAAGAAAGCAAAATCAAGAAAAGTTTCAGCTAATTAATTATTTCCCCTCAATTCCCACGATTGTTCATCGATTCAAGTATGACTCGTTAAATTATTAATAAATTGGTTATAGTTGACCGCAACCGCGCATCAACCAATCTCTCCTAAATTCGATAATCAAGACACGGTCGTTAATTATTCTCTAACCGGAAAACACCCCTAGACACGGTCATAAGAGTTTGGAATCCCGGAAGCATTAAGATTTGAGAGACCCAATTCAAGGTACTAATCCAACCGGACTAATTTTAACCTGGATTATCTAAGTCCACAACAGGGAATCCTACGGGCTACGATCCGGCAGGTAATGTGTTGTTTACCACTAAAAATCCAATCTTTTATGGCAACCGCCTAAGATGGATTTTGATGCTAAATCAAAATAATCGCTTAATCATCGCGCGCCAACAAGTAACGAATAATTCTAATCCTATATTATGAAATCAGAAAACAGACAAATACTAACAATCAAACGAGGAAAAAAGCATTTAGATCTCATAACCAAATAAAATCGAAGGTTTAATAATCAATCAACTGGAAGAGAAATAAAACTAACCGATCATTAAAATATAAAATAAAATAAATCAAAAGCAGAAAAAACTGTACCAAAATTCGAAGAAAAGAAGTCGAAAACGTAAGGTACGCAACTCTTCTCTTTTTGTTTTCGTCCCCGCCTCTTTTTTTTCTAAGATTTGCTGCTCACGTAGCAATAAGATAAAAATAGTAATAATTGGGCCAAGCCCAATCTTATTCTTTATTTTTTTCTTAAATTCCTTGAATAGTCTTATTTAATAATAATAATAATAATAATAATAATAATAATAATAATAATAATGGTCCTGTTAGTAATAAAAATTCAATGTGACTAAAGAGGGAAAATCCACCGTTGGCTTTAATTGATTTTGTCTTCTCTTCACTAGTCGGGACTACGACATAGGTAGAATCTGAAATTCTCGAACTTCAAAGTCCTTTTTCCGTATCTTCCACAAAACTTCCAAAAATTGCTTTATAAGTCTTGAAATCTACCATCACCGCTCACGAGCTCTTAAAACCTAAAAATCATCCAAAACATACTCGGAACAGAGTATCTCCCGACAAAATATATATAAAATAGGCACGCGAAAAGCCCATAAAATACACTATCATCAAATGTGTATTATTATAATAATAATAATTATCAAAACATTAGACAGCCAAAAAGAGACCAACCTACTACAATGACACACGTACGTTTGAATGAGTTATCAAAGATATCGATTGAGAAGAATATGATTAATGAAATTGACAACTCTATTTTGATTAGTGATTTCGAATCTAATGCAAATTTTACTATGGTCTGACTTGGTGATCCTGAACCAATTGGAAATCAGAAAAACACATGGGGCCTTACCGTGTAAAATATAAATACCATGTTTTCACAATTTTACCCTTCTTTTAAGAATTTTTATAGGTGAAACAAGTGTGACATTATGGTCCATGACCACCATAAAATAGTTGCGCATCTAATTGTGCTACAAGAGCAATTTGAAGTAGTGTATGTGTTAATACGTTTGAATTTGGATTTTGTTTCTAAATATGCTATAACAGAGATATTGAATTACTACTTTGTAGGTTGTTTTAATTTTGTAGCTATCGATGAATTTGAATTTCGTATCTACAGATGTTAGAAGCGCGATGTTGAAATAAAATTTTGATAGTATGTTTTCAGAGAAAAAAAATCGAACTAAAAAGGACCATCTTTGGCAAGTCACCGAAAACCCAAAAATTTCAGGGCCGGCTGTAACACAAATTCCGTTGTTATCCCTGAAATATAAAGAAAGAAAACACGAAAATTGTGACAACTAAAATTTTATTAATTTATAAAATAAAAGTGGTACAATCTCTTGAATCCTTTGATTCTCCCTTTTTTTTGTCGGTGATGATTAATGCTCTCCCGGATATAAGCGGGGTGCTTTTAATTTGGTGTTGATTGTTGACCTTCCGGATATAAGCGGAAGTGCTTTTAATTTTGAGTTGACGACTCCGGATATAGCGGAGGTGCTTTTAATTTGAGTTGACGACTCCGGATATAGCGGAGGCGCCTTGAGGTTGACGAAGATTGGAAGGAACTTTTATGTTACCTTCGATCCCCTTGTTGAAGAAATTCAAGTCTTTTCTGTTGATCCTCGAATGTTGGAGATGCTTTTGATTTTCTTCTTTTGAAGAACTTCCGGCCTTTTTTGGAAGATCTCTGATGCTTTTGGTGTTGTTGCAGAGTGCTCGAAGCTTTTGCTCTGAGACTTTTCACCTTCTTTTTGTCTTCTCTTTCTCGTTGTTTTCTTCTCTCTGAAGAACTTGAGGATTTCTTGAAGATCTTGAGTGTTGTTGATGAATGCTTGAACCTTACAGTTGCAGATTTTTATCAACTCTTCAATATCTTCGTGTGTCTTTTTGCAAATGCACTGCGGCGCTCCTATTTATAGTGGTGAATGGAAAATTTAATGATTGATTTGCATTAAATGTAGGAAATATTCGATTGATTTTAGACAATCTTTGAGTATTCCACATTTATTATAAATCAATAAAATCTTCTAATTATATTTAAAAGATTTTAGGATTTATTGTCTCCATATTATTTCCTAATATTTAATTTAGGAAAATAATATTAAACAATTCCAATTTCATGGCATATTTAACATGTAACACATATAATGTGTCACACATATATTATTGTATAGCCATTGAAATTAATTAAATCTCTAATATTTATTTAAGAGATTTTAATCAATTATCTATTTTACATTATTCCTAGAATTTTTATAGGAAATAATACAAAATAAATTTCAATTTGTGATAAATGTATTATGTGACATATATAATTCGTCACATTAAATTTATATATCTACAAATGCTTCTCGAGACTTGTTGTTTGGTGAAATTTCACCGTAACGACGCAGTCTCGACACAATTTAAAACAAACTGACTCAATATCATAATATATTTTGAGAGATTAGCCAAAGCGGGAAAAAAAGCCCATCTCCCTTTTGTAGGTTGAGTCCAAGTAGGTCCACGACCTAAAGAGATTTGTCACCTCCTGTAAATGAAGTCGGCGGCAGTTGCTTTTTTTTTTTTTTTTTCACGTACATCATTCCCTTTCTTCAAGCTAGGAAAATTTGGGGCGGCAGTTCTTTTTTTTTTTTTTTTTTTTTTTGTTTGTTTGTTTGTTTTCTTCTCTTCTATATAAGAAATCCTTTGCTTTTGAGGAACTTCATTCTTCCCCTTCCCCTAATACAAATTGTCTGCAAGTCCTTCTTTTCAGATTTGTTGTTAGGAGTTGTTGCTATCACCACATCCATCCAAGAAGCAGTAGGGCCCCAATTTTCCTTCTCAGCTTGTCTGCACCTGTGGCCTGTGAGCATATATATATATATATATATATATATATATATATATATATATATATATATATATATTATCCTTAAGCCCTTTATCTGCAAATACATAAAGTGCAAAAATTTCTCTTGCATTATTTTCCGTTCTTCTGGTCCAGTTTTTTTTTTTTTTTTTTTTTTTTTTTTTACAGTTGGCCCTTCCAATTGGTCAGGAAGATGACCACCACTCATGTATATCTGCTCCTATGCGTACAACATGTAGCTGTTGTTGATTTTTTTTTTTTTTTTTTTTTTTTTTTTTTGTGCAAATACATATATATGTATTATTATAAGACAAGTGATGTCCTATGTGCTCACTATTTGTTTGCATGTGTATCGTCTGCAACAGATTGGCCAATTTCCCTGCTACAGTTGTTCTCCATCTTTTTTTTTCTTTTTTTTTTGTTAAAATTTCTTTTTCTTTTTCTTTTCTTTTTTTTTTTTTTTTTTTTTTTAAGATTTTCAGATCATGGTTGTTTTCCGGGAGGTGGCGAAAAATAATAAAAGATACTTGGTGGTTGTGCATGGTCCAGAACACGCGGATCAAACTGGGTTTAAGCTTGCGGTTCATCCACCTATGAGTGGCTCTCGTTCTGGCAGCCTAACCCAAGGTATCGACACAACAACACGCCTTTACATGGAGTTGAAGCGGTTGAACGGCCATGTGGAGTACGCGCTATGCCCTTTGGCGAATAGCACGAAGCCTCGGAGCCACACTTTTTCCACCCTTGGTCGGCGAATCATTGACGGCGAGGTCCAGTGGGGAACCGTGTTAAAAACCACAGGAGTCTTCACCTTCATCGAGCGATATTGGGAATGGCTCGAAGATGTGCTTTCCCGCAATAAAAGCATTCTGAAAAAGACCGGTCTATATGATGCCCTAAGCGCATCTCTCTTCAGCTACTCCAAATGCCCAAGCGCCATCCGAGCCATGCGAGGCATGGTGTCCAGAAACTAATACGATTCACACTGATGCCGGAGAGATGTCCATCTCCTTAGCGGATTTATGGCACATTGGTGGACTTCGCATCGAGGAGATTTGTACGAGGAGGTCATCCCTAGTGTTGACGAGTTGACTGTTTCGGATGCTCATCAAAGGGCGAAGTCCCTTCCCGTGAGCTGTCAGCATCTTTTTGATGCATACCTTCACTGCTTGGTGGGCGTTTATGACCATGAGAACCCGAAAGTTCCCCTCTCTACCGCTGGGTTGATTATTGGTGTAAAAAGTCGACGGTGTACAAAAAGCCCACCCCGGAGAAAAGAGGAGCGTATCGCCCAAAGGATACTCAAAATCTTAGTGGCGCCATAGCGTAGAAAATCCTCGGCGATGGTCGAAAAAGATGAAGAGTTGTTTGCTCGCTTCATATTGACGAAAACTCAAAGAGTGAGTCCTTCCTTGCGCGCTTTATCGCTTTCTTTGGTTGTGTTCGTTTGCCCTCCCGTCTAGTGATGCGACAATCAGGCCTTCGACTTTTAAAATGGCAAGTCCGACGCCCGTGGGAAAGTTCATTGCCTTGCCGTTCCAGTATTGGCGGCATATATGAGGTTTAAACATGGTTTCACGCTAAATCGCCCCGAGCGAGGGATGCTTGTCTTCCATGGCATTACGTCATTGGGTGGATTGCACGTTATTTTGGAACTCATCACGAGTGTCATCACCTTTGCCTGGACCCATGATGGTTTCTTACTCTGGCGTAGGAGGAGCCAAAAACCTCAATGATCATGAAGGTCGAGATCTTATTCACCAAGCTCGTGGCGTCGCTTGGTGGGCATCCGTTCGAAAAGAAACAAAACAGAGCTTAAAGTTGATGATGGTGGATTGCCTACTCGAGATCAGTCTTTTTCGGTCGGTCGCGACCGAGCTTCTTGGTATTTCATCAAGATGGAGCATGCTTTTTCGAGCCGTATAGCCCAGATCGGTTCGCACGGGCATTCGGGTTCTTCCAAGTCGTTCTAAGGACCTCCACGACGATGGCCGCCGTATCACAATTGGGACGGGAAAACAATTATGGAAATGTACTTTACTCCCAATAGTCGTCTCAGGTAGTATTTCCGAAAGCCCTCGGGAATATGATAGTTACTTCTCTTCCAACTTTGGTGAGTGGTGGCCACAAGTGCATGGCTCAGACTGCTTGATGGAAGATCTCTCTAGTCGCGATCATAATCAGGGCTCTACTAAAGCAAAGCAAAGTACCCTATCATAAAGATAAAGAATGTCGAGCCTCCGAACCTCACAAGGAATCACTCTCCCAAAACCTCTTTGTACCCGAAGCGGGTTGAAAAGCCCAAGGATGTCCGTGACCGATTTGAAGGAGAAGAGACAACTAGATGATGCTGGTTCTTAGCGGCGGCTCTCCTCGTAGCGATGTGAACTGGAAGCGTCAAAGGAAAGGTACCGGGAAATAGGTAATCACTTACTCCTTGACGGATAGCGACATTAATTGGTCACCTTTTTTGATGGTGTCCCATCTCGAGTCACTTTATCACAAACTTTTCAAGGATTGTAAGACTCTTTACTTCATTCGTTGCATTGTTTTTATTATATTTATTGCCTTGCTCGCTCACTTTGCAACTTTTTTTTTTTTTTTTTAGTTGGACAATGAACCTCTATACGTGGCTAATCTTCCGCAACAAAGCGAGCCATCAACCAACGGTCCCGATGCCTTCAGCTTGGAAGCTCAAAAGGTCGGGAAGGAGCACACTCTTCCAATAATGATTGAAGATGGCAATGATACTTTACCATCCCTGCATTCTCATGAGAGAAATGACTTTGGTACCAATCTTATGCCCAATGCGGAGGTTACCGCTGAGAGCGGCACTCAGATCGTCGATGGTGAAACTGAGTTAGGTGATCAAGACGTTGATGAAGGTCTCTTTACAGCCCATTCCGTGAGTAGAGAGCGCGTCATACTTCCTCCTTTGGCCTCACTTCCCGAAGGCAAAGGTTTTGAGTTCAAGCCAAGGGACGTGATCTCGAAGTGTCGTCACCACTTTCTTGAGGCGTTGTGGGAATCTATCAGAGACAAGCTCTCATGCTGCGCTATAGACAAGTTATCCTCCGTTAAAAGTGGTGTTTATGAAATATTCTTAGAGATGGAGAATACCAAAGTGTTGGACCTTTCCCATTTGAAGTCTCTTCTCGACACACTTTTTAGAACGCCCACACTACGGAGTCGCTTTGGATGACGTTTCAAGCGGCTTCTGAAGAGAGCATGATGCAAAACTTTCAATTCTTTGCGAACATCTTTCAGAGGCCGAGATAGCTGAGAAGGTACATCTTGAAAAAGTCCAATCTTCTCAAGATAGGCTTTCAGAGATTCGAGGTAGAAGAGAAGAACTCCAAAAGGAATTGGCCGCCTGCAGAGAAGAGGAGAATGAGGTTGCTTTGTCACTCAACGATTTTGATGAGGACTACATGGGTTGACCGCTCGTGTGTCCCAACCGAGGGGAGATCGCCGACTTGGAGGCACATTTCCATTCTGACGAGAGGAGATTGATGTTCGAATAAGATGAGGAGTTACTAGAAGGCAACCGACGTGACTTGGAAGACTTCAAGCTACCCGTTTAAATCCCCTTTTTTTTGTTCTTGAGATTTCTTATTTGCTTGTTTATTTACTTTCTTCCTAGATGTAATAAAACTTTATTGCTATCAATAAAATCTTATTATTTTCTTTCCATCTCTTTGAAGTCCTTTTTTTATGACAGTGAGCTTGAAATTCACTTTTTTTTTTTGTTTCGAATGGACCTTTTTTTTTTTTGGTATGGATGGTGAACTTGGAGTAACTTCCCAAGTCGCCACGTACACTCGGGAATGCTTTTGGGGATCAAGTCAAACGTAGTTCAAAAGTTTTATTTTTTATTTTTATTTTTTTGATATGATTAATGCAGTTTAGGCTCGTGCTTAGGAGCATTGATTGTGCAGTTTAGGCTCGTGCTTGGGAGCAAGTGTTTGAGTCATGCGTAAAAGTTTTGAGGAACTTGCCGTTGATTGGGCCAAGCTTGACACCGTCTTTTGTCCACCAACTTGTATGCTCCATTAGTGTAGACCTCCCGAACAACATAGGGGCCATCCCATTTTGAGGTGAACTTGTTTTTGGACTTATGTGTCAAGATGATAGGTCTTCTCACCTGCAAGGACTGTATTTCACCAACTTGGAATGATCTCGGACGCACTTTCTTGTTGAATGCCTTTGACAACCGTGCTTGGTAGCATTCAAGATTGTGTTGAGCCTGGAGCCGCGCCCAAAGGCTTCCAATTCTTTCAAGGCGGCGAGCATTTTCTTCATCATCGGACCTTCTTGGATAGCGATTCTCGTGAAGGATTTGCCTCAGAAGCGGGCAAGCAAACTTCAACACCGTATACAAGAGAATAGGGAGTGGCCTGAGTTGGCGTCCGAAAAGTTGTACGGTATGCCCATAGCGCTTCACTCATCCGCTCGTGCGGTCTTTCTTGTGCCTTGCAACCACCTTCTTCAACAAGTTGCATAACGTTTTATTGAAAGCTTCAAAGCAAGTCCGTTGGCGGCGCATTGTACATGGAGGACTTGTGTTGTTTGAAGTCGAGCGCTCACACTGATTATCAACCAAGCTATTCACGAACGGCTTCCCATTATCCGTGATGATGTAGCGTGGAACTCCATAGCGATAGATGATGTTTACTCGGATGAAGCGGACTACATCCTCTTTCTTCACCTGGCGTAGTGCAGCAAACCTCACCCCATTTTAGAAGTAGTCGGTGGCGGCCAAGATATAAAGATGTTGGCCCGATGATTTGGTAGGGACCAACCACATCCATTCCCCAGGCATCAAAGGGCCATGCCGCCATCGTTGGATGTAATGGCTCGGGAGGTTGATGAATAAAGTTAGCATGGAATTGGCATGCTTCACATTTTCGAGCGTAATCCATGCAATCTTTTACCATGGTCGGCGGTAGTATCCCATTCTTTTAATGCGAAAATGCGATTTCGGTCCGGATGATGGCGCCACAAATCCCGGAGTGAGCCTCCTACATGGCGTGAAGAGCTTCATCTTCTCCAAGGCAACGAAGAAAGACTCCTTCAAAAGAACGCCGATACAAGACATCATTGTGAAGGAAGAAGCGTGGAGCCCGCCGTCTTATGTCAACTTTCTTCTTTTGATCGTCGAGGAGCTTTCCGTATTTCAAGTACTCCACTAATGGATGACGCCTTGATCCCTCTTGGTCTATTTCATGATTACCGCATAAAGATAACTATCATTATCTTCTTCCTCATCTTCTTGAAGTATGGAGGAACCACCCATCGCTCACTGAGATGGGGACTTGCGTCTTTCCATCGCCGATTGCCGTTGTCGCGACCAAGTTTGCTAGGCGTCCGCTTGCTTATTTTCTTTTCTTGGAACATGCTCAATTGTGACGTCGCCAAGGTAAGCAATGATTTTTCTTGCATACTTGTAGTATGGGACTAACTCGGCTTTTTACATCGTAAGTGCCTTCAAGCTGGTTGATGATCAATTGAGAGTCGCCATAAACATTTAATCTGCATTGCTTTACATCCATTGCCATCTCAAGCCCTAAGATCAAAGCTTGGTATTCAACAACATTGTTGAAGCAACATTCCATCAATTTGAATGAGTATGGCAAAGACTTCACCTTCTCGGGAAATAAAAATGACTCAGCCACAAGACCGTCTCGCCTCGCCGCTCCATCAAAATACATTTTCCAAGGCGGAAGTACTTCAATCACCATGACATCCTCATCAGGCAAATCATCGAGAGCTCCCATTCTCGCCGGGATTGGGTGATCGACCAAGAAGTCCGCAAGCACACCGCCTTTGACGGCCTTTTGAGGCACGTAAACAATTTCAAATTGTTGAAGTTGGAGATACCACCTTGCTAATCTATCTCGACAAAGACGGGCTTGGACATGACATATTTCGGTGGATTTGCCTTTGACACCAAATGCACAAGATGAGCTTGAAAGTAGTGCTTTAGCTTCTGGATGGCAAATATGAGTGACAAACAGAGCTTCTCAATTGGAGAGTATTTCAGCTCGTGTGGAGTCATCGTTCTGCTCAAATAGTATAATGTGTTTTCTTTGCCCTTCTCGTTCTCTTGAGCAAGAAGTGCGCCTACTGATTGTTCTTTATTTGTGATGTAAAGGATTAGAGGTTTACCTTTAACAGGGGCTGCCAAGACCGGAGCATTTATCAAGTATGCTTTAATGTTTTCAAACGCCTTTCTGCACGAGTTATCCCATTCAAATGGAACTCTCTTTCTCATCAGATGGCTGAAAGGTTGGCATCTTCCGGCGAGGTTTGATATGAACCTCCGTATATAGGCCAATTTACCCTGCAGACTTCTAAGTTCACGTAAGTTACGAGGTTCGGGCATCTTCACAATGGCTTCCACTTTGGACTGGTCAATTTCTATTCCTCGATGTCGGATGATGAAGCCAAGGAACTTCCCTGAACTGACTCCAAATGCACATTTGAGTGGGTTCATCTTCAGTTGGAATCTTCTAAGTCTATCAAAGACTAATCTCAAGTCGTTCAAGTGGTCGGCCTTCTTCTTCGATTTTACAACCAGGTCATCAACATAGCATTCAACGTGTTGGCGTAGCATGTCATCAAAGATCTTCTGCATGGCCCGTTGATAAGTTGCCCCCGCATTTTTTAGACCAAAAGGCATCACTTTGTAACAATGAGATTCCTTAGGTGTTCGAAATGTCGTGAATTCTTCATCTTGTGAGCCATTCTAATTTGATTGTACCCCGACGATCCATCCATGAAGGACAAAGCCTCATGACTGTGGTTGCGTCTACCATCGGCTCGATGATTGGCAAGGAAAATCATCCTTTGGGCATGCATTGTTTATGTCCGAAAATCAACACAGACGCGAATTTGACCATTTTTCTTTCTCACGGGACGATGCTCGAGATCCATGTTGGATACTTAACCTCACGGATGAATCCCGCTTCAATGAGCTTGTTGACTTCCGCTCACATGAGTGGGATAAGATCCGCCTAAATCTCCTTTGAGCCTGCTTGATAGGGCGTGATCCTTTCTTTACGGACAACTGATGAACAACTACCTTCGGATCAAGCCCAGGCATCTCTTTGTATGTCCAAGCGAAGACATCCTTGTATTCCTGGAGGATTTCGAGGTATCTCTCTTCTTCTTCTGGAGACAAAAGAGCACTTATAAAAGTGGGTCGCGGTTCATCCTCGGTGCCAAGGTTGATTTCCTTTAACTCATCCACTGTGGACTCGACCCCTTCTTCTAGCTCCCGGGGTGCTTCTTCAGCATCTTCTTCAATTTCATCATTTCCCAAGGTGATATGATAGACGGAAGCCCGTTCCTTCACTTCATCAAGTTCCATGACTTCTTCTAACACCGTTCTAGTTCTGGCAGGATACAATTCTTCACCGACGGTGATAATATATGAGGATCCAACGCTTTCTTCAGGCTCATTTTATTGCACATTCTCTATATCGTGCTTGGCAGCAGTTTTAGTGTAGACCACCGTGCGCATTTTAGCCTTCATTATATTTCCACAATGAACGAGAAGACATGTATGACGCCTCATTCTAGACGGGATCAGGCTCTTGATTTCTTTGGAGTCAATGTTTGTCATCTCCCTTCCGGGAGCATGCCTGTGTGTTGATCGATTTCGGCTCTTGACACCCTTAGATTTTGGCGGGTTCTTGGTTGTGACCGAAAGCCTTTCAAAGACCGATACACGTTCTTTCTTGGGTTGCAACCTCTCAAACACCGATGGCCTTTCATGTAGAGGTTCTGGGATGTTTGATGATGATGATTCTTCTTCAACTCCAATATAGTTATTGGTTGCCTTCCTTATT
Organism: Gentiana macrophylla; assembly: GCA_026214975.1. Lineage (NCBI taxonomy): Eukaryota > Viridiplantae > Streptophyta > Magnoliopsida > Gentianales > Gentianaceae > Gentiana > Gentiana macrophylla. Next base: position 120,230,620 of record CM047812.1, on the reverse strand, counting down.
GAGATACGGACAGGCGGTGAGGGATTATACCTGGACCTTTCGGGACCCAATAACCGGAACATTAGCTTTTGTGGATTTTTGCATTTCTCCGCATTCTTCGCTTTTTTGCCCCATTTTTAGAAGCGGGCTTCGGGATCCATTTGTTGCCTTTGCGAGGAGTTTGTAAGCAATAGGATCAAAACCTTCCTTCCTTGTGGTGGCAATATTCCATGTTCTATAACCGGACCTTCTTTGGGACGGGTAAACCCTGTAGAGAGCATCTGTTTGTACGGCATTGATCTTGGGAAGTGGCGCGGCCGGTCCCACTCATCGCTTTGGATTTTTGGTGTTGAGGAAGTGATGATTTTGTCTCTCCATGCTTGCCAACCTCCTCTTGTCTTCGACGGTGTGGCCTTCTCCTCATCATCATTTTCTTGTGACTTGAAATGCCTACTATCTTCAAAGCCGGCCAGGTAGAATTTTGCATCCGCAAAGTGAGTTTCGCGCTTCGGTGAAAGGTTTTTCATCAAGAACGACCTTTCTTAAAAAACACCATTGCGCCAATACTTAAAGCATTGATGAAGGGTTGAAGGACGACTCCATTCTCGTGTAACCACGGCCTCCCTAGCAACATGTTGTAGGACGTTCGCATCAATCACATGGAACAAGGCGCTTGAAGATAGTTCATCTATCAAGATGTCAAGTCGGATTACACCAATGGCTCTTTGCCCCTTGGTTGAATCCATGGATCATAAAGCATCGTCGGAGAGTTCATCCATAGAGACACCCAACTCTTTCATTACTCGGAGCGGCAATATGTTGTGGTGATCCTCCATCTAGTAACACGCGATTATTTTTTGCTCACGTGTGTATGTTGTGACAAATAGCGGGCGGTTATGGGGTGCCGATCCAAGAAGCATGTCATCATCTCAGAAGGTGATCTCAACCATGCAAGCAAGCTTTGAATTGTTTGAAGCCGCTTCCTCGATCGGCAAATCTTCATTTTCCTTTTCACCATATCTTTCTCTTCAAGCGTGGATAGCGTAACATGGGACAACTTCATCCTCTCGAGTTTTCTTTCGGTCGCCTCTCACCGAGGACTCTTTTGGGCATGTACTCTAATAAGGTGATTGGAGTATGAGGGCTTTCAGATTTGGCCCCTTCAGGAAGATCCTCTTCACTTTCTTGTTTACCTTCCTTTGATTTCTTCTCATCTTTCTTGCCCTTCGGCCTCTTCTTGTCTTGGAAGACTTGGAACAAATCGTCTTTGGTTCTTCCAATTTAAAACAAGGTGACTTCCTTTGCTTTTTCTTGCGAGTCACCGTAATCCATCCATCATCGCCCTGTTCGGCTGTGCTTCGAGTTTTTCTTTTCTTCCGCAAATGACTTTTGCTTGTTTGGGAGACGTTCAGATTCTTTCTTAGCTATGGGTAGAGAGTCGTTGAATTTAATCTCAACAGGTCGAGTGATCCGAATTGGATGGTCATGCAACGACCATTTGTCGGCTCGCTTATGGTGATTTGATTTGTGCTTGCCTTTCTTCTTCAAGCACGATCTTTCCTTCCTCGCCAAACGCATAACCTTGTCCTGAAGACAAAGCATTTTTCGATGGGATGACCAAATAAGCGATGATATTTGCAATAGTTACCTTCGTGGGCTCTTTGCCGCATCCTCCGGACGCTTTGTTTCGGAAGTTCAATGAGTTTCAATTTCAACAACTCATCAAAATTGCGGGTACGTCGTAATCGAAGAATGGATACTTCTCTGTTGCCTTTCGCTCGAGAGTTGGCCTCCGTCTTTCAACTTGTCGTGGCTCAACTTTCCTCCATTCAAGTTGGCTTGATCTTCGGGTTGTTAACTTTACCTGGAGCTACGGTGGTAGCGTTGGACTCTTCTTTTCCGTTCTTGGAGCAAGCTTTAAATGAGTTTCTTCATTTCTTGCTTTTCCTTGATCCTTCTAGGATCCTGAACAGGGGCCTGACCTCCATTGGCGTCAATGCTCAGTTCCATGTCATGCGCACGAGTGGCTAACTCCTCAAAAGATCTCGGCAGAATACCTTTGAGAATGTATTGCAATCCCCAATGCATGCCTTGAATGCACATCTCAATGGCAGAGGCTTCAGACAATTGGTCTTTGCAGTTAAGACTTAGACTTCTCCACCTGTTAATGTAATCCACTACCTTCTCTTCTTTCCACTGGCGGGAGTTGGTCAACTCCACCATACTCACAGTTCTACGAGTGCTGTAGAAACGATTGAGAAAGATCTGCTCCAGTTGCTCCCAACTATCCCAGAGGCGGAGGGCAAGATCGGTGTACCAATCAAACGCATTGCCTTTGAGAGAACGCACAAATTGCTTCACCAGGTGATCTCCATAGTCCCGGCATTGTTGCAAGTTTCAATGAAATGGGCGACGTGTCGCTCAAGGTTGCCTTTCCGTCAAATTCTTTGGAAATTTGGTGGTTGATAACCACCGGCATCTTCAAATCATCAATTCTTTTGGTGTATGGCTTGATATAAGTCCGAGATGACTTCAAGGACCCTCCGACTTTGTCATTGATCGTCCCCATGATGAACTCCTGGAGTTACCGATAGGGATGGTTCCGTCGGGGAGATCTTCGATTGCTTGCCAAGGTAAAGGACTTGGAGCCTTTTCGGTCCTTGAAAGAGTTTTTCGGAGCGACCTTCAAGTTGTTTGCCATATGCAGAGACTTGAAGACTTCTTGGTCTTTGGAAGTGACATCGTGTTCGCCCTCTTCATCACGCATCACTTCTTTTGACTTACTTGCTTCCCAACGGAATCAATCTTGCCGGCAAGTTTCGCAATTTGCATGTCTTGAGTCCGAACATGCGATGAGAGGGCTTCAATGGCCTTCGTGAGGTAGCAATATGCTCCTCAAGAGTTGTGGAATTCGTCATCATTACGTCCAGTAACCATTGGTGACGTGGGTCTATCGAAGCTCAATGCGGAAAAGGAGGTTGATGCCAAACTCCTTTGACATGCTTCAGCGTGATAGGTCCGGAAAGTTGTCCTTGAGATGACTAAACACCTTAGCAAGCGACCACCTTTGTAGTAGAGCGCCTTCAAAGCCACGGTCTTAACAAAGAAGAACCTTACGAGCGGTAGAAGCAACCTTTGGTGCCATTTTTCTTGACTTCTTTGGAAAGAGAGATGAAAGGAGAGATTGGTCCCACGGACGTGCGAATTTGTAACACAAATTCCGTTGTTATCCCCGAAATACAAAGAAAGAAAACACTAAAATTGTGACAACTAAAATTTTATTAATTTATAAAATAAAAGTGGTACAATCTCTTGAATCCTTTGATTCTCCTTTTTTGTCGGTGATGATTAATGCTCTCCCGGATATAAGCGGGGTGCTTTTAATTTGGTGTTGATTGTTGACCTTCCGGATATAAGCGGAAGTGCTTTTAATTTTGAGTTGACGACTCGGATATAGCGGAGGTGCTTTTAATTTGAGTTGACGACCGGATATAAGCGGAGGCGCTTGAGGTTGACGAAGATTGGAAGGAACTTTTATGTTACCTTCGATCCCCTTGTTGAAGAAATTCAAGTCTTTTCGCTGATCCTCGAATGTTGGAGATGCTTTTGATTTTCTTCTTTGAAGAACTTCCGCCTTTTTTGGAAGATCTACGATGCTTTTGGTGTTGTTGCAGAGTGCTCGAAGCTTTTGCTCTGAGACTTTTCACCTTCTTTTGTCTTTCTCTTTTCATTGTTTCTGCTCTGAAGAACTTCGCGATTTCTTGAAGATCTTGAGTGTTGTTGATGAACGCCAACCTTCCTGCCTTGATTTTTATCAACTCTTCAATGTCTTCATGTATGTTTTTGCAAACGACTGGCGCTCCTATTTATAGTGGTGAATGAATTAGTTTAATGATTGATTTGCATTAAATGTAGGAAATATTCGATTGATTTTAGACAATCTTTTGAGATTCCACATTTATTATAAATCAATAAAATCTTCTAATTATATTTAAAAGATTTTAGGATTTATTGTCTCCATATTATTTCCTAATATTTAATTTAGGAAAATAATATTAAACAATTCCAATTTCATGGCATATTTAACATGTAACACATATAATGTGTCACACATATATTATTGTATAGCCATTGAAATTAATTAAATCTCTAATATTTATTTAAGAGATTTTAATCAATTATCTATTTTACATTATTCCCTAGAATTTTTATAGGAAATAATACAAAATAAATTTCAATTTAGGACAAATGTATTATGTGACATATATAATTCGTCACATTAAATTTATATATCTACACCGGCCCCGACTCCATTCCAAATTTAACGTTGAGCATCTTCTCATCTTCTGTTAATTAATCCATGTGAAAGAGGACACTTGAATCTCACCAAACACCGACACCTCATCCAAGAACATAGAATGAAACACCATCACATTTTCTTAATCCACAGGATATATATATATATATATATATATATAAGTGGTCCTTACCTATTCTATATAATAGAGGTTAGATGAAAGCTAGTATGGAAAGAAAAAAACTGATCAATTATTTATTCGGTGAACTTGTGATGTATTAATTTTGGGACACGACTGGTGCAGTTAATATGTTTGGGAAAGATGACGACCCAATTGAATGACCAAAATTATTGGGTTCCATTATTTTTTCTTAAATTTTGAAAAGAAATAAAAATGAAATGACGTAGATTTTACTTGGACACCAAAATTAGACATCAATATTCGACAGATGATCTCAACTCGAATTATTAAAAAAATTAGATTACGACTGTTGTATTAAAAGTTGTACCAGAAAACATTTATTATAAATATTTTTAATAATCTCTCACATATATGATTTATATATATATATATATATATATATATTCTAATCAATTAGCACCATCCATATTTGACTAGAACAAAGTTAGTAATTATCCGTAAAAGACCAAACATTTAAAAATTTAATCATCTATAAATACTCAAAACCTCAATGTGTGAAATTCAATGATTTTAAATAGGTGTGGAGCTAGATTTTAAATTTACTTTATCGTTTAAAGTTTATTTTTACATTTCATTTTGTATAGGATGGGGTGTTTATATGATGGATATTAAAAAATGAGCAGTTCCTTCAAAAAAAAAAAAAAAAAAAAATGAGCAGTAGGATTCGTAAATCTTCCGGATGTAGAGCACAACCAGTCTCGCGGAAATCCTGTTTCTAACCCTCTGGTTTTATGGTGCGATAATATTGGCGCTACCTATCTCGCGGAAATCCTGTTTTCCATGCCCATACAAAACATATTGAGATCGATTTCCATCATGTTCCTGAGCTTGTGGCATCCAAAATTCTTTAGGTCGCGTTTATTTCCTCCAAAGACCAACTTGCTGATGTTCTTACCAAGCCCTTAGGCAATCCGCGCTTCGCCCAACTCAAGGCTAATTTCCACGTCCATCCTCTTCCCGTGGGATTACAGGGCGTATTGAAGATAATGTGAAAGAAAAATAATATGAATTAATATTTCTAGCTATATTGAATTAAGCAACCTGTATTGGCACTTAAAAAAAAGCAACTTGTATTGAAAAAAATAAAAGGCTCCTGCATCTCAATGATTGTTAGATAATGACACTATTAAGTAGTAGTAATTGTTATGAATTAATTAAGATGTGGTTACGGTCATGTAGCTTCTTTTAATTTATTAATCAACTAGCCTAAAAATCCGTACATCATGTACGGGATGAATAAAAGTATGATATGAGAATGGAATAATAATAATAATAACCTTGCAAATTCTTTAACTACGCTCAAATTTCATGTGACCATGCTACAGATTGACTAATATGATAATCAAACTTGAAGCTTAGATTTTGAAGAAAGACTCAACAAATTTAACTTCAATATACTAAGTCAAATATGGCTATCCATCGGAGGTAATTAATGAAGATGTATACATGGCAATCATAAAGATTAAACAATGGTATATCAGTCCCGTAATAAGAGTAGATAGGTGTGTGTATATTAGTCGATTTACACCATGAAACCTATAACCATACCCAAACTTTATAGCATTTTGTCAAAATATGGCTTGACCCCTACAAACCCAACAGACAATAGATATAAGATGAAAACCAAACCTACAACCAAAGCAAACGTAAACTGGTCAGCAACTCAAAATCGGTGATTAATATGAAGCATACTTACCTTTGATATAACCATATCATCCATCTTTTATGCAATATTTTTTGTGAGAAAAGGTTCAATAATAGAAAGGAAAAAGTATCATCACACATTATGGTCAATGTCATTATATATGTCATATGATTGGACAAACAAAAAAAAAATAGAAATCAAACATGGGTGAAAGTATCTGGTATGAAGGTGTCCTCCACAACCAAAACCAAAAATAAATGCGCTAATGATTGTGTGAATACAATAACCATTTCAAAATAGAAGGTACATGTCGTAATTGAAAGAATGCAAAATATGTTACCTAGTAATTTGAAGGGAAGACAGATGATTTGTGAGGAGCATGTAATTGATGGATGTGTAGGTGTTTGTATTTATTTAAGGGATGTAAATATAGTTTTGGCGCATTTTTTTTTCTCTTTCAAAATGGGTCAAAAGGAGTGAATGTGATTGTTTAATCTTAGAATATTAGACTAAGAATGACTCATGAATGCATTTATTAGTGATTTGTTTATTTTCTTTTGTGAAGAAATAATGAGTGCTTATTTTTTGAAGTTAAAATGCATTCACATTTTAAATTTTGAAAAAATGATTTGTCTGAATCACGTACTAATATTTTAATTTTATAATTTTTTTTAGTGATTTGTTTATTTTCTTTTGTGAAGGAATAAATGAGAGTAATTGGGAGTGCTTATTTTTTGGAAGTCAAAGATGCATTCACATTTTAATTCTTATAGGAATGATTTGTTGGAATCATGCATTAAATACCATGCATTAGATTATTTTTTTTAAAAGGTGGAGCTGCAATAATTTCAAGGATTAATTCCATGCATTAATACGCGGTATGTGGTTTGGGCAGGTAATTAGCGGGTTTGGTGTGGGTAATCGGTTAATTAATTTTAGACACTTTCGAAAATATATTAATAGATAGATAGATTTTGACATTTGTATAATTAAATTAATTAAGCCTCTTAACCTTCTTTCAACCCTTAAAAAAAATTTAAATAAAATCTTCTTTCAAAGCATTGATTATCGCCGGAGACTTCTACCGCTAATGGAATGGACCACCCTACCCCTATATAATATAGTACTTGCAACAAAAAATATTCATCTAATAATACTTCATTCCTTTCAAAAAAAAAAAAAATAATACTTCATTCATTCATATTTAATTGAGACAGTTTTAAAAGTTATTTGTTCTTATTTAGCTGATGCAAAGTACTACCTCCACCCAAAAAATATGTTTCATCCTACACTTTTCTACTTGTCATTCCATAATATGTTTCATTCTACATTACCGTCGCAACATTTATCGCTTCTTTCTATCTTACCCTTAATTTATTATGAATTCAACAACTTTTCATTACTCCATAAAGACTACGCTTAAGGGGCTTGACGGAGAACAATTTAGGGGTGGTAGTAGTAGTACCCCAACTGCTCCCCAACTTGTAAATATGTAGCGACTCCACAAGATAGAGAGGGACCATATAAAACCTTCCCTTTAATTTTGACAATGGCCGCCGGCAACGTTAAATATTAATTGTCAAAAGTGAAACAAGAAAGAAAGGAAACTTCCTATTGGCTGCTATGCATATTAATTACTTGTAGCTTATCACTACATAATAACACTCTCCGGATCCCTTACTTTAGGAAAGCAAATCTTCCTATAAAAGCTCGACTGAGATATATTATGGGCTGTAAAAACACATTATTTATTTATATTTGAATTTTCCTTCAAAAATATCTTCCATTTTAGAAAGAGCAGCCATTAAAGAGATCGAGCCCACCCTCTGCAACTAACTCTCTCTTGTTCTTGTTGTTCTGTTCATGAAAAGCAATGAAGAATATGCAAAGAAGTTATATATATACACGCACCATTGACCTTGATATCAATTAGGGGAACCTCTAATTTTGATTTCGTGAAGAATTAATTTTTGTGTTTGGCTACAAACAAAAAAAAAAAAGAGGAAGATTTATATTAGAGTTTCTCCTAATTGATCTCCAGGTTTGAAGGTTGTGCGATAAGAAAGTGAAAAGAGATAGAATTCTTGAATATTATTGTCAAGTCTGCAAAGCCAGAAATTGAAGTATTCGTATGACTATGACTACCGTTTCGAATAGATCGAAGGAGAGCATAGTCCCGAGCACTACCGTTTCGATCAATTCAATAAAACAACGATTCATAGTTTTTACGTTTCCGCTATGTTTCTCATTTTCTTTATGGTATCAGAGAGCCAGGGGCGGGGGTTCGGATACCTTAATATTGGTGAACCCTCGCCCGATCCGTTTTCCGCTTTCAAACCATTATCATAGTCCCGATCCTTCTTTCCGTTGTAAACAAAACTTTGTTTTACATATTAACCCCTTATCGTCCTAAAAACATCCCTCCATTAAATAATTTTTCATGGTTTCTTGGTTCTAATTTAATTTGCTACAAGTTTAATTGCAGTAATATATCCAAACCCAGAAACAATTCAAACATAAAGACGAGATCTTCTCGTCTCTGTTCACACACCCTGTCAGCCCGTCTTGCTTTTCTTATGCACCCAATCTCAAACCTTTACATCCACATCTTGTCTTTCTAATCAGACTCAGGAAAAAAAAATTTAGTTTGTCATCAGGCCACAATAAGACTTCTTTGCTCAACATGTTCAACCCCACCAATTCACTCCGTCCTTGTGTCGTCCCATCTTCGGTCCATGTTTTTTTTTATTAGGTATTATTTCTAAATAAATAAAAACTCTTCCTTAATTATATCATCTATTATTATTATTTTGGCATCTAATCTAATATCAATTTTTCATGTGACATCAAAAAAAAATACAGATCCATTGCAACAATGACAACTAGGGCCGACATCACAATCATTCATCCAGAATGAAACAACAAAAAGGAAACAACAATCATCAAGGACTCTCGGAAGAGCCAGATATGCGTGAGCCGAGGAAGTCAAACCTACAAACTAATGGACTCCGGAAAAGCCGAAAAAGACGTGCTTCGGAGTGGAGATGCCCTCCAACACACACACAACTAATGGACTCCGGTGGACCCGTCGGGGTGGAGATGCCCTCCAAAAACATCACAACTATGGACTCTGGAAGAACCGTCGGGTGGAGATGCCCTCCAAAATATATAACAACTATGGACTCCGTAATAACCGTCGGAGTGGAGATGACCTCCAAATTATGCCAGACAAACTCGGCCCAAACCGGCGCTCGTTTGAAGAGGTATTAGAAGATAATGTCATGTAGATGATATCTCGAAGATAATGATGGATGTCAAAATAAAAGGATAAAAGTTTGTTATAGATTAGATTAATGTTTGAAATAAACCACTCCAAATGATAAGATAGTTTATCGTTTGTTTTATTTATTTTGAATTGATTTATTATCTTATTTATCTCTTATATAAAGAAAAAAGCATTATGTATCGCTTTCGATCAATTCAATAAACAACGATTCATAGCGCTTTTACGTTTCCGCCACGTTTTCATTTTCTTTAGCAGTACTATTGATAATTGTGATCTAGGCATATTGTAATCAATTATGTAAATATGTGTAATTTATCATTTATTGATACTGACGAGCTTATATTCGTAACATTACTTGATGAACAAAACCAGCTCGTGGGATCCTTTGATTGTTTTCAAAAGATCAAAGAACCTTATAAATCAAAGGGTAAAAATCGGTATATCAAATAAATACGAAGCCAGTCCACACAAACCAACCAAGAGAAAAAATGAAAGGAAATATGAGCCACCTAAAAACAAAACAGAAAAAGAGAAACAACAAACATATCAAAGAAGGCTATAAATAGATTTGGTAATTAACAGCAACAGGAAGAGGGTTGTTCTTCCAAGAACTCCATTCATGGCCGGCTAACCCATTAGGCGAGACAGACGACAGCCGAGACCCATCGTCTGGGCGGGCCCTGAGTTATGTGTTTTTCTTAAAGAAACTGTCTAGGTACAATCTTAACTAACCCAATATAATGTGTTTATGAAAAATAAATCTTAAGCCTCAATGACAAAAAAAAAAAAAAAAAAAAAAAAAAAAAAAAAAAAAAAAAAAAAAAAAATCCACGGCTCCTATAATATGTATTAATTAAAGGCTCAATGACAAAAAAATAAAAAATAAAAAATCAAGGGCCTTTATAAAATTTGGTGGGTCGTCAAACCAACAAAGATAAATCACCTATAACTCTATAAATTAAGTATAAGAAGTAAGAGAGCCGAACCCACGCTGAGCAGTGAATTTATTTCTCCTAAAATTTGTAAAATAATAGATACTTAGGTTTTGTCTCAATTCCTAAAATTGAAGAAAAATGAAAGAAAGCAAAATCAAGAAAAGTTTCAATTTAATTAATTATTTCCTCAATTTAACGATTGTTTCATCGATTCAAGTATGATTCGTTAAATTATTAATAAATTGGTTATAGTTGACCGCAATCACAAGATCAACCAATCTCTCCTAAATTCGATAATCAAGACACTGGTCGTTAATTATTCTCTAACCGAAACACCCTGCAGACACGGTCATAAGAGTTTGGAATCCCGGAAGCATTAAGATTTGAGAGACCCAATTCAAGGTACTAATCCAACCGGACTAATTTTAACCTGGATTATCTAAGTCACAACAGGGAATCCTACAAATTTCACGATCCGGCAGTAATGTGTTGTTACCACTAAAAATCCAATCTTTTATGGCAAGAATCGCTAAGATGGATTTTGATCTTTAGATCAAAATAATCGCTTAATCATCGCTACGCCAACAAGAACGAATAATTTTAATCCTATATTATATAAATCGTAAAAGCGATAAATACTAACAATCAAACGAGGAAAAAAGATTTAGATCTCATAACCAAATAAAATCGAAGGTTGATAATCAATCATTTGGAAGAGAAATAAAACTAACCGATCATTAAAATATAAAATAAAATAAATCAAAAGCAGAAAAAACTGTACCAAAATTCGAAGAAAAGAAGTCGAAAACGTAAGGTACGCAACTCTTCTCTTTTTGTTTTCGTCCCCGCCTCTTTTTTTTCTAAGATTTGCTGCTCACGTAGCAATAAGATAAAAATAGTAATAATTGGGCCAAGCCCAATCTTATTCTTTATTTTTTTCTTAAATTCCTTGAATAGTCTTATTTAATAATAATAATAATAATAATAATAATAATAATAATAATAATGGTCCTGTTAGTAATAAAAATTCAATGTGACTAAAGAGGGAAAATCCACCGTTGGCTTTAATTGATTTTGTCTTCTCTTCACTAGTCGGGACTACGACATAGGTAGAAACTGAAATTCTCGAACTTCAAAGTCCTTTTTCCGTATCTTCCACAAAACTTCCAAAAATTGCTTTATAAGTCTTGAAATCTACCATCACCGCTCACGAGCTCTTAAAACCTAAAAATCATCCAAAACATACTCGGAACAGAGTATCTCCCGACAAAATATATATAAAATAGGCACGCGAAAAGCCCATAAAATACACTATCATCAAATGTGTATTATTATAATAATAATAATTATCAAAACATTAGAAAGCCAAAAAGAGACCAACCTACTACAATGACACACGTACGTTTGAATGAGTTATCAAAGATATCGATTGAGAAGAATATGATTAATGAAATTGACAACTCTATTTTGATTAGTGATTTCGAATCTAATGCAAATTTTACTATGGTCTGACTTGGTGATCCTGAACCAATTGGAAATCAGAAAAACACATGGGGCCTTACCGTGTAAAATATAAATACCATGTTTTCACAATTTTACCCTTCTTTTAAGAATTTTTATAGGTGAAACAAGTGTGACATTATGGTCCATGACCACCATAAAATAGTTGCGCATCTAATTGTGCTACAAGAGCAATTTGAAGTAGTGTATGTGTTAATACGTTTGAATTTGGATTTTGTTTCTAAATATGCTATAACAGAGATATTGAATTACTACTTTGTAGGTTGTTTTAATTTTGTAGCTATCGATGAATTTGAATTTCGTATCTACAGATGTTAGAAGCGCGATGTTGAAATAAAATTTTGATAGTATGTTTTCAGAGAAAAAAAATCGAACTAAAAAGAACCATCTTTGGCAAGTCACCGAAAACCCAAAAATTTCAGGGCCGGCCCCGACTCCATTCCAAATTTAACGTTGAGCATCTTCTCATCTTCTGTTAATTAATCCATGTGAAAGAGGACACTTGAATCTCACCAAACACCGACACCTCATCCAAGAACATAGAATGAAACACCATCACATTTTCTTAATCCACAGGATATATATATATATATATATATATATATATATATATATATATATATATATATATATATATATAAGTGGTCCTTACCTATTCTATATAATAGAGGTTAGATGAAAGCTAGTATGGAAAGAAAAAAACTGATCAATTATTTATTCGGTGAACTTGTGATGTATTAATTTTGGGACACGACTGGTGCAGTTAATATGTTTGGGAAAGATGACGACCCAATTGAATGACCAAAATTATTGGGTTCCATTATTTTTTCTTAAATTTTGAAAAGAAATAAAAATGAAATGACGTAGATTTTACTTGGACACCAAAATTAGACATCAATATTCGACAGATGATCTCAACTCGAATTATTAAAAAAATTAGATTACGACTGTTGTATTAAAAGTTGTACCAGAAAACATTTATTATAAATATTTTTAATAATCTCTCACATATATGATTTATATATATATATATTCTAATCAATTAGCACCATCCATATTTGACTAGAACAAAGTTAGTAATTATCCGTAAAAGACCAAACATTTAAAAATTTAATCATCTATAAATACTCAAAACCTCAATGTGTGAAATTCAATGATTTTAAATAGGTGTGGAGCTAGATTTTAAATTTACTTTATCGTTTAAAGTTTATTTTTACATTTCATTTTGTATAGGATGGGGTGTTTATATGATGGATATTAAAAAATGAGCAGTTCCCTTCAAAAAAAAAAAAAAAAAAAATGAGCAGTAGGATTCGTAAATCTTCCGGATGTAGAGCACAACCAGTCTCCTAGTATAAGCAGTAGGAACCCATAAAAGAGGCAATCCCATATCTCTAACTCCCAAGACTAAAATATTATAACATGTGTTTTGTCTTCTACTACTTGTATGTTTTCTGTCATATAAAGGCTAAAATCTATAATAATAACTTTAATTAAAAGACATATCATCAATTCACTTATATATTATTTGAGTTTTTATAAGTGAATAAAGTATTTATCTAAAGGGCATGGTTTTTTTTTTTTTTTTTTTTTTTTTTTGTAAGTATTTATTTCAGAAGAGAAGTCATAACTTAATGACATAGACAAAGCTGCTTCTCGTAGAACGAACTCATAAAATCCACATAATCGTCGATATTTGACTACGTTGTCGGAAAATTACTGGAAGGTACTGTTCATTGCAGGGTACTAATCCAGTAATCCTTGTAAAACTCGATGATCCCGGCCGTATTGATAAGCACGAGACACGAGTTTATATAAAAGATTTAAAACCAGCTAGCTTCATTTGCTAATTCCTCATACTGTAGGCTAGAGATGCATGAAAGAAGAAGAACACTGTATACGCCTGTACGAGATACGTAGATACAGGATATACGGATGGGGATTTTTGAAAAATATTAGATACATGCAGGAAGGGCATAATGATAATTAAATATATAAAATATATACACCAAACTGTACATTAGAAAAATATAATTAATGACCAAATAATAAATATAATAATACATAAAATAAACCTCTTTAGAAGTTCTTGTAATTTTTAGTACTCTAATGTGGTTCTTCATTAGACATATTCAAGTTATGAATATATTGCATATATCCAAATCATGTATCCAACTTTTAAAATTACGAATTCGTCCTCAAACGTGTATCCGATGTGTATCTATATCGGATACGGGACACGCTACCTAACATAAATACCATGCGTCATAGGTGAAGTGTCTTGAGTATAATAGCATCTGCTGTTGGAACCTCTTGAAACATATCCCCTTCAATATTTTCTACCCCTATAAGAGTGAAAGCATACATCTTTAAGTTCTTTTTAATAAATAAGTTAATTAAACATGCGAAGAATATATTCCTGGATCCATATATCGTTGCCTGATACTATGATAAAAATATATACATGTCCACCAAAATACAACATGAGGGATTTCAAGTTCAAAACTCGGGGCCTTTAAATGAAGAAAACTCGGCTTCTAAGTATGATGTGCGAAAAAATATAAAGTCTAGTCAAAATTGAGGGAATCATCGATTTACACTACTCTGTAAGAATCATTGACTTTGTACCCGACTTGATATAATATTAGTCCAACGATTGTGCTATGAAAACAAATCATACCAGGATATGGAGGCGCGTTTTTGATAACTTGAGGCAAGTCAAAGTTGATCCACAAACATATGGATACTTAGAAACAACAGATTGTATAGTGGAACCAAGACCACCACCAACATCAACAACCTTTTTAAGGTTGTCAAAACCTTGATAAACTCTATGAATTTCTTGCATTATAAAATTAGCTCTGCTCTTCAATGCATTGTTTATACTTTCATTGAAAATCTGGTCAGTTCTCATCATCTCAAACACATTCATCCCATTATGAGCCTTGTTGAATGGAACCCCTCCTTCCAAAACTGAATCTTTCAAATACAAACTGCATCATAGAAACATTTTTACCTTAAATATATTATTTATTTATTTTAGTGACATATCGGGCCTTTAAGATAGGAAAATTCTTACTGGGGAGATTACATAATGCTTGTGGCCGTTGGATCGCGTGACGTGTATGCGTGAGAGAGACAAATCTTAATTTTTCTTCGTGAAATATCGCAAGATCCATCTAACTGACAAGACTTATGAGAAATAATGGTAAATTTCCTTAAGATATATTTGAACCATTTTTAAAATCACATCACGACAGAATTCTAGTTTATAGAAGTTCAACGTACAACAAATGAAGTAAAAACAGACTTCAAAATCAATGCAAATTCGTTGTCAAACTTCATCACTTGAAAATGATTTAAAAGGGAACATCTTTTCACACGGCACTCATTCTGATTTAATTCGAGTTAGAAATTTGAATGTTTTTCATATTTAATATCGGTCAGATTGATTTTCTGACTAAAATTAATTCAAGAATACTTTTAACATTCTGTCTTAAATTCGGTCAGAATCAACGAGTGCGAAAAAAACATAAATTTGAGGGGTAAAATTGGAAAAAAAATTGCTTTGTATTAAGACTTTTGACAGTGTGAAAAGACATTCCCATATTTTATATCATTTATTATGATGAACTGTTTATAATAATCTTTATGATTATTAGGATCAAGCGATTACCGTTGTACTAAAACCAATTGGTGTTAGTAAAGGCGCTACTATATTTCCTTCTATCACTTTTAACAGCGCCACTATATTTCCTTCTATCACTTTTAACACGCCCCCTCAAGTGTAGGCCTATAACAAGTTCGGGCCAACATGGCACACAAAGACATATAAAGCACACAAGCGCCAACAAAGAGCCTTAACACTCAGACAATATAATGGGGAAACAATGTTGGTAGTAAGGATTGATCCCATGACCTCCCGCTCGATACATATTAGGATCGCGACTATCATTATCTTAAAATCAATTGGTGTTAGAACGCGCTTATTCTTATATTTCCTTCTATCACTTTTAACAATGATAAGAAAAATGTAATAATGTGATCTTAGAGCAACACTAATGATAGTGTTCTAGACAATTCTTTTTCTGAAATAGAGAGAATAGATAGTCTAAAATTTGTAAATGAAAAATAATGGTAATCAAATAGATAAGTATTTTTAGATCTTTTTCCAACCCATTGGTTAGAATTGGATAAAGAAGTAGCGAAAGTTTCTGACAAAAAGTAGATAAAATGGCATGTGAAGTGAAAAAAATAAGAAAAAGTAACCCAAAAAAATTAAAAAAGTGACTAAAAGAAAAAACTTGAGGTAATATTTTTTCTACCATTACAGCACTTTTCAATCAATTCCTTTTTATTATCACTCTTTAAAAGTCAAGTCAATCATAAATTGCCATTTGTAAAAAATTGTAATGTGGATAGCATAAATAGCTAGTATCATTATGATTGCTCTAAAGGGATAAGATTTTTATTTAATATGGAGATAGCCATTACATAATGATCCGGGGCCGATTCACACTGCTTAAGAAAATGTTTGAGGCCCACTTTGTTAAAAAAATAAAATTTGAGAGCCAAAATATTATTTTATTGAAATATAATATTAATTATCTACATTTTTATCAACTTAATGTATCATTTAGCTTTTTTTTTTTTTTTTTTTTGTGGTCGTGTACCTTTTAACATTGATGGGTTATCTAACATATTGAATTTACTCGTCTATTGTCTTTAAAAAATTATAATAATAATAATAAAAACAAGGGGAGTGATAGAGCTACCCCTTAAGTCTACGTCATTTTTACACCATCATCATCTCACCACATGTTTTTCACTTGTAAAAGAAATTTAAAAAAATTGAAAAAATCACAACCACAAGATTATGTTGGAAGTAAAAATGGTGCAGACTTGAGGGAGTAGATCTATCATTACCCTAAAAACAAACCACTTTATGATTCATATATATATATATATATATATATATATATATATATATGAGACGGTGCTATGTATATATAAAATTCATAAATAATTTATTATTTAACGGGGGTGGGTATTACGAAAAAGAATATTCATACCCTATCTGCCCGTGATAGGTTTGAAATATCAAATTTGTATCTTCCCGGTATCTTTAAAATTCTTTTCTATGGGAAGTGACATTTGGTTGTAATAATATTACTTCCTCCGTCCCACTTTATTTGTCCTGTTTGATTTGATTAGCGTAATTATTGCTTTGAATCTCATTAAATGATCTAATATTTTTAGATATGATAAAGTATTACCTAAATGACATATATATAAAAATATTATATCATTTAATGAGATTCAAAGTATTAAATACGCTAGTCAAAATCTCTTTGAATAGTCAAAGAAGACGAATCTCATTAAATGATCTAATATTTTTACATATGATAAAGTATTACTTAAATGACATAAATATAAAAATATTAGATCGTTTAATGAGATTCAAAACATTAAATACGCTAGTCAAAATCTCTTTGAATAGTCAAAGAAGACAAAAAAATGGGACGGAGGGAGTAATATATATATATATATATATATATATATATATATATATATATATATATATATATATATATATATAACACTCTTAAACGTATAATTAAAATGGCTGAAAACGCCCCCAGGGACATAACTTGGAGTTAGCGAGGCGTGGAGTGCGTAATTGCAGCCTAGCGGGAGGTTAGATGTTCGATTCCCACAAGGTGCGAATTATTCCATCATGTTAAAGGTAAAGTTCTATTGACTCTACGAAAATTTCTTGGGGATCTTGATTTACATCTCCACTCATCCCGTGAGACAGGGGGAGTGAGGACCCTCGGGGGTAGGGTTTACCCTTAAAATGGGCTAGAAAACGAACCAGCTTTCTCTGATAGCATTCCCATAAACAACAGGAGGAGCCAAAGAGAGTCCATTTTCATCGGAAGCAAGAAACTTGCTCAAAGAATTCAACCCATATTTTCTAGAACCTTCTTTCCCATCTTCATCATTAACAAGACGGCAATCAAGAACGGATTGGCTAGTAAGTAGTTGCAGCATTCTGTCGAGCACTTGGTGTGTGTCTGCAGTTTGTTTAGCAGCAATTTCAGTATGATACG
This sequence comes from Gentiana macrophylla, assembly GCA_026214975.1. Taxonomy (NCBI): domain Eukaryota; kingdom Viridiplantae; phylum Streptophyta; class Magnoliopsida; order Gentianales; family Gentianaceae; genus Gentiana; species Gentiana macrophylla. The sequence goes on along the minus strand of CM047812.1, from coordinate 120,212,642 downwards.
AAAACGTTACCGTCACAATAAAACTGTCATAACAAATGACTCACTATGTAACTGGAATCCTTTTGTAAATTTGGTTTCGGTTTTCTCCGATTACAAAATTGGTCTTGTAAATTGTTTTTTATTTTTTGCAATAATAATCCTTAACGTCAAAAAATGCTGATTAGATTATTTTTCCGACTAAATCAATGAAAATCGCAATGTCAGCCAAACCATTTACACGTCAGCATTTTTTTAAACATTAAATAAATTGGATATTTGTTTTTAAAGACTAGTTTGAGTACTTAATTAGACACTTAAGACATATTTAAATCTTAATTGGTTATAAGGGCATAAAATTAGTAACTAGACAAAACAACCCCTAATTAATTAAAAAAGGCAACGCTGATTTTTTTTATTTTCTGGAAGCTAAAAAATGTATTTTTTTCTGGACGCTAAAAAGACAATCTACTATGGATACATATATATATATATTCAATTTTTTGTGAAACTAACTGTGGTCGTGTTTGAATTAGATACCAGAATTCTCTATTATCAATCTTGTCAGGGCAAATGTGTTTGAATTCTTTTGTTTCAATTTTCTGAAATTATAATGTGAATTAAGATTACATTCCGGCAGGGCTATCGTATTTTTATTGTGATTGAAAGGGGGTGGCGTTTACTTGGACCAATTCCTTGACTTTTATATTATCAGTCATACTCGGGGTTATTGGATTTTTAGTCCTATAACTTTTCCCGTTTTTGTAAATAGTCTTCTTTTTGCGTCGGTAGTACTTTCAGTCCTATAATTTTCTATTTTTTGGATTTTTAATCCTTTTCGCCTAATCATCGCCGGAGCTCCGGAGAGATGGCTTAGGTGGCTGCGAAGTGTATTGTGAGACCCATAAAATATGACGTGGCTGATTCGTGGCATGTGGGGCCCATTTTGAAGAGTTATTGTGGGACCTATAAAATATGATGTGGCTGATTCGTGGCATGTGGGGCCCATTTTGAAGAGTTATGATGTGGCTGATTTGTGGCATGTGGGGCCCATTTTGAAGAGTTATTGTGGGACCCATAAAATATGATGTTGATGATTCGTGGCATGTGGGGCCCATTTTGAAGAGTTATTGTGGGACCCATAAAATATGATGTGGGGCCCATTTTGAAGAGTTGAAGGCTGAGGGGATTCAAACCCATGGCGACTTTCAGATCATTTTTAAATCATTACAATTCTGATATATAGAATACTTTGTTCAAACTGTAACTAACAAAGATAATCACCAAGTATTATATGTGAATAAATTTGATACATATGTTACGTACGTGCGTGTGTGTATATATATATATATGTTATGTATGTATATGTATACACACACACACATATATATATATATATATGTACACACGTAAGTATATATTTATATATCTATATACGTGTATATATACATGTATCTATATATATACACACACGTACGTATATATATACATAAATATATAAATATATATATATATATATATATATATATATATCTTTGTATGTATCTATCTGTATATATATGTATATATATATATCTTTGTATGTATCTATCTGTATATATATATGTACATATATATATATATATATATATATATATACACACACACACGCACGTACGTAACAAACATAATATGTATCGAATTTATTCACATATAATACTTGGTACTTATATTTGTTAGTTCTAATTCAAACAAAGTATTCTATGTCGTGTAATGGTAAGCTGATTGGAAAATGACCCAAAGGTCGTGGGTTCACTTGACAGCCACCTAAGCCATCTCACCGGAGCTCCGGCGATGATTAGGCAAAAAGGACTAAAAATCCAGAAAATAGAAAGTTATAGGACTGAAAATGCTACCGGCGCAAAAAGAGGACTATTTATAAAAACGGGGAATCCAATAACCCCGTCATACTCCAAAGGAATTAATTGTGCTTTCAGTCGGATTTAATTCCGTAAATGATCCACTTTATTCAACAATAAAATGTGTATATACCAGTAGCGGATTCATTTCTTTTTTTAATAAGACATTGAATAAATTCAAAGATCGAGTGGAGATATCAATAGTATTTTTATATTTTTTTCACCAACAAAACTATATTATTTTTCGGATCTCAATGCACTGACCTTCTCCTTCTCTCATTTGGGTCCGTCCTTGGTATATATATACAACCTTTAAAAATCAAACCGGTGAGACAATCTTCGATTTACATCTTTCAAAGACTTTAGGGGTTCAGTTGAATAAGAAAAAAAAATAGAGAAAAAAAAAAAAAAAAGGGGAGATGATTTGAGACACCCTTTGTTACGTCGACGAATTTATGAAAATTTACAAGATAAGTTTGTATTTAACCATTTGAGTTAAGTTGAACATAAAATCATATTAAATTCATGAAAAAGAATGGATCTTTAATTACTAGGATTTATGTGAAATTGTCAATAATGGAGAGTTTGATTAGGTTTTTCAGTTGTCAACCAAGAAAGGTGGAAAACGATAATTGATGAACATGTTAGTTTACTTGTAAGATAAATCATACAACTAAAAAGGAGTATATTTTGATTTGTGAATATCTGTTAGTGGTGTCGATTTGGATGGTATTGTGGTGGTTATAAGGATTTTATATATGTGATGAACATCTTAGTTTAGTCGTAAGATAAATTATACAACTAAAATTGAGTAATGATAGTCCACAACAAAATGGTCAAGATAAAAATATAAAATACATTTTGCATCATTGATTATGATGCAATACTCATTGATATATGAGGGTCTCGTCATATTCAAATGTGTAAAATTTGTTGTGACCATTTATTTTGTAAAAAGAGAGCATTACATCTTGAATCATGGAAATCTACTTGTCGTCTCAAACTTAGTGGTGGACTGGGATTACGTACTGCTCAAGACATGAATAATGTTTTACCAGCCAAACTTGTGTGGCGGTCACTTACGGAACAAGGTAAATTGTGGGTACAAATTTTTAAAACAAACACGGTTACTTATTGAACATGACAGATTGTTGGTACAAATTTTACGACACAAATACGCAAATACGGTTACTTACTGAACATGGTGAATTGTGGGTATAGATTTTACGATCCAAATTAAATAAGGTTCACCTCTTGACGCACCTAAATCCACATGCACTTTTATCTGACGTCGCATTTGCTATGCTGCAAATACTTTTCAAAGTGCTTTTGACTTCGACGATTATGGTAATACTATCTCCGTCCTATAAAATGTGTCCCCTTTTAAAAAATCATTGTCCTATAAAAAGCGTCCATTTAGAATACCAATACATGATTTAATGCACTTTTTTTCCAAACATACCCCTATGATAACATTTAATGTTTACATATTCATTTTATATCCCAAAAGAGCATTTATTATCTGATGCGTATATATGTCCATTAGCACTTAAAATACAACACATTAATAATTTATTAATCTGCGTGCACCATAAAAAAAGGACATTTTTTGTGGGACGGAGATGGTATTATAAGAAAGCTGACTCCTTCAGCTAACTTTTTTGTGAAATCTGTATATTTTGAACTTCAGTGTCAGCAAGACCCCTCCTTGGTAACTTGCACCATTGTCTAGAAATTAATCTGGCCTATTAAAGGCCCTCTTAGAGGTAATGTTCTACTTTGACAAATTCAATGGGGTGTCCTTCCAACGGCTAATCTCTTATTTTCAAGGCACATAACCGACGATGGAATTTGTTATAAATGTGGTGTGTTCCTTGAATCCAACATACACGCACTTAGAGACCGTTCTAGGGTGAATAATATGTGGAGTGATGTGATTCATCGATATCATTGGTCCTACTATACTCGAGTATTGAGATCTCTGAATGGCTTTAGAGGTGTTTCAACATGAATATATACAAGAATGACAACATTGAATTTTGGAGATATCTGTTTCATGAACTCGTTCAAAGAATCAGGTATTGCTTGGCCAGAAAATTCTGGGAATATCTCTTTCGTGAACTCGTTGAAACATCAAAGTCTATGTTTTTGACTTTGTTGTAGATATATGTGTGCTTTAATTTACAGCTTTGTTCCGTCTTAAAATAATACTCTTCACAATAAACGACAGTTGACCTCTTATTTTACGCAATTTAAACAATATTGTCATAGTAATAAAATTACTAGTCTCTTTCTAAAATTTTGTTCTAAACTTTAAAGTCACTTTCAATAAGCTTTGACTTCATTATTGTTCTGCCCAATGAATAAATTTTATTTTATTTTTGTTTTTTAACAGCAGCAGTATTAAACAAACGACAGCAAATAACATAAAAACAAGAAAGATTAATTAATTAACTTGAATCAGCAAATTAATAATCCTTGTAAAACTCTATAACCCCATATTGATAAGCACGAGGCACAAGTTTAACAGAATTAAAACCAGCTTCATTTGCTAAATTCTCAAACTGTTTCAAACTTCTCTCTTTTTCCTCCATCAGACACAGCATACATAAGCATGTCTGCAATAAATGCACTTCTTGAAACAACATCATGTTGAAAAATTGGGGTTTAGATAACAACAACAATGTCGAAAACGCAGGGAAAACTAAAACGCAGAAATTTGATTTGCTTGATATGAACGTAGAATCATGTAAACACTTTCCTACAAAAGTTATTTGCCCCTTACAGAATGCCTAGGGTGTCACAAATACTTTTGTGAGATAAGAATACGTTTTCCCTTCAAATTTAGGCACAAAAGATGAAGATTACTCTTGGAGATAGTTTGCAAGGTGTTTTTACTATCAAAGATGAATGTGCCAAATTCCTCTTTGTTTAAAGCACTTAAAAAGATCATATATAGTGGTGGAAAACCGACATCTCATGTATGCAACCTTTTAAAATAAGTTACATACATAAATCAGTTGAAAAGGATGAAAAGACACACCTCTTCAGAATTTCGGGCCACAGGCGGGCGCCTGTGGCCAGCCTGTGAAACCATAAATCGACCAAAACTCTCTAATCAACTTTCTGCACAGATTTTTCCCACAGGCAGGCGCCTATGTTGACAGGCGGCCGCCTGTCGCCTGTTTCTCCAAATTCTGAATTGTAGTCCTTTAAGTGGATTTTCAGTCCTTTAAGTGATTTTCCCGAACTATACTTGATCATTTAAATCCGTAAACTTGTAAATACTTATATGAGCATACACTCCGTACCTCCAAACTCATATTATAGCATTCCGAGTTCACCCATCTTTGTACCAAACCCCGATTACATAAATGAACATGGTAACACTTAAATTACCAACAATCCTCCCTCATTTAAGTGTAATCCTTGGTTTAGCTGAAGAACAGTCAAAACATAACAACTCATGCATCAATGATAATGTCACGAAGATTGAATTATCACCTAGTAATATTACACATTTCAAATATTCGCGTATTGGGGTGTGTCTAAGCATTGAACCCCTTTACACGTTTTGAATAAATGAAGATAACATACACATGAGTTAATATAACTCCAAAAGCTTATTCTTGACACTAATTATTCAGGCATTGTGTCCATATCCATTCATGAGCATATAGAAAGCCAACTCTCGAACTTCCTTGAAGCGGACAAACTTCATACTCATATAGGTGAGCCTTTATATTATCGTGCACCTGCAATAACACTTTATCAAAGACTCATTAAGAAGAATCTCTTCATCCTTAACTTACAGGTAACAGCACATACCTCGGGATAATATCATGTGCTCAAATCTAGATAATAGGCCTTCCACATTGAATTCTGCCTCTAACATTATATTAGAAGGGAATTGGGTATCCTATCACCAAGATTCAAATGAGTTGTAAACCTATCCCGATTACAGACTTTCGTACCAAGTCTCTAGCCAATCCTTTGGTTAAGTGATCAGCTAAGTTATGTTGAGATCTCACAAACACAACCGAAATCACCCCGTGAGTGATCAACTCACGAACCGCGCTATGTCTAACGCCCAGGTGTCGCGACTTACCATTATACACTTGACTATATGCTTTAGACAAGGTAGAAGCACTATCACAATGGATAGAAATGGGTGAAATTGGTTTTGGCCATAACGGAATTTCATATATCAAATTCCTAAGCCATTCCGCCTCTTTTTCCGGTCGCTAAGGCAACAAATTCGACTCCATAGTCGAGCTAGTAATACATGTTTGCTTTTTGGAAGCCCAAGAAATGGCACCTCCTCCAAGTAAAAATACCCAACCACTAGTAGAAGAATGATCCTCTACATTGGAAATCCAACTAGCATCTGAGTATCCTTCTAGTACTGAAGGATAACCAACATAAGTCAAGCCAAAATCCTTGGTTAACTTAAGATACCTTAGTACACGAAAGTTTCTTGACGCCAATGATGACTACTCGGATTACTCGTGAACTCGCTTAGCTTTCCAACCGCATAAGCAATATCCGGACGTGCTAGTCAGTCATAGCATACATCAAACATCCTTTCACCCGAGAATACTCAAGTTGTAATGTCGGATTTCCCGTATTAGGCATGAGTTTCTCATTAGGATCCATGGGAGTGTTGGCCGGAGTGAAGTTTTCACAATTGAACTTCTTCAACACTTTCTCAATGTAATGAGATTGTGTCAAAGAGAACCTTTTGTCACTCCGTTTTATCTTGATTCCTAGAATCACATCCGCCTCCCCCATGTCTTTCATAGAAAAGCTTGATGACAAAAATGCTTTGCAAAGGTCAACTTGATCTTGGTTAGTTCCAAAGATCAACATGTCATCAACATATAAGCAAATTATCACACCATTACCAGTATTGTCAAATTTGCTATATATACACTTGTCTGATTGATTAATCATAAAACCATGAGACAAGATAGCTTCATCAAATTTATGATGCCATTGTTTAGGTGCTTGTTTAAGACCATACAATGATTTAACAAGTTTACAAACCTTATGCTCATTTCCAGGCAAAATAAAACCTTCCGGTTGTTTCATAAAAATTTCTTCTTCCAAATCTCCATTTAAGAACGCCGTCTTAACATCCATTTGATGGATTACCAGATTGTTAATTGCTGCCAATGCAATCAACAATCTTATTGTGGAGATTCTAGCAACCGGTGCATAGGTATCAAAATAATCAATACCTTCCTTTTGTCTAAAGCCTTGAATTACCAATCGGCTTTATACCGCCGACTGATGCCGTCAACTTTCATCTTTCTTTTAAAGATCCACTTGCAACCCAAAGGTTTGCAACCACGCGGAAGATCCTCAAGGATCCACGTGTTATTTCCCATTATGGAATCCATCTCATCAGTGATGGCTTCTTTCCAAAATGACATGTCTCGAGACTCCATGGCCTACTTAAAAGTCTTAGTATCCTCATCAATATTATAACAATATGAATATTGGAATCCTACTTCATCTCTTGTTCCTTCTACCAAATAAGTTTGATAGTCGGATCCAAAAGACTTTGCTTTCCTAGCCCTTTTGCTTCTACGAAGCTCCTGATGGGAGTCAACTTTACGTGATTCCGGTGCATTTTCTACCCCCATTTACCATATTTTTAGCATGTTTCTTGTTGTTTCTAGACCGTTTTGGGGTAATATCTTGAGTTTATAGCACGAGGAGTAATTCCGTCACTTTGATGGTTTACTACCTCTTTTTATTGATATTAACCTCATTCCGAGCACTTTTACCCTCCGGAATCGTTTGTGTGTCTTGTTTGTTCATGAGGTTGTAGGGTATTGGTGTCTCGAGAACCCGGAAGGCAAAGATTTATGATGAGAAGCATGGTCAAGGTGCAACAATGAGCCAAGGAAGGAGAAAGAGGAAGAAAAGGGAGATGAATGGTTGGTACCCTTGTGGTGTGTTCGGTTCAGCAGCATTTTGACCCATTATGGAGGCATTTTTTGGTCATGGTTTCTTCATGAAAGTTGTAGACAATTCAAAGAGCTTTCCAACGCATCTTGAATCACTCCAATCAGAGCTCGGATGAAGAAGTTATGAAGGATTTACTGAAGCCTACAAAAACTGAGCATCTCGTCCGTCACGGACAACACTTTTCATCCGCACGGATAACTCTCTGCAGTTGCGAAAAACTCAAAAATGAAGAACTGTCCGTCACGGACAACCTTCCTATCCGCACGGACGGCTTTCGGGTTATAAAAAGAGCCTCATAAATGCGGAGTAGTGGGGAGGAGGTTTTAAGCGACTTTGGGCCTCTTTTGGGCGATTTTCTTCATCCTTAGGAGTTAGAATTAGTGCTATATATCATTAGAATCGTCTTTCGATCCTCTCTTTGATTATCTAACTTAGAACTTCGATTTGTTACATTTCGATTGTCAAAATTCGATCTTTTGGAGCACGAATTTGGTACTCTTAATTTCTTAATCAAGTAAGTTTATTCTCTTGTTCTTTTATGGTTATTGCTATGTTTTTCTACCTTGTTTGTTGTTTAGATTCGATTATGAGTAGCTAGATTTGTCGTATGGTCGAACCACGTGAATGCGGGTGAAACACCATTAGAGATGAACCGGGAGGTAGTGTAGCGTGTAATTTAACGTTCTAATCGATAATCCACATCACGAAACTTGTTTTGATTGTTTTAATAGCTTTGAATGAGATTGACAACCTTGTTCATTGTTGCACACACGTAGCTTATAAATGTATGTTGCGCGTGTGTGAGGAACGGGTTTCGGGACCGTAGAAGTTTTGGGCTTGAAAGGTAGTCTGACACCTACCCGTGTACTAGATTGACGCCCTTGTCATCAAGTCCAGTTCCAATACGGGGTTTGTCCTATGAGTTATCGTTAGATGGCAAGGTAGAGTAAGGCACACTTCCGGGGCAATCTTTCTGAGGGTAAAGTAATCCGCTGAAACGTAGTTCGGTCATACCTCTTTTAATTGTTTAGAATTCCGAGTAGTGTAATCTTTCTTTTATGCAGTAGTATAACTTCATATCTATCTGTTTGACCTGAACTGAGTGCTAAGTCAACTGTGGTACTCAAAAACCAATCTCTGTGGGTTCGACCTCGGACTCCTAAAGCACTATCCTACAATCGACCCGGTCCACTGCCGGTTAGAAAGTAGATTTTGCTAAGGTTTCGAGTTTTTACTTGTTCGACCGGACCTAGAAAATCCGCTTATCAAGTTGGTGCCATTGCCGGGGATTGGCAATGCTTTGATATCACAATAGTTGACCGAAAGCTTGGGCTTAGGTCATTTTTATTGTTTTCTTGTTGTTTTCTGTGATTTTGCAGCTTGAGCATAAATGGGTGGATATTCTCAACAATACAACTTGTATGAAGAAAAATCCACCTATCAATCTTGGGCACCTGAGCTTGGTCAAAATCAGTATTATCAACCTTATGACCAAGAGCAGGGTGCGTTCATGGGATGTGGAATGGACAACGACGATTATCGATATGATGAGGGGAACTATAATGGATGCCAGTGCGGGGCAATTGGAACCGAGAATCGGCCAGAAATTGGGGAGGCAACCAAAGCAGTCAATGTTGGGGCGGAGGCGGGAATTATGATTGAGCAGACCGTGGAATTGGAGCTCTCAAAATCCGCACTTGCAAGAGATTGACCTCGCCTATGCCGAAGAGAGGCGAAGTAGGTATTATTCAGAGTCGATGGAAAGGGTTTCTATGGCTATGGATGAGGAAGTGTCGGCACATCGATTGATCGATTGGTTGAAGCGGATGTTTGGATTATATGCAGAGGCCACGGATGCTCTTGAACGGGCTTGGGAGATTCAAGACAAGTTTTCCAGCGGGGAATATAGGACATGCCCAGCTAATGAAGATTGGCCTCATATGAGATCTGAGTTATGTTGGATGTCTCAGGATATCGTGTCTCTCATTACGGCCCGGATGCCGGATCTAATAGAAAAGTCTTGCGCACAAAAGGGGATTGAGGTTGGTGACGTTACCCCCATGGAAACGGTCCGGGTAGATAGTGATATTGACGAGTCAAGTTGCTATAATGAGGTGCTCGTCATGGAGGATCCAGTGGTTGAGTTGGCCTTATCACCGCCATCCCCCATTGTAGTATTTGATAGTATCAGTTTCCAAGTTCTACCGAGTGAAATTCCGACCAGCGAGCTAAAAAATGATGATGTTTTGGTAGAGTCCGTGGTGCAACCCACCATTTATAGGAATGAGCAAGACTGTTTTGGTGATGGCACGGATTCAATTTGGGATGAAGAGGAAGTGCCAGATTTGGAAATGGAAGATGTGCAAATTCTATCTATTACACCGCCTTGAAGCAATGCAAAATAATGACGTGGAGGGGTGTGTGATAGATTTGAGCATAATATTTGATGAGACAGAATTAGAGACGAAAGAGAAACTGGGATCGCCCATTTCACCCTCACTCCAAATTGAAGTGAATGAAGATGTTATTATGAAGAGTGTCGTGAAATCATATGAGACTAAAAAGCCGTCTATGGTAGAGCTACCGGGAGAAGTGGAGATTATTAGCGCGCCGGTCCCGGATTATTACATTCTTCCACTTTGTGTTGATGAGTATTTCGCGATCGATTTTGTGTACTCACCGGTAGATGGAGCTCAAAGAATTTTTAAAAAGGGACAACTACCATGGAATGGCAATTTTAAGAAGAAGATAGTGAGAGATTTTGACAAAAGAGGATTCCCGAGTTGGCAAGAGGTAACATCGAGGGCTATGAGAGGTAAGTTTCTAGTGAACTCGTTTTCCCCTATGCTTGCTATGTTCATTCTCCTTGAATTGTTGATGTTCTTGAGTTCGGATTTTGGTTGATGGTTTTGGTGATACTTGTTTGAAATAAAATATTTGAATTGTTGTTTTGAGTCTTTTTGAGTTATGAGTCCGTTTAGTGCCATTAAGTCGATGCTAACGACATTAAACAAAGCACTTCTACCTTTTCCTCGCTTGTGGCAATAGTATAACTTTGAAAAATTTGGCATTGTATAAGTCATTTTGTCGAGCCAACGACGTAAAACAAAGAAGCGCTTGGGGAGGCAACCCACCATTTGTTGTGTTTTGCTTGTTTTGAGGTCCATCTTTTGTGTTTTTGGTATTCTTTGTTGAATCCGGATGATCACGAGGTGCCTTATTTGCATGAAATGCACTTTTCCCTCAGATTTGCACTCGTCTGCGTGACGGACGATATAGTCCATCCGCCCGAGATAGATCTCGGGTTTTCACTGCTTTTTTGGCGATCATCGTCCGTCCGGACATACATTTCATCCGTCCGGACGGTTCTTGACTATCCGTCCGGATATACTTCGTATGGGGTGAGAATTTCCTTTTTGACTATGGCTTTTATGCGTAGACGGGGATGCTTTTATGTGAGCCTCTCGTGGCCTTGTTTTATGCGTGGATGCTCTGTGTTTCTTTTGATTATCTTTACATCAAAGTGCAATTCCCGCCTAGTATGGTTGATATGCTTTGATACCTTGATTGTGGCATGGCTTCTATTTGTTATATATATCTCGTATCTATCACCATCTTTTGGCACGTGGACTTTTCCGTGCATGTGTTTGCCTTGGTTTTTGTTTCTATGGTTTGAGATATTCGAGATGGAGCTTACTGTAGAAGATGTCACGCTGGCTATGAGAGCGCGCCTTTTGCCGGGTTTTTATCAAACAGCTAAGTCTTTTACTCTTTTATCTCTCACACAATCGAGGACAGTGTTTCGTTTAAGTGTGGGGTGGGAGACTTAGCCGTTTTCTTGTTTTTGTTGTTAAATGTGCTATATATGTGGTATGCTTAGCCTATGACCAGGCTCGAGTTGATTTTGGGGTAAATTTTAAAATTTTTCAAGGTTTTTAACACCATGTTGTGTGTGTTATTTTCACATTCGAGTGGTGATCACCTTAGTAAGGATCCCGAACATGTACATTGCGGTCTAATATTATCTTGAGAATGGAGTTTATTAATTTCACGTAAGCTACACCTTGTGCACAATTTGATTACTACCACCTCTCATACCACTAGTCTCGAGACGAAATAGAAAGGTTCACCTAAGTAGGACACGGGATGACGGTTTTGGCGTTCTTCTTGACCCTACTTTAGCCAAATAAGCCTGAGCCGAACATTTGACCTTCGTAGCCCCTCTCAGCCTTGATAGAATGGTCCGACCACCATTCATTTTATAGCCGTTTCGTTATTTAACCAGAAACCTACCCTTGAGCCTTAATTATGGTCACATTCCCTTCGTTCGACCCTACGAGTGGACTTAGTCTCTTGTTAGATCACACTTGCCAAGGCAAGTGTGGGGTGGGGGGGAAATGATGTTACTAGTCGGTTGGTTGGTTTCTCGGTTTTGAGCTGTAAGGAGAGGAGGAGCTCCTTTGGTCTTGGTTGCTCGGTTTTGGCACAAAAAGAAAAGAAAATATGTACTTATTTCTTCTTCTTTCAAAAAAAAAAAAAAAAGAGAAAAACAAACAAATAACTTGGATGTATATAGAAATAAAGGATTGGAGTCAAGGGCAATGAGCTTAAAGTTAATGATGATGTTAGGGTTGGGATAGTTAGATAGGTGCTATTGTATTCGATCTCACCTCACGACGCTTGAAACATAGTCGAGTTTGGCAATGAGTTCGGGTGCGTTAGTATCCTATGGCTCCCAAAGTGTTAAAAATGATCAAAAAGGAGTTTTGGTGGTTTGTTTGATATAAATGAAGTGGTACATGTGTTGATTAGGTTCACTTGTACTTCTTTTTCTCCAAGTCCCAAAATACCCTTTTCGATTAACCGGAATTACCCTAGCCTAACGTTATAACCCTTCAAGTCCTACCCGATTGTGTCCAAACTTAGTGACCATGATTAGTGGAGAGGCTAGTGGGTATGAGACGGTTGGTAGACTTTTGGTTGGGATTCAAGCCCCGACAATCATTTTGAGCACTTGGTTTTAGCTTGGCACCACACACACCCCATTTTCTTGATAATGTTGTATCGGTATGTTTATGTTCGTGTTTCTTACTTTGTGGTTACCTCGAGAGTGTGATTAGTAGAACCTACATCACGAAGTTGAATCCCTTGGTTTGTTTTAAAACGCCTAATTTGCTCGAGGGCGAGCAAAGGCTAAGTGTGGGGTGGTGATGGGAGTCAACTTTACGTGATTCCGGTGCATTTTCTACCCCCATTTACCATATTTTTAGCATGTTTCTTGTTGTTTCTCGACCGTTTTGGGGTAATATCTTGAGTTTATAGCACGAGGAGTAATTCCGTCACTTTGATGGTTTACTACCTCTTTTTATTGATATTAACCTCATTCCGAGCACTTTTACCCTCCGGAATCGTTTGTGTGTCTTGTTTGTTCATGAGGTTGTAGGGTATTGGTGTCTCGAGAACCCGGAAGGCAAAGATTTATGATGAGAAGCATGGTCAAGGTGCAACAATGAGCCAAGGAAGGAGAAAGAGGAAGAAAAGGGAGATGAATGGTTGGTACCCTTGTGGTGTGTTCGGTTCAGCAGAATTTTGACCCATTATGGAGGCATTTTCTGGTCATGGTTTCTTCATGAAAGTTGTAGACAATTCAAAGAGCTTTCTAACGCATCTTGAATCACTCCAATCAGAGCTCGGATGAAGAAGTTATGAAGGATTTACTGAAGCCTTAAAAAGCGAGAGCATATGTCCGCACGGACAAGAGTTTTATCCGCACGGACAACTCTGCAGTTGCGAAAAACTCAAAAAATGAAGAACTGTCCGTACGGACAACCTTCCTATCCGCACGGACGGCTTTTCGGGTTATAAAAAGAGCCTCGTAGAAGCAGGAGTAGTCGGAGAGGAGGTTTTAGGCGACTTTGGGCCTCTTTTGGGCGATTTTCTTCATCCTTAGGAGTTAGAATTAGTGCTATATATCATTAGAATCGTCTTTCGATCCTCTCTTTGATTATCTAACTTAGAACTTCGATTTGTTACATTTCGATTGTCAAAATTCGATCTTTTGGAGCACGAATTTGGTACTCTTAATTTCTTAATCAAGTAAGTTTATTCTCTTGTTCTTTTATGGTTATTGCTATGTTTTTCTACCTTGTTTGTTGTTTAGATTCGATTATGAGTAGCTAGATTTTTCGTATGGTCGAACCACGTGAATGCGGGTGAAACACCATTAGAGAGATGAACCAGGAGGTAGTGTAGCGCGTAATTTAACGTTCTAATCGATAATCCACATCACGAAACTTGTTTTGATTGTTTTAATAGCTTTGAATGAGATTGACAACCTTGTTCATTATTGCACACACGTAGCTTATAAATGTATGTTGCGCGACGTGTGGGGAACGGGTTTCGGGACCGTAGAAGTTTTGGGCTTGAAAGGTAGTCTGACACCTACCCGTGTACTAGATTGACGCCCTAGTCATCAAGTCCAGTTCCAATACGGGGTTTGTCCTATGAGTTATCGTTAGATGGCAAGGTAGAGTAAGGCACACTTCAAGTCCAGTTCAAATCCGCTTATCAGCTCCAAAGGCTCATCTTGAGAATTAATATCATTATTGTTCTCCACTCCAACATTAATGGGAATTATATCCTTCGTTCTTTGTATAGACGAAAACCGATTTTCATCAAAGATAGCATCAAGATAAAACGGAGTGACAAAGGGTTCTCTTTGACACAATCTCATTACATTGAGAAAGTGTTGAAGAAGTTCAATTGTGAAAACTCCACTCCGGACAACACTCCCATGGATCCTAATGAGAAACTCATGCCTAATACGGGAAATCCGACATTACAACTTGAGTATTCTCGGGTGATAGGATGTTTGATGTATGCTATGACTAGCACACGTCCAGATATTGCTTATGCGGTTGGAAATCTAAACAGGTTCACGAGTAATCCGAGTAGTCATCAATTGCGTGCAGTAACTCGTGTACTAAGGTATCTTAAGTTAACCAAGGATTTTGTCTTGACTTATGTTGGTTATCCTTCAGTACTAGAAGGATACTCAAATGCTAGTTGGATTTCCAATGTATAAGATCATTCTTCTACTAGTGGTTGGGTATTTTTACTTGGAGGAGGTGCCATTTCTTGGGCTTCCAAAAAGCAAATATGTATTACTAGCTCGACTATGGAGTCGGAATTTGTTGCCTTAGCAGCAGCCGGAAAAGAGGCGGAATGGCTTAGGAATTTGATATATGAAATTCCGTTATGGCCAAAACCAATTTCACCCATTTCTATCCATTGTGATAGTGCTTCTACCTTGTCTAAAGCATATAGTCAAGTGTATAATGGTAAGTCGCGACACCTGGGCGTTAGACATAGCGCGGTTCGTGAGTTGATCACTCACGGGGTGATTTCGGTTGTGTTTGTGAGATCTCAACATAACTTAGCTGATCACTTAACCAAAGGATTGGCTAGAGACTTGGTACGAAAGTCTGTAATCGGGATGGGTTTACAACTTATTTGAATCTTGGTGATAGGATACCCAATTCCCTTCTAATATAATGTTAGAGGCAGAATTCAATGTGGAAGGCCTATTATCTAGATTTGAGCACATGATATTATCCCGAGGTATGTCTTGTTGTTACTGTAAGTTAAGGATGAAAGGATTCTTCTTAATGAGTCTTTGATAAAGTGCTATTGCAGGTGCACGATAATATAAAGGCTCACCTATATGAGTATGAAGTTTGGCTGCTTCAAGGAAGTTCGAGAGTTGGCTTTCTATATGCTCATGAATGGATATGAACACAAGGCCTGAATAATTAGTGTCAAGAATAAGCTTTTGGAGTTATATTAACTCATGTGTATGTTATCTTCATGTATTCAAAACGTGTAAAGGGGTTCAATGCTTAGACACACCCCAATACTCGAATATTTGAAATGTGTAATATTACTAGGTGATAATTCAATCTTCGTGACATTATCATTGATGCATGAGTTGTTATGTTTTGACTGTTCTTCAGCTAAACCAAGGATTACACTTAATTGGGGGAGGATTGTTGGTAATTTAAGTGTTACCATGTTCATTTATGTAATCGGGGTTTGGTACAAAGATGGGTGAACTCGGAATGCTATAAACGCAGAAATTTGATTTGCTTGATATGAACGTAGAATCATGTAAACACTTTCCTACAAAATTTATTTGCCCCTTACAGAATGCCTAGGGTGTCACAAATACTTTTGTGAGATAAGACTACGTTTTCCCTTCAAATTTAGGCACAAAAGATGAAGATTACTCTTGGAGATAGTTTGCAAGGTGTTTTTACTATCAAAGATGAATGTGCCAAATTCCTCTCTGTTTAAAGCACTTAAAAAGATCATATATAGTGGTGGAAAACCGACCTCTCATGTATGCAACCTTTGGAAATAAGTTACATATATAAATCAGTTGAAAAGGATGAAAAGACACACCTCTTCAGAATTTCGGGCCACAGGCGGGCGCATGTGGCCAGCCTGTGAAACCATAAATCGACCAAAACTCTCTGATCAATTTTCTGCACAGATTTTTCCCACAGGCGGGCGCCTATGGTGACAGGTGGCCGCCTGTCACCTGTTTCTCCAAATTCTGAATTTTGGTCCTTTAAGTGGATTTTCAGTCTTTTAAGTGATTTTCCCGAACTATACTTGATCATTTAAATCCGTAAACTCGTAAATACTTATATGAGCATACACTCCGTACCTCCAAACTCATATTATAGCATTCCAAGTTCACCCATCTTTGTACCAAACCCCGATTACATAAATGAACATGGTAACACTTAAATTACCAACAATCCTCCCTCATTTAAGTGTAATCCTTGGTTTAGCTGAAGAACAGTCAAAACATAACAACTCATGCATCAATGATAATGTCACGAAGATTGAATTATCACCTAGTAATATTACACATTTCAAATATTCGAGTATTGGGGGGGTGTCTAAGCATTGAACCCCTTTACACGTTTTGAATACATGAAGATAACATACACATGAGTTAATATAACTCCAAAAGCTTATTCTTGACACTAATTATTCAGGACTTGTGTCCATATCCATTCATGAGCATATAGAAAGCCAACTCTCGAACTTCCTGGGACGGCCAAACTTCATAATCACATAGGTGAGCCTTTATATTATCGTGCACCTACAATAGCACTTTATCAAAGACTCATTAAGAAGAATCCCTTCATCCTTAACAACTACGTGTGTAACAAAGACATACCTCGGGATAATATCATGTGCTCAAATCTAGATAATAGGCCTTCCACATTGAATTCCGCCTCTAACATTATATTAGAAGGGAATTGGGTATCCTATCACCAAGATTCAAATGAGTTGTAAACCCATCCTGATTACAGACTTTTGTACCAAGTCTCTAGCCAATCCTTTGGTTAAGTGATCAGCTAAGTTATGTTGAGATCTCACAAACACAACCGAAATCACTCCGTGAGTGATCAACTCACGAACCGCGCTATGTCTAACGCCCAGGTGTCGCGACTTACCACTATACACTTGACTATATGCTTTAGACAAGGTAGAAGCACTATCACAATGGATAGAAATGGGTGAAATTGGTTTTGGCCATAACGGAATTTCATATATCAAATTCCTAAGCCATTCCGCCTCTTTTCCGGCTGCTGCTAAGGCAACAAATTCTGACTCCATAGTCGAGCTAGTAATACATGTTTGCTTTTTGGAAGCCCAAGAAATGGCACCTCCTCTAAGTAAAAATACCCAACCACTAGTAGAAGAATGATCATCTACATTGGAAATCCAACTAGCATCTGAGTATCCTTCTAGTACTGAAGGATAACCAACATAAGTCAAGCCAAAATCCTTGGTTAACTTAAGATACCTTAGTACACGAGTTACTGCACGTCAATGATGACTACTCGGATTACTCGTGAACCTGCTTAGCTTTCCAACCGCATAAGCAATATCTGGACGTGTGCTAGTCATAGCATACATCAAACATCCTATCACCCGAGAATACTCAAGTTGTAATGTCACATTTCCCGTATTAGGCATGAGTTTCTCATTAGGATCCATGGGAGTGTTGGCCGGAGTGGAGTTTTCACAATTGAACTTCTTCAACACTTTCTCAATGTAATGAGATTGTGTCAAAGAGAACCCTTTGTCACTCCGTTTTATCTTGATTCCTAGAATCACATCCGCCTCCCCCATGTCTTTCATAGAAAAGCTTGATGACAAAAATGCTTTGCAAAGGTCAACTTGATCTTGGTTAGTTCCAAAGATCAACATGTCATCAACATATAAGCAAATTATCACACCATTACCGGTATTGTCAAATTTGCTATATATACACTTGTCTGATTGATTAATCATAAAACCATGAGACAAGATAACTTCATCAAATTTATGATGCCATTGTTTAGGTGCTTGTTTAAGACCATACAATGATTTAACAAGTTTACAAACCTTATGCTCATTTCCAGGCAAAATAAAACCTTCCGGTTGTTTCATATAAATTTCTTCTTCCAAATCTCCATTTAAGAACGCCGTCTTAACATCCATTTGATGGATTACCAGATTGTTAATTGCTGCCAATGCAATCAACAATCTTATTGTGGAGATTCTAGCAACCGGTGCATAGGTATCAAAATAATCAATACCTTCCTTTTGTCTAAAGCCTTGAATTACCAATCTGGCTTTATACATGTCGACAGTTCCGTCAACTTTCATCTTTCTTTTAAAGATCCACTTGCAACCCCAAGGTTTGCAACCACACGGAAGATCCTCAAGGATCCACGTGTTATTTCCCATTATGGAATCCATCTCATCAGTGATGGCTTCTTTCCAAAATGACATGTCTCGAGACTCCATGGCCTCCTTAAAAGTATTAGGATCCTCATCAATATTATAACAATATGAATATTGGAATCCTACTTCATCTCTTGTTCCTTCTACCAAATAAGTTTGATAGTCGGATCCAAAAGACTTTGCTTTCCTAGCCCTTTTGCTTCTACGAAGCTCCAAAGGCTCATCTTGAGAATTAATATCATTATTGTTCTCCACTTCAACATTAATGGGAATTATATCCTTCGGTCTTTGTATAGACGAAAACCGATTTTCATCAAAGATAGCATCTCTTGATTCAATCACAGAATGAATAGCAACTGAATCATTTGGTTCTATAACATAGAACCTATAAGCCTTGGAATGCATAGCATATCCAATAAATATACAATCAATGTCTCTCTCACCCAAGGTTTTAATCTTAGGCATGGTGAGCCTTACAACAGCCCTGCATCCCCAAACTCGTAGATAACTCAAGTTTGGCTTCTTTTTGAACCAAAGTTCATATGGGGTAATAGGATTCCTTTTGTTAGAAAATCTATTCAGCAAATAACAAGCCGTTAACATGGCTTCTCCCCAAAATCCCTCACTCAAGCCTGAGTAAGATAGCATGGAATTAACCATCTCTTTAAAGTATGGTTTTTCCTTTCCCATTATACCGTTTTCTTTGTGGTGTGTAAGGCGCCGTAACCTCATGTATAATCCCATATGACCCGAAAAAGGTTGGATCAAAGTATTCACCACCTCGATCGGTACGCAACTTTTTAATTTTAGAGGTTAATTGCAACTCAACTTCACTTTTATAGATTTTGAATTTATCGATTGTCTCATCTTTAGAATAAAGTAAAAACACATAACAGAACCGAGTGCAATCATCTATAAAAGTCACTACATATCTTTTGTTGCCAAAAGAAGGTGTAGCACAAAAGTCACATAGATCCCTATGGACAAGATCCAAAACTGAAGACGACCTTTCAACACTATGAAAAGGTTGTCTAACAATTTTGTTCAACATACATGTATCACATTTATTTACATTCATATCAAAAGATGGAATCAAATCATGTTTAGACATTAATAACATGCGTTTGTAGTGAACATGTCCTAACCGAGCATGCCATAAAAGCGAAACATTAACATCATGATTCATACAAACATTATTCACAACATCATTTGAATGTTAAGCATAAACATACCATTACAAAGATAACCAAATCCTATGAATACACCAAATTTACTTAAAATGTATTTGTCA
Organism: Gentiana macrophylla; assembly: GCA_026214975.1. NCBI lineage: Eukaryota > Viridiplantae > Streptophyta > Magnoliopsida > Gentianales > Gentianaceae > Gentiana > Gentiana macrophylla. The sequence continues at coordinate 120,192,692 of CM047812.1, read as the reverse complement.
GACTCAAAGACTTGTTTAAAACCATCTTTACATAACAAACTTCCTGAAACTAAGTTTTTTCGGATCCCCGGAACAAATAGTACATGTTTTAAAGTTACAAATTTGCCAGAACTAAAAGGTAAAACAACAGTTCCTCTTCCACGAATGGCGGCCTATGACTCGTTTCCCATAAAAAGCATGGATCCATCGTTAACAGGTTCATAATCTTTAAACCAACGTTGATCCTTGCAAACATGCCTTGTCGCACCCGAGTCAATCCACCAAGCAACATCATCATCCTGCACATAAAATGCCTCAGAAATTAGTGGTACATAATTCATATCAGAATTAAATCCACAGACAAATATTCGACCTTGATGTTTAGAGAGCACCTTGGTCCTAGACCTTGCCCCGAATCGTTGTTTGGCCGCTTCGATTTTTGCCAAATCGACAATCAACCTTAAAATGCCCAACTTTCCATAAACCCAACAAGCACCTTTCGGTTTCTTGTTGGCATCTTTGCCGTTGTTTTTAGATGATTGTCCTTTTCTTTCTTCTGGTTCTTTTGAGAACTTTCCCGGTTTCCACCATATTTATGGAAGTCGAATCCATCACCTCTTTACCCTTGGTTTTACCGTTCTCTTCCCCCTTAAGAGTTTCTTTATTAGCCAGTTACTTCCCAGTTCTAACCAGAGATAATTCTTCTTTCTTATGTTTCAGAAAATGTTTAAAATATTTCCAAGATGGTGGCAATTTATCAATTATACTCAAAGCAGAAATAGACTCATCCATTTCATTTTATATCTTTGTGCAAATTGACCCAAAATGCGAAGAAGTTCATTGTACTGTTCCATTACCGAACGTGAATCCACCACATTATATTTCATGAAGTTTCCAACCAAGAACTTTTTACTGGATGCATCTTCATCCATGTATTTTGATTCTAAAGAATCCCAAGGTTCTTTGGCAGATTCAACATTTTGGTAAATATCGAACAGAGCATCAGACATACCGTTTAGAATGTGGCCTCTACAAATGTAGTCATCATTCTCCCACTTGTTCTTCTTCCTCAATTCTTCCAGAGGTCCGTCCTCCAACACTTCCGGCATCGGTGTGCTTAGTACATACACCACCTTCAAAGTTGTCAACAAGAAATGCATCTTTCTCTGCCATCTTCTGAAATTTACTCCATCGAACTTTTCCAACTTCCCAAAATTTGCAGTCATTTCTTTGACACTCGACATTGTTAAACTAAATAATTTTTGTAGATTGTTGAAAATTTGGGGTTTGGATAATAACAACAATGTCGAAAACGCAGGAAAAACTAAAACGCAGAAATTTGATTTGCTTGATATGAACGTAGAATCATGTAAACACTTTCCTACAAAAGTTATTTGCCCCTTACAGAATGCCTAGGGTGTCACAAATACTTTTGTGAGATTAGACTACGTTTTCCCTTCAAATTTAGGCACAAAAGATGAAGATTACTCTTGGAGATAGTTTGCAAGGTGTTTTTACGATCAAAGATGAATGTGCCAAATTCCTCTTTGTTTAAAGCACTTAAAAAGATCATATATAGTGGTGGAAAACCGACCTCTCATGTATGCAACTTTTTGAAATAAGTTACATACATAAATCAGTTGAAAAGGATGAAAAGACACACCTCTTCAGAATTTCGGGCCACAGGCGGGCGCCTGTGGGCAGCCTGTGAAACCAAAAATCGACCAAAACTCTCTGATCAACTTTCTGCACAGATTTTTCCCACAGGCGGCCGCCTGTCACCTGTTTCTCCAAATTCTGAATTTTGGTCCTTTAAGTGATTTTCCCGAACTATACTTGATCATTTAAATCCGTAAACTCGTAAATACTTATATAAGCATACACTCCGTACCTCCAAACTCATATTATAGCATTCCGAGTTCACCCATCTTTGTACCAAACCCCGATTACATAAATGAACATGTTAACACTTAAATTACCAACACATCAGTTGCCGGAGTTTCTGTAAGAATCATTTCAATGACTATCACTTTTCCATCGGATTCCGGTAATGATTTCTAACAGCTTTTCAGCAGTTTTATGCAGCCTTCATTGCTCCAATCATGGAGTACATACTGCAAAAAATTAACATTATTTTTAAGCTTAATCCAAGTATTAATTATGATTATGAAACAGGAAGTTTTGTAAACACAGACCTTGAGTATAATAGCATCTGCTGTGGGAACCTCTTCAAACATATCCCCTTCAATATGTTCTACCCCTATATATGTGTATATATATATATATATTAGAAAAGTGAAAAAGTATACATTTAATGTAACGCCTCTGGGTATGGTAGCGCTAAATGAGTCATAAATTGTCCGGTCAACTGCTTAGACCGTCGTCCTCACTTGGTCTAATAGGGCTAACCCGAGTTGACAAGACATTTATGTCTCACGGTTATATGGGGTGAGCAGGCTATTACTTTAGCGATGTAGGACTTTACATTCTCCCTCTTATAAGGGACTGGCGTCCTCGCCGGGACGGCCAAGACTTGTCCCAGTTTCGTCCCTACCGGAGAAGTCTAGAGGTGTCTCACACGGTGTGGCACTTAGGTCCGTCTGATAGTCGGCTCTGAATACCATTCTGTAACGCCCCCAGACCCCGGGCCTAGTAGCGCTAAATGAGTCATGAATGATCTGGTGAACTGCTTAGACTGTCGTCCTCGCCTGATCTAAAGGGCTAAAATAGAGATGTTTTGGTTTTTCTTGATGAGAAAGTCCTATATAGTCTTACCAGGATATGAAGGTGCATTCTTTATTACTTGAGGCAGATCAAAGTGATCCCTTGAATGTGTGGATATACTTTGAAACAACTGAGTGTATAGTGGAACCAAATCCACCACCAACATCTACAACTTTTTTAAGGTTGTCAAAACCTTGGTAAACTCGAAGAATTTCTCTCATAATATAAGTCGCTCTGCAACGCATGGCATTGTTGAAAATATTGCTCAAATTTGGGTTAGTTTCCAGAATCTCAAACACATTCATGCCATTATGTGTTTTTTCAAATGTAATCCCTCTCTCTATAACTGAATCTTTCAAACAATAACTGCATCACACATTATTAAACAATTTCAGCTTAGATAAATGGTAAATGAAAATAAACATGCCCTTATACAATGGCGTAAAAACGTAATGTTCTTGTTATTTGTTGTGATCATTTTATTATAGCATTAGCACCTGTTTTTTCTTGATCATGGGAGAAGATGCATACGAACTATCGAAATGAAGAAAATGGCTTGGAAAACGAACCCGCTTTCTCTGATTACGTTGCCCGAAATGACAGGAGGAGCCAAAGAGAGTCCATTTTCATCAGGAGCTAGAAACTTGCTCAAGGAATTCAACCCGTATTTTCTAGAACCTTCTTTTCCATCTTCGTCATAAACAAGACAGCAATCAAGAATCGATTGGCTAGTAAGCAGCTGCAGCATTCTGTCAAGCACACGGTGTGTGTCTTCAGTTTGTTTCGGCAGTTCCGAAGCAATTTCAAAAGCAGAGAGATAAGCATTTGGCCCTGATTGTGACATAATATCAAACACCTTTAGCTCAACTGCAGCAACATAATCTGAATGAATCATTGGAGCATATCCTAGCTCTAAAATTCTGGCGAATTCCTCTGCTCCTGGCTGTTCATATGAGGAACCCATGATGATCACTACTCGAGGTTGTGAAACGAATTAATTACATTAAAATTTTGATAACTATAAATTGATGGGTTGAACTTGAATGGTAGTTAAGACTGTTGAAATGTGGATCAACTAACCTGGAAATTGTTGAAACAAAATAACACTTTAGTGAATCTTTGGTGGAATCTTATTAAAACTTAAACACATTTTTTCGTCATTAACTATATTCTAAAGGTCACGAGTTATGTTAAGAGCGATAACTGCTATGGGAATGATGATGTAGTATAACGCATAGTATGAACTTATTATATATATACAAGCATGGGGTTCATATAGACGTTCGTGAGAGCTCGGGATGATCTCCTCAGATATAGAACTAGCAGTCCCCCGCCGGTTTATGCAGAGGTTTTACGGATAATATGATTATGTTAGCCGTCTTGAGCATGAAATACTACGATACAGTGTTAGAGAATATACTATGGAGACCAGTTGTCCATGAAAGAAATAATAGCACAAGTGACGCCCAAGCTGACTTTTGGGTGGTCGGGGCTTGATCTGTGCTATTCTCGTAAGAAAACTCATGAGACTTATACTTACGAGAATGGCACAAATCGAATGATCATTGTAGCATGATCCTGAGCTAACTTTCGGGTGGTCGGGGCTCGTATTTAACAAATAAATAAAAAACATTTAAATATCAATGATATGAACAACTATGAAAGATTGGTCAAGTTGAAAATCAGAGGAAGTGAATGGGTCAAAAGTAAACGCCCTTAAGAATCAACCACCCTATACCCTTGGTGTAATGAAGTACTCAAGATAATTTAAACAAAATATACAACCATACAACGAATTCAACATATTCGCCAAGTCATATATACATGTTTTATCCATGAATGTGGATCAATAATGCTATTAATTATCACAACTAGTTTAACACGATGAATTGTTATAATATGATATGATATCGGGACCTCTAATTTTATGACATTTGTTTGAAGAACTCACAGTCAGTCACATCATGAATGATCCTACTGACATATTATTTGTTATACCAGAGCGGTCGTGACGTTATCATTGCAAAACTATATGTTTCTTTCGAAGGTAATGTTACTACCACAACAGTTGTATCATAACAAGTGACATAACACACTTTTTCACCTTTGATTATTCTTAGCCTACATTATAATCTATAAGTCATATATCGTGATAGACGATGTAAAAATGTGTTGTGTCATTCGTTGTGGCAGTAACATTTATCATTTCTTTAAGACCAAGTCATCTCCTAAGGTCTATACACTCTCAAGAAGTTTCCCTTCCCATACTGCCTTCCCCTCTTGACTATTGAACAATAACATTAACTAAGCCCTTTTGATCTCAAGTCAATTGACTTTGAATCCTATAAATTTCATCACTCTTAGCCTATCCATTCACAAATACATCACCATTATCAACCAACTACTAATCATCTTCTTCTTCTTCTTTTTCTACTCATTTTTTTTATTTTTGTGAAATCAATCACCATGGGTAGTTCTTCACATGAACAGCCAGGACCCGAAGAATTCGCCAGGCTTTTAGAGCTCGGATATGCTCCCGTGATTCATTCGGTTTTCGCAGCTGCAGTTGAGCTAAAGGTGTTTGATATAATTGCTCAATCAGGGCCAGATGCTTATCTCTCGGCTTTTGAAATTGCTGCAAAACTGCCAAAACAAACTGAAGACACACCCCATGTGCTCGACAGAATGCTGCAACTACTTACTGCCCAATCCATACTTGATTGCCGTCTTGTTAATGATAAAGATGGAAAAGAAGGTTTGAGATTATACGGGTTGAATTCTTTGAGCAAGTTTCTTGCTCCTGATGTAAATGGACTCTCTTTGGCTCCTCCTGTGATTTATGGGAACTCTGTCACTTTCCGAGAAAGCTGGTTCGTTTTTCCAGCCAATTTTCGATCTTTACCTTCATAGTTAATGAATGGATGCGTTGTTAACCTTATTGTGTAATTTAGAACAGACTCTTTTGTTATAGGCCTCACACTTTAACCTGGAATTGTTTTATGTGATGCAGTTATTCATTGAAAGATGCAGTTCTTGAAGGAGGCATTCCATTTGACAAAGCTCATGGAATGAATCTGTTTGAAATGCTGGGGACTAACCCGATTTTGAGCGAAATTTTCAACAACGCAATGCGCAGCAGAGCTTCTTTTATCATGAAAGAAATCCTTAGAGTTTATCAAGGATTTGGGAGCCTTAAAAAGGTTGTAGATGTTGGTGGTGGACTTGGTTCAACAATACAGTCAATAGTTTCTAAGTATCCACATATTCAAGGGATCAACTTTGACCTTCCTCAAGTTATCAAGAATGCACCTTCATATCCTTGTAATAATGCATACTGCATCCCTTTTATTAAGTGATTCAGACAAATTGGCATACATCCACAGATTAAAGAGAACAAAATTCATGATATTGTTTCTATTATAGGGGTACAACACGTTGATGGAGACATGTTTCTACAAGTTCCAACAGGAGATGCCATTATTCTCAAGGTCAGTATTTTCATCCAATTAATGACAGGGTTAAACATGAGATTCGACTTTGAAGAGGTCGAATCTGGAGGACCACTTTCACCTACACTAAGCACTTGTCCAGTTTCATAAAAGTGTCTTTATTAAGGTTTCACCTACACTAAGCACTTGTCCTACACTAAGCACTTGTCCACTTTCCAACTAAGCTATTCATGTTTTTTTTTACAGTATATACTCCATGATTGGTCAGACGAGGCAAGCGTAAAACTGCTGAAAAACTGTTTGAAAGCATTACCAGAAGGTGGAAAAGTGATTGTCCTTGAACTGATTCTACCAGAATCTCCAGCAACAGCAACTGATGTTGTTTCTCGAAGCGCGTATACTGCCGACATTCTTATGCATGTAATGACTGCTGGTGGAAAAGAGAGAACTTTGAAACAGTATCAGAATCTAGCAGATGAAGCTGGTTTCAAATCTTCTAAACTCGTTTCTCGTGCTTATCAGTATGGGGTTATTGAATTCTACAAGAACTAGCTTTTGGCTCTAAGTTTTGTTTTGGTTTGTTTTCGACATAAATAAAGTACATTGTCCTTAATTGGGCTATATATTAGAGATTTCAAGTACTTCTATATAAATTTGTTTTTGTTTTTGTTTTTTTCCAAAATAAACTATACTTGTATAATGATGCTTAATGTTTTGTTTTAATTATGGTGCAATGTGCATAGCCTGCAGTACAAAATTGTATTCATCCATTTTAAATAACATTCACCACTCAAAAAAAAAAAAAATAACATTCACCATTAAAGCCTTCTTAAAAGGGTAGAGTAAAAAGCATATCAAAAACCAGTGTATCTGCAATTAGAGGTGTAAACAAATCGAGCCAGACCGAGCCGAACTGTGTATAAAGAGACTCTAATCAACATCAACATCAACTGTGTATAAAGAGAGGCAGAAGCCAAAAAAATAAAAAATAAGTTCAAGCATAAATGGTATCCAAATATGTTTTTCAATAGACTCTAATCAACATCAACATACTGTTTGTTTCACACAAAAAATCCTGTGTCTTCAATCTTCAACTACACAGCAAAATACAGATTGACCTGTTTGGTACAAATCTTCAACTTCACAAATCTCAATACAAATAAACCCGGAAGAAACACTCTATATATATAATGAAAAAAAAAAAAAAAAACATAATCACGGCGAAAACGATTATCAACAAGATAGATTGACCTGTTTGAACAGATTCCATGGATTTACAAAACAGTGTTGATATGAAGGGCTTTGAGCAGTGAAGTAGCCATCTGTTTGACCAAAACTTGTCCACCAGAACTCTGACCGTCTCTACGTTCCTCGATCAGGTTTTGAAGCTTCTGAGGAAGATCGTTCTCGACAATCAGTTGTTTAGGACGTGGATGACGTTCGTAAACAGCCTTTATTAACTTGAGCAGGTTCAAACGAGCTATCGCATCCTGGTGGTCTAATCTGGAAATCAGTAGCGGTGTCAACCCGTTAGTCGCGAGAGCAGTATTGATTCGAGTAGATTTCGTGATGATTTTCAAGAAAGGCTCCAATATATGCAGGAAATGTTGTTCTGGGCAGTTTTCAAAAAACTTGACCAATTTCTGTACTGCGTCTTTTTTGACTAAAGCATCTTCAACTTTCTTGCTGTCATTATCATGAGCCAAGCAAACAGCAATGGAGTCTAATGCTGTAACGGACCAAAGATCATCTTCAAGAAGGCTCAAGTACACGTCTAATGCACCGTGAGCTCGTAACTGTTCTCTAGAATTACGGGACGCGTGAGCCAAATCACAAAGCAGAGGCAATGCGTATTGCCTGAGTGGTGAACAAGACGTGATGAATCGCATCAAATGTGGAATGATTCCGTTTTCTGCTGCTTGCTCCTGCCGCCTCTTGTTAATCTTACAGAGATTGAATAATGTGTGGAAAACCTCGTGATGAATTTCGTTAACAAGAGGGCCGTCTTTTAGGTCAAGGTTCGGGATCAAGTACTTGATTGCGTCGGCTCTTTGGAGATGCTCTAAGCAATGTGGATCCGTAGAAAGATAATTGATGGACTTCAACAGCTTCAAAAGGATATGAGGCTCAACTTTATTGAACATCTGAAAAAGACGGCTAAGCAAACTTTGGCTACACATATAGGATTTAACAGTTGTGTCAGCAACCGCGAATGCAAGAAGAAGGTCCGCTACTTTTGCTATATATTCTCGAGCAACATCAGCATTCAAAGGTGATACCATATGAGATAGTAATCCTGAAGATGCAGCACTTCCTGGTCTACCATTTAAAAGACCGGAGCCTGATAAAACGCCTGATGCAGATGCAGATGTAACCTTATTCTTAGTAGCTGATTTCCTCAGACTTTTAGGTAATGATGATGATTCGGAATTATTATTGTTTTCCCTCCCAAATCCAGCAACCTCTGCCAATTCGGCCATCAAAATCTCCATTCCACTTGACTTCTTGTCGATCGATGAATGAAGAAGAGGCAGTACACTTTCATGCTTCTTATCCAAGCCTACATAATCGAGCTGACCAGAAAAATGACGCGAGGGAGGCTCCTTATCCAACAAACAGAGAAGGGGGCGATCATTTTCTGGCTGGGCAGCAGCAGGATCTAAGGCCAGGGAGACCGAACGATCAAGAGGACCAGACCGTGAACGTGGAGCTAGGCCATCTGGTTGTTGTTGTTGTTGTTGTTGTTGGAAGCCACTTCCACCAGATATCGAAGCAAGCCGAGTAGCTTCATTCAAGCTGTATAATGTGTTAATAAGCCTAAGTAGTATACCATTCTTAGCAGCTATACGGCAAAAATCATTCCGAGGAGTTGATCTTTGAAGATTAAAAACCTGCCATATGCCATCAATAGCCATGTGAACCATTTCCCTGAACTTGGCATAGTCAGCCTCCAGAAAGCCCACCAGAATCGGTATGCCGCGGCATGCTATGAACATTTGCAATGTGGATGGGCTGGACTGACAAAGTTGCTGCAAAAAGTAAGCTGCTCCCATTCGAACCTCCCGAGGATGATCAGGTACGGCGAAGCTCATCACAACAGGGATAAGGCCAACGAGACAAGCATTTTCTTTAAAATCTGTGTTATCTTTGATAATCTGATTTAAAAGTTGGAGCACCGAACAGATGACCCGGTTTCTTGGAACTTCGAGTAATTCCATTAAAGGGAGTAAACCATGCTGCCTAATAAAAACGATTTTCTGGTCAGGACGACGATCAAAGAAAGCAGTCAACTTCTGACTAGCAGAGACAATAACATCTTCGGTTTCATCTGGCCTTAATGAAGACACTAATTTGCTAAACTCCACTGCCTCAAGGTGAAAAAGGTTTTCTGCTGGCAGATTATCATCATACCCTATATTGGCTATGCCAATTGCATCATCTTTAAGAACGTCAATCATTAACTGAATCAGGTCTCCACCTTTACCATGTACAGGCTCTTCTTGCATTTGTTTTCGGGCAATGGTGTCCCGTAACTGTGCAGCTAGATCATTCTTGCCAGTTTCAGCAGGTCCATTGCCTTTTACATGTGATAAAGACGCTGATGTTGATGCTTCATTTCCACGATGGCCATCAAATAAATCATCCAACACGGCATCACCAGGTGGATCACTGAATTTACTAAGCTCATTTCCACCAGGGGCCTTCAAAGACTTTCGCTGATTGTATTCATGGCTCTTTAATCCAGAAGCAACAGAATCACGATCACTATTAACAATGCTCCTTTTTCCTTCAACCTTTTTCGACGCGACTTCTACACTGCCTGATTCTGCAGTTTCCAGTTCAGCAGCATTTGTCACTTCCCTCTCACCTGAAATGGATGTGTCCTGGAGCTCAATTGGACTGGAAACGACATCACCAATCGGGACTTGATCTGATATAACTTCATTCTGAGTGCAATCCCCATTTTCCTCAACATTATATTTCTTTGACTCGTCCTTCTCAATATTCTTACTGTCCTCGACAGTTTTCTGTTCAACGGCATTTGGTATTCCTGGATCGTCTGATTCACCTTCCTCTATATTTCTTATTGTTACACTGTGGCGTAAAGAAGACTGCAAAGCACGTCTTGAGTTCTGTATCCAAGAATGTGAAAGCAATGTCCTGGCATCGGGCCTTTGGCTAGCATCCTTCTTAAAGCATTGACGAAGAAAATCTGTAATAGCAGGCGATAAACTATCTGGTATAGGAGGATGCTCGTCTTGCACTATTCGATAGAGAGCAGGCATGGGCTGGAAATCAAAGTAAGGGGGCACGCATGTGAGAAGCTCAATAACGGTGCAGCCAACACTCCAAATGTCAGATGCTGCACAAACTCCAGACATTTCAATCACCTCAGGGGCCATCCAGTATGGTGTCCCAACAACTGAATGCGTATTAACATCTGCCTCAGTAAGATTAGTTGCAACTCCAAAGTCTGCAAGTTTCACAAGTCCTTCTTTAGTTGTCAATATATTTGCACCCTTAATATCTCGATGAATCACACCCTGCTCATGTAGGTAAACTAAACCTTCCAACACCTGTGCAATGTAAACAGCCACTAATGACTCAGGAAATGGACCGAATTTATTTGGCTTAATAATGTCCGCAAGAGAACCGTTCTCCACATACTCAAGAATTATGTGAAGATGGGTTTTAGTCTTTAAAGATCCAAGATACTTCACAATGTTCTTGTGGTTCAAGTTCTTGAGTAAATCAATCTCTTGCATTATAATGTTAAGATCTTCTTGGCCAATGTTCTCCAAAGAAACCTGTTTGATCGCAACAAAGTCTCCATTCTCCAAATCCAAACCTTTATAAACTCTACCGTATGCTCCTTTCCCAATCTCATCTCCAAGCATGTACTTATTGTCCAGAGTCTTCGATTTATGAAAAGCCGACGAAGTAGATTGACGAGACATCTCTACGACGACCCCAGCCAAAATTTTCACAAAAAATTACCTCCTTGAATCTAAATTCACGATTACTTTATCAACATTAGTCTATCACAGCCAAATAGACTAAACCCCAGTTCCGCAAGTCAAAGAATCTATCAAATCAAAAGCAACAAAAACATGTTCAGCGATTCTCCCTGTAGAAACTTAGCTTAAGAACAATGAACGAAAAAGAAAGAAAATTCAGCAGATGGGGCTCATTCAAACTTCCTCAACAAATCCAGCGGAGTTTTCAAAAGTATTTCATTATTCTAGCACACCCCAAATAGACTGAATCCTAGTTCAGCAACTAAAAAGAATCCATGAAAGCAAAAGAATTACAAAAACATGTTCAGCAATCCTCCCTGTAGAAAGTTTTCAGGAACAAATCAACAATAAAGAAAGAAACTTCAGCAATTGAGGCTCATTCAAACTTCCTCAACAAACTGCTCAAGAAGATCCAACCTTTTGAACATTTCGACAAACAATAAACAGGCGTTCCACAATTTCATTGTTGCAGCGACTCAATTACAAAAATTCAACATAAATAAACAAAAATTAAGCGTTACCTTATTGATTCTTGAGGTTCCGATTTCTTATAAACAAAATCTTTCGATGCCGGCGAGAGCGACGACACGATAAAGCCCTCTCCTTTTCTCCCCAACCGCGTGCAAACGGTTTTCGGTGGAATGGGTCGGGGCTTCACGTCACCTGCACCCCACTCCCTGTACCCATTTCCCTGTTCCCCACAAATTCACGAATTTCCTTCTTTTTTTTTCCTCACTTTTTCTCCTTCTTTTTAATTGTAAGTCAGTTTCGGTGGTTATAATGAACTCGGTTTGAAGTTTAAAACACGGTTTAATCAAGTATTAATTACTTGGTTTGAAGTATTAATTACTGGTAAATTTTAGGGTTGAGACTCTCATATGGAGGGGTAATGATAGAGTTACTCCCTCAAGTCTACACCATTTTTACTCCCAACATAATCTTGTGGTTGTGATTTTTTCAATTTTTTTTAATTTCTTTTACAAGTGAAAAACATGTGGTAAGATGACGATGGTGTAAAAATAGTGTAGACTTGAGGGAGTAGCTCTATCACTCCCCCATATGGAGAGACATTTATGTGGCCTTATCTGGATGACGCATCCCGAATGGGTAGATTATACAAATGATATGATGTCTGACGTATGTAAAATTTGTTCGGAAGCCACTTCGAGGGAACTATTTTATCCTGAGATTTTTCATTAATCATATTCAGTCGAAGATCTCCTTGCATAACGTAATGTCGTCTCGCTGCTGAGTAGCTGTATTTTTGGAATGACGAATGAAATCATTTTACATGCGATTCAGGATTGGACATAAGCTGAAAGCTGATCATTGATTGACATTGTTGAAGAATTTTTTATTTCCGATGTTAATTCTCTACCTAATTGGGTTAGATTACGTTTCTCGTCTGACAATCACACACTTGACATGTAGCATTTGGCGAGTGGTTGGTATTCAGTTTTGAGGAACGTGCTTGTAGAAAACATAGGCCCAAGCCCATATAAGAGGAGGAGTCTCATCCCCAAAACCTAGGTTACACAATTACAAGTTTCCAATGTGGGATACTTTAACACGCCCCCTCAAGTGTGGGTTTGGGAACTCTCAAGGCCAACAAAGGGGCCCAACACTTGCACTATAAAGGGTGACTCTGATACCACGAAGAAAAGATTGAAATGAAGAAGAAAACACGAGGTTTTCCCGATGGAGAAAAATGAAAGTTGAACCCTTCCCTCTTTTTTTTATTTCTGTAAAAATATCTTTTTCACCTATTACAACTAAGACCAGGGTATATATATACTGGTCAACTTTACATTTTTAGTCAACAAGGATAATATAAAAAAAAAAGAACTAATACAACAACACCCTCTCGCACAGTGGGGTGTCAAGCTAGGTTACAACGTTGAAATGAGACAGTAAAGACCAAAAAAACAGGTGCATCTAAAGCTTTTGTGAAGATATCCGCTAGCTGTTGTGTTGTAGAAACTGGGAGGAGCTTGATACATCCAGCTTGGACCTTCTCTCGAATAATGTGACAATCAATTTACAAATGCTTTGTACGCTCATGAAATACCGGGTTATGGGCAATATGCATCGCACTTTGATTATCACAATATAAAACAGTAGGAAGACCTTCAAAAACCTGCAGATCTTGCAACAGAAACTGTAACCATAAGACTTCACATGTAGCATTCGCAAGTGCTCGATATTCTGCCTCAACAGAGCTTTTTGCAACTGTAGTTTGTTTTTTTGCTTTCCATGACACTAAAGATGCCCAAGAAACATACCAAATCCAGAAACTGATCTCCTAGTAACCTGGCATCCTGCCCAATCTGAGTCAACATACCCAGATAGGGTAAGAGAGTTGTCTGCTGAATAAAAGATGCCCTGCTGAGGTGCCCTTTTAATGTACCTAAGCAGCCTGTGCCCTGCTTTCATATGTGAAAGCGTAGGTGTATCCAAAAATTGAGAAAGTTGCTGAACATCAAACGTCAAATCAGGCCAGTAATGGTCAAATACAACAGCTTGCCTACCAAGCTTCTGTATGTTGTATTGTCAGGTAATAACTCTGCATCACCAGCTTGTAAAGTTGTCTTAGTTTCCATGGATGTGTCCACTGGTTTTGCTGCCAGAAATCCAAATGATTCAAGAAGTTTGAAGGCATACTGCCTCCGGGAAAGAGTAATACCCTACTCTGTTCTATGAACTTCAATTCCCAAAAAATAATGTAGATCACCCTGGTCCTTAATCTGAAAACTCTCATGTAAGAAGTGTTTGATCTCATCAACTCCTGTCAAATCTGTACTTGCTATGATGATATCATCAACATATACCACCAGTGCCATAAAGCTGTGACCAGACCCTCTTGTGAAGAGACTATAATCATGCATTGACTGCTGAAACCCTTGGCTGACCAAGGCAGTGGTGAGCTTATGGTTCCACTGCCTGCTGGCTTGTTTAAGCCCATAAATTGACTTTTTTAGCTTGCAAACCTGGTTGGAACCCCCATCATGATACCCTGGAGGTAGCTTCATGTAGACCTCCTCCTCTAGTACCCATGAAGGAAGGCATTGTTGATATCCAACTGTTTTAGATGCCACCCCTTAACTGCTGCAGTGGCTAGTAACATCCTTATGGTGGTAATCTTAGCAACAGGAGAGAAAGTCTCCTCATAGTCAACTCCAAAGGTTTGAGTGTACCCCTTTGCTACAAGTCTAGCCTTGTACCTCTCAATGGTACCATCAGGCCTATGCTTTATCTTGTAAACCCATTTACACCCAATGGGGTGTTTCCCACTAGGGAGATCAACTAAGTCCCATGTTTGTGTTTGCTCTAAGGCTGAAATTTCCTTGTCCATGGCCTCCTTCCATTGTGGAAATTGGATGGCTTGGTTATATGATGTCGGCTCAGTTTTAAGGAAGGTAGAATCTGTGTCAAGTGAGGAAGGGAGGCTGTGTGTGGATTTTTGTAAGACTTGGGCACATAGATAATCATTTAGATAAGTAGGAACCTGCTTGGATCTAAGGGATCTCCTAACAGTAGGAGCATCAGGAATGGCAGCATTTGGAGAAGATGAATTTGTATTGGAAGTGGATACAACATCTGAAGAAAATTTGTGTGAAGAAGAGGGAGAGGAACTAGGTTCTTCAGAGACAGAAGTTGTATTTGATGTATTTGGTGGTGGGGGAGAATTTTCTGTAGCAGCATATATGTTTTCTGGGAAATCTGGTATATTAATTTCAGTGTTTGCCCAAGGTATAGGTAAGGAGACCATTTCAGACAGTTGATTAGGGCCAGTTTTAAAAGAGGAGTGAAAAGGGAAAAAGGTCTCATGGAAGATAACATCC
Source organism: Gentiana macrophylla (assembly GCA_026214975.1). Lineage (NCBI taxonomy): Eukaryota > Viridiplantae > Streptophyta > Magnoliopsida > Gentianales > Gentianaceae > Gentiana > Gentiana macrophylla. The sequence continues at coordinate 120,177,680 of CM047812.1, read as the reverse complement.
CTGGACACAAACACTTATCTAGTTACATAGTCAAGAAGAATGTATCATTTAGTGGTCCTAGAATTTCCCAAGTACACACTCAGTCTACTCCTGGGGATCAAATTTGGGCCTATGCACTTGGAGGGTACAAGCATACACTAAACATCCAAAAACCTTGAACTGTGTGTAGTCCACGTCCTTATGGTATAGTTTGTGAAAGGGTGTGTCATTCTTCAGAACTAGAGTGGGAAGGCTGTTGATAATATCTGCAGCATGCAACAGGCAGTACCCCCCAATAGCACATTGGGAGATTTGATTGAAATTTCAGGCCCCTAGCAATGTTAAGAAGATGTTGGTGTTTCCTCTCAACAATTCCATTTTGTTGAGGGGTGTCAACACAACTTGTTTGATGCACTATTCCTTTTTCAGCATAGTAATCTTTTTGGTCAAATTCCCTACCATTATCTGACCTAATGATCTGGATGGACTGATGAAACTGTGTATGGACATATGCACAGAAACCTTTTACTAATCCTTGTACTTCCCCTTTTGGTTTTAACAGATAAACCCAAGTGAATCGTGAGAAATCATCAACTACAGTCAGAAAATAGGTATGACCATGCATAGTAGATGTTCTATATGGACCCCATATGTCCATATGAACTAATTCAAACAAACACGTAGATATGGATTCTCTTAAAGGAAAACTCATCCTTTTTTGTTTAGCCAAGGGACAAATATGACAAACAACAGAATTAGCATCAGCATTATTCATATTTGAAAATGGTAATTTTTCTAATGTCCTCTTGGACAGATGACCTAATCTGAAGTGCCATAACATGTCTGATGGAACTACTTCTGATGAACTACTACAGACTTTATTACAAACCTTGTTATCACCTTTTACTAAATCAAGTTCTGGGTGGAGAAGATAGAGTCCCTTTACCAGCTTAGCTGCTCCAATCTTCTTCCCAGTCCTCATGTCCTGGAGGACACAAGTGTCAGAGTCAAAATCGACTGAGACATGATTGTCTCTTGTAAGACATCCAACAGACACCAAATTGAAAGAAAATGAAGGAATACACAGGACATGCTTCAAAATTATCCCATCATGTAATCTCACAGACCCTACATGACTTACTATGGCTTCATTCCCATTAGGCAGACCTAGTTTGACATTCTTAACCATTTTTGACTTATACAGGGTCCTAGCTGAACACACAATGTGATCAGTTACCCCTGAATCTATTATCCAACAAGCTGGAAAAACAGAGTGTGTACCTGCACTTTCATCAATGGCCTTGAAAGTAGCTGTCAAGGCAGACATCTGGTTGACCATGGGAGCTCCTTGTGCAGGTCCTGCTAGTTTAGCTCCCTGTATCATCTTGAGGATTTCTAGATATTGTTCTTTCGTGAAACTGACTTGGGTGTTCTGCTCATCAACTATACCCTTGCCATGCCTATGTTCTCCCTCTTCTGTTCCAGTGGTATTCTCAACAAAATTCCCTTTGCATTTGAACTTAAAACCTGGTGGAAAACCGTGCTTTCTATAGCATGTGTCAGCGCTATGACCATGAAATCCACAATATGTACACTGAGCTTTCTTTCCTTGTGATTGCTGACCTCCAAACACCTTTCCTGACCTATTCTCATTAAAATTGTTCTGTTGCCTTTCTTGAGTCCTATTTGCAAACACCATCGGTGCATTTGTGTGTACTCTTCTACTAGCATACTGTAGTTGTCTCTCCAACTTAATAGCCATGCCAAACGCAACTTTGATATTTGGCATTGTAGTCATTATCATAACCTGATTGCTAACTTGTGCAAAATCCTCATTCAGACCTTTCAGAAAACGAATTACATGCTCAGTCTCGAAATAGTCCACAAATACCTTGATGATTGCTCTGCAATTGCATCCTGGTGGACATGCACATTTGGGAACCGGCCTCAGAACACTGATTTCGTCCCAAATTACCCTCATCCTAGTGAAATACTCACTCACAGTTGAATTTCCTTGCTTAACGCCACTTAGTTCTTCAAGTAGATCTGACAGCCTATAGGAATCCAGATTTGAGAATCTATCCATCAAATCCTCCCATACCTCCTGTGCACTATTGATCCAGAGAAGACTACGAGCAATTGTCCTACTGACCGAATTCAAAATCCATGAAGTCGCCATCGTGTTGCACTGATTCCAAGCATCGAAGTATTTATCTCCCTCTGCTGGCCTAGGTAGGGTTCCGTCAATGAATCCTACTTTATTTTTTGTAATAAGAGCCATCCGCACCGAGCGGCTCCAGGCATGATAATCATTTCCTTCGAGCGGTGGTTGAACCAAGCCCATATAAGAGGAGGAGTCTCATCCCCAAGAGGTGAGGGAAGTCCATCTCTATATATGGTAGGTTACACAATCACAAGTTTCCAATGTGGGATACTTCAACAGTGCTAATTCATGATTTGGGAACCCCCCCCCCCTCCCTACCCCACCGGTACATGTTTTTATTTCCCAAATTGTAATGAGAGGTAGAAATTTACGACTAATCTGATGTTATCTCTAGACGTATGGTTGTGTGATTCTTTGACTTCAGCTGAATCTTTTTTTTCCCTCTTATACTCCCTCATTTTCTTATTATCTGTCGTATTTGAAAAAAACACACAAATTAAGAAAATAAGTAATTGTATTGACTTTCATTATAAAATACTAAAAGTCTCTTGAAAAGTTTAGTGGTGTGTTGAATATGAAAGATTGATTAGTTGGATGAGTCTAGAAAGTTAAAAAGTAATATTGAAAAACGGAAAAAGTATTAAAATATGTATTGGAAACGTAACTACGACAGATAAAAAAAATTGATTTTAACAACTGCGACAGTTAAATAGGAACGACACTTAAATACTACTCAAAGGTTATTTGCTATTTACATCATCCCGATTAACATTGTTATGCACTAGCTTGGAATTGATATCCCATGATAAGGGAAAACATGAAAATGACGTCGTTTTAAAATTAAAATTAAAGAATAAAGAATAGTCCAAGCATTGAGTAGATGCACCAAATATAAACATTCTTCATTATTGCATACACTTTGCCAAAATCCAAAAAAATAACATAATCAAAATCAAGATTATTACAATATAGTAACCAAAATCAAATGGACAGTTAATCAACCTTTAATTTGAGTAATTATAAACTAGTTCTTGTAGAATTCAATGACACCATATTGATGAAAACGTGAAACAATTTTAGTAGAACTGAAACCAGCTTGTTTAGCTAAATTCTCAAACATTTTCTGAGTCCTTTCTTTACCACCAGCAGTGAGACAATGCATGAGAATGTCACCTGTAAATGCATTTCTTGATTCAATCTCTGTTGTTGGGACTTCTGGCAGTATCATTTCTATTACTATCACTTTTCCACCCTTTGGTAATGCTTCCCAACAGTTTTCAAGTAGTTTCAAGCTGGATTCATCTGACCAATCATGCAGTATGTACTGTAAAAATAAAAATAAAAATAAAATATTGCAGAATAAGCTTTAGTTTAGATATAAGAAACACAGTTTAAAGTCCTTATTATGAATATATTATGAATATGCATGCAAAGGGTAAAAGAAGACACTAACCTTGAGGATGATAGCATCTGCTTTTGGTACTTGTTTAAACATATCTCCTTCAATATGTTCCACACCTATTCAAAACAAGAAAAAAATAAGTTTTATTACTGCATTTTCAAAGTATATAAATCTATCATATATCTAAATATTTATTTCATAATTAGTTGTAAGATAATAATAATATGTTGATGAAAAAAGTTCTCTTACCAGGATAAGCAGGGGCATTTCTGACAACATGAGGCAAGTCAAAATTGATCCCATGAATATGTGGATACTTAGAAATCACAGCATTAATGGTCGACCCGAACCCGCCACCGACATCAAGAAGGTTCTTAACATTGTCATCGTTAAAGCCTTTGTAAACTTGAAGGACCTCTCTCATTATAAGTGCAGATCTGTTGCGCATTGCCTGATTGAATATCTCATTCAAATCCGGGCTTTTACCTAATATATCGAACATGTTCAACCCGTTGTTTGCCTTATTGAATGGTATTCCTCCTTCCAATACTGCATCTTTTAATGAATAGCTGCATATACAAAGTGCCTCCATTAATTGATTATCTTTGATCAAGTAATTAATTAAGCAAGTGATTACAGAGAAAGTAAGAAAAAGATAACGAACCAGGATTCTCTGATGGCATGACCCCAAAGAACAGTAGGAGCAAGATTGATACCACTTTCATCGGCAGTAAAGTATCTGCTCAATGAATTCAATCCATAACTTCTTGAATTATCAGATTCAGCAAAGCTGCAATCAAGAATTGCTTGGCTAGCTAAAAGCTGCAACATCCGGTCAAGAAGGTGTGGTGTCTCTTCAGTTTGTTTAGGGAATTTAGAAGCGATTTCAGAAGCAGAGAGTTTAGCATTAGGGCCTGATTGAGCAATTATATCAAACACCTTAAGCTCAACTGCTGTTGCGAATACTCCATGAACTACTGGTGCATACCCAAGCTCGAATGCTCTTGCGAAATCGTTGCCGTTCGATTGCAAATTATCCGATGAACCCATTTTTGAATTGATTGATTTGGGGTTGATGATTTTGTTTAAAAGGTGATTATGATGATGTTGTTAAAAGGATGCTTGATGATAGAAGATATTGATTGTTTCTTGAAAGAGAGGATGAGTATATATAGGATGAAAAATTGAAAAGTTGGGGTCATTTTGAAAAGGAAAAAAAAAGTAAGCGCCGTCTAAATAAATTAAACCAGCCGCTAGACCTGACCGATTCCGACGTCTTTTCCTGAGTTGAAGATTCAAAGTAAGCGCATTTCTAAATAAATTATATTCCTAAATTATACTAACTCCGTCCCCTTTTAGTTTTTTTTTTTTTTTTTTTTTTTTTTTTTTTTTTTTGTTTTGTTCCATAATGTAATTCCACTTAAATAATCAAGAAAGTATTTATTATATTTTTTTATTTTTACTTCTAATATATTATCTATTCACCTACTTTTTACTACTCTACATTAATAATAGTCAAATGTTATTTTAGACTTTTCCATCAAAATTAATGACACATAACAATTTTAAAAAACTTTCTTAATCTGTGTGAAATACCCTAAAAAGATTTACATTTTGAGACGGAGGTAGTAACTAATTTTTAGTGGAAAAATGTGAATTTATAACTAATTTTTCCTAAATTATAATGCTATTATTATTGTAACAACAAAATAATGCTATTATTACAAATTCGAAGATAAATCAAGACATTAACGATGTTTTTATGTATTTTTAGTAACAAACCTATATGACTTTAACAGAAAGATAAATACTTTTCGGATTCAGTAGAGACACTGGCCATACCCTGATCAAGATAGGTCTGCCTTGATACACAAAGGCCGTCTTATTATGATATGAAAAATATTATGTGTTATGGAAAATATTGATACTAGTGTATAAATTAGTAAGAGTAGTTTGGATATTTTGTTTAGATGTAGAAGCCCTGACAGTGGCTATAAATATTGTACTACGTGATTGATGATGATATACGAAATACATTGACCGAAATTTGTCATGGTAGCAGATGCGCAAATCGTTGTATGGATTGAAACAGGCACCGAGATGTTGGTTTGCAAAGCTTGCTTCCGCTTTGCGTGAGTATGGTTTCCGTCAATCATATTCGGATTACTCATTGTTTACCTTACATCGGGGTGGTATTTAGCTCAGTGTATGTCGATGATATGATCATAGCCGGTAATGATGAAGTTGCAATGACGATTTTTAAGGAATATTTGGGGAAGTGTTTTAAGATAAAGGACCTTGGGGCTCTGAAATATTTTCATGGGATCGAGGTGGCGCGGAACAAGGAGGGGATTTTCTTGAATCAGAGGAAGTATGCCCTTGACATTATTCATGAAACCGGTTTACTTGGGAGCAAGCCGGCTGATTTCCCGATAGAGCAGAATCACAAGTTGCCTCTTGCTTCTGGCGCGTTGTTGAGTGATCCAGGGCCTTATCGTTGGTTGATTGGACGTCTTATATATCTCGGAGTTACCCGACCCGATCTGGCATATTCTCTTCATGTGTTGTCTCAATTTATGCAGGCACCTCAGGTTGATCATTGGGAGGCAGCCTTGCGTCTGGTTCGTTATTTGAAGAAACATCCCGGACAATGTATCTTGCTGCGATCTGACAGTTCTCTTACTCTCGAGGGTTGGTGCGATTCTGAGTGGGCGAGTTGCCCTCTTACCCGACGTTCATGGAGTGGTTGGTTTGTTTTTCTTGGTCTTTCAACTATATCCTGGAAATCCAAGAAACAAACCACGGTTTCTCGGTCCTCGGCCGAAGCGGAATATCGATCTATGGCGGAGATTACGTGTGAATTGAAGTGGTTGAAACAGTTACAGGCTGAGCTCGGGGCCCGCCGCCCCCATGGGATACGACTCTTTTGTGATAGCCAATCGGCACTTCATATTGCGCAGAATACGGTGTTTCACGAACGCACGAAGCATATCGAGACAGACTGCCACTTTGTGCGTGATGCTATCACGGATGGCTTGATTCTTCCTTCGTATGTTCCTACGAAGCATCAATTGACAGATATCTTTACGAAGGCGCTGGGTCGGCAACAATTCGAGTTTTTGTTACGCAAGTTGGGCGTTTGAGATCTTCATGCTCCCACTTAAGGGAGGGTATTACGATATGAAAAATATTATGTGTTATGGAAAATATTGATACTAGTGTATTAAATTAGTAAGAGTAGTTTTGATATTTTGTTTAGATATAGAATCCCTGATAGTGGCTATAAATATTATACTACGTGATTGATGATGATATACGAAATACATTGACCGAAATTCATCACGCCTCTTATGATTTACAAGACGGGTCGTAGGAGTTATGCGTTTAAGATTTCATATTATAGTAAATGCAAAGCCTCATGAGATCGTGCCCGAAAACTTTGCATGATCAATCGGTGATAAGAAAACAATCACTATATATACCCAGCTTTGAGGATCTGTCTTAGATCATCGCCTTAGAAAATATGAAAATTTACAATTAGGATGAACACATAATTAACATACTAATGGTTAGGTATATGTAAATTGGTGTAATCGAAAGTTTACATGAAAATAATTCAATGGTTTCAAAATGATTTATGATTTAAAGAATAACAAAAAAATAAACAACTGGCACGATGTCGATTTCTCTTGATTTTTTATGGAAAAATTATGTATAGCTATATATCACTATTCACAAATTTCATTATGATCCAGGACCAAATCTTACGTGGTGTGTCCAATCAATAGGATATGAGAGAATTATAGTGATGACATGATAGTCTAAAAATTTGGTCTAGAACCACAATAAAATTACTTATCACTATTATTATAATTTATAAATGTTATCAACGTGAATAGACTTATTGTGAACAAGATTACAAGTTTTTTCAAGGATAAAAAGAATAATAGTCTTTCTATAAACATGACTCATCGATTTTAAAACTTATATGTCCCTGTCACACCCATTATTTTATAGTTTTACATTATATTATTATTATTTTTCTAATGGCTTACCACATTATCAACAATATCGTGACTTTCCTAGCTTATTCCCACTCCTTGGTTCATTCTTGACTTTGACCGTGGGAAGTTTGATGTACCCTTCGTCTAAGGGAATTTTATTCTCGGCCACTTTCTTAGTGATACAAAATGGATAAATCTGAATCGCATAATTTTAATTTTTGATAAGTAGTTATAATTTAGATTCATCCACGTTATGTTATTTCACAAATAAAGTGACTATCTAATAATTACTCCTTCGTCCATACAAGATACGGGGGTCAAAATAATGATACATGTATTAACGATATATATGATACCTCTACGATAAAAGTCTTACAACAAAAAGAAATGTTTGTTCACGGTAAAGTTTTAAACCATATTCTGTTTTTATGGGATCCATAAAAATTAATAAACATCACATCATAAAAGTAGTGGTAGAGCCACAACAAATTATACAACGTAATCTTGAAGTATTGATTTTGATGTTAAACCTATTGATTCAAACATGTCCCACAAAAATCATTGTTTGAGAAGAATGTTATGGCACAGACATTTGTCCACGTCAAAATCAATGGTCCAAAAAAGTGTTTTACATTTTGTTTTGACATTAACACTACTCTAAAACAAAATATTATAACATATTTACTTATCATGATAATGATATGAAATCTATTAATTAATATGAGTTTCATCACAATAGATCGTGTTAAAATGTGATAACGATTCATTGTGATTATTTTATCGTAGAGCTACCATTCCATTATACATTGTACAACCCCCGTTTCAAAATATAAGTCATCCTAGGGATTTTCACACTGATTAAGAAAGTTGAATGGTATAAATTTGAATGTTGATGTCTAAAATGACTCTTGACTATCATTAATGCAATAGTTGTTAAATAAGAAAAATTATTTGAATTGATAATAAATTATGAGTAACATAAAGAAAAATAATAATAAATGTTGCAATGGTAATATAGGATGATTTATATTATAAAACAAATTTAAATGTATAGGATGATATATATTTTGGGTCGGATGTAGTATATTGTTTTAAGCCCCCCTTAAGCGCTTCAATATTAAAACACTGGAGACATTATAATACTAACAGTTTTGCCTTTAATTTGAGATGTAATTTAATTGTTTCCCATTTCATTTAAGTTTCATTGACTTGGTCAAAATTTGCGAGCTGCTCATTCATGAATTAAAAAAAAAAAAAAAAAAAAAAAAACGACTGGATAGATGCAATTAGTCTACTAGTCATATTCATCCTGTATATATACACCCTTCCATCTTTTAGCAAGAAACCATCAAGTAAAGCATTTTATACATACTCATTCGATCATCAATTAACTTCATTTCATCTTCATCCCACCCCAAATCAATCAATTCAAAAATGGGTTCATCAGATAATTTGCAATCGAACGGCAACGATTTCGCAAGAGCATTCGAGCTGGGGTATGCACCAGTAGTTCATGGAGTATTCGCAACAGCAGTTGAGCTTAAGGTGTTTGATATAATTGCTCAATCAGGCCCTAATGCTAAACTCTCTGCTTCTGAAATCGCTTCTAAATTCCCTAAACAAACAGAAGAGACACCCCAACTTCTTGACCGGATGTTGCAGCTTTTAGCTAGCCAAGCAATTCTTGATTGCAGCTTTGTTGAATCTGATAATTCAAGAATTTATGGGTTGAATTCATTGAGCAGATACTTTACTGCTGATGAAAGTGGTATCAATCTTGCTCCTACTGTTCTTTGGGGTCATGCCATCAGAGAATCCTGGTTCGTTTTCTTTTTCTTACTTTCTCCTGTAAACAAATCACTTGCTTAATTAATTACTTGATCAAAGTCAAATATAATCAATTAATGGGGGCACTTTGTATATGCAGCTATTCATTGAAAGATGCAGTCTTGGAAGGAGGGATACCATTCAATAAAGCAAACAACGGGTTGAACATGTTCGATATATTAGGTAAAAGCCCGGATTTGAATGAGATATTCAATCAGGCAATGCGCAACAGATCTGCACTTATAATGAGAGAGGTCCTTCAAGTTTACAAAGGCTTTAATGATGACAATGTTAAGAACCTTCTTGATGTCGGTGGTGGGTTCGGGTCGACCATTAATGCTGTGATTTCTAAGTATCCACATATTCATGGGATCAATTTTGACTTGCCTCATGTTGTCAGAAATGCCCCTGCTTATCCTGGTAAGACAACATTTTTCATCAACATATTATTATTATCTTACAGCTAATTATGAAATAAATATTTAGATATATGATAGATTTATATACTTTGAAAATGAAGTAATAAAACTTTTTTTTTTCTTGTTTTAAATAGGTGTGGAACATATTGAAGGAGATATGTTTAAACAAGTACCAAAAGCAGATGCTATCATCCTCAAGGTTAGTGTTTAAACTGTTTTCATACTAACCTTCTTAAACTGTTTTCTGGTATCTAAACTAAAGGTTATATATATCTATTCTTTTTTTTACAGTACATACTCCATGATTGGTCAGATGAATCCAGTTTGAAACTACTTGAAAACTGTTGGGAAGCATTACCAAAGGGTGGAAAAGTGATAGTAATAGAAATGATACTACCAGAAGTTCCAACAACAGAGATTGAATCAAGAAATGCATTTACAGGTGACATTCTCATGCATTGCTTGACTGCTGGTGGTAAAGAAAGAACTCAGAAAATGTTTGAGAATCTAGCTAAACAAGCTGGTTTCAGTTCCACTAAAATCGTTTCTCGTTTTCATCAATACGGTGTCATTGAATTCTACAAGAACTAAAACGTTGATTATTTGGAACGAGACAAATAGACGAGTAGTATGCGCAAGGATGACACACAGAAAACGAGAGAAGAAGTCGATTGATTTGTTCATTTGATTCTGTTTTTGGATTTCCCAATTGTATGCAATAGTATTATAGTAATAAACAATGTATTTCATTTTGTATTAAAGAGTGTATTTCATTAACATCCTGTGTTTACCATATGTAGTAATGTTCTCAACGATCCATTTTGTTTTTCTAGTTCTTACTAAACTTGGATGTCAAAAAAAACACAAACAAAAATTCTTACTAAACTTTAAACCGAGTATTCTTCCTTATTTTTGTTTTATTTTTATTTTTATAATTGAAAAACAATAGAATTTGGTACAATAAGTACGTGAACATGAACACCACATCTTATCAATTGATTTATTATTATTTTTTTCAATGCTCCAACTACATTTGAAGCAGGTATTAATCATACAGAGCATCTTTTTCTAAAAGTAAAATCAAATAATTATCATTTTAATAATTATTTTATAAAATAGAGAACAACTTGTGACGAAGCATCATTGGTAGGTAAGTACATCCATCCATCAATAATTCATCTTTTTTTTTAATAATTCTTTATAATTTTTAATAATATAAATACGTACGATATACACATTATTACAAGTGATATAATACAAACAAATGAATATTCTATTATATGCACATATTGTCAACCAATATAGTAATATAAATAAAAAATAATAGAATGTAATTTCATCAATCAATCATTTAAATTGCTACAGGTATGTGTTCTTCCTAAAGACAGTAATATATTCCATATATACATTAACCATCAATTTCCATATCCTATGCTCTATAATGCAAAATATGATACTCATTCCGTTGAACAAAAACATGACTGCAAAGCTTACAGTATACTGTCTAATATGATCCGATCGGTTTATCGGGCAGCTTCGAATCGTTTAAGAGGGACTGTTTCAAGATTGATAAATCCGTTGTTTTCTGGATGCTTTTGAACACACAGTGGGATGGAATTCGAAGAACCTGTTAACATATACATGTAGAAGAACTGAGTTTGTGTCGACAATTTATATAAACTCTAGACCGAAGGGGAGTAAATGAGCTGAGCTGTTCACAAGCAGTTCGGTGCTCTTCATCAATTCGAACAGCTCAATTAAGAAAACAAGCTGAAATATAGCATTTTTAAGCTTGAATTGAATGATCATAAGCATTCTCGAGATATTAAAACAATGAGCATAGTACGCTGCTTGAGCTCGAGTTCAAGCTTGGACTGGCTGTCTTTCAAACATTAGTTAAATCAGACTCTAGCTAGCATTGTTTAAACTACTTCGAACATAGCTCGAGCATTTTACTTCATGCGCGAGCAAGCTCGAGCATGATAATCTTTTACTTTTTTAAGCATGCTTGACTATGCTCGACTCGATGACTAAATATTTGATTCGACTAGGATCATTTACACGTGTAACACGAACAATATGCACCGAAAGGTCGAGAAACTCACTGTCCTCTAAGTCCTTAGTTTTATGCAAGAGGAAAGTTCCAGACAAAATGGTCACAAATCCACACAGCTCTGTTACTATCTGTGTTGCATCTTGCCCATCCCAATCCTGTTTCATTAGTTACAATCAACAAATATTAACATATCGATATCGTTTTTAAAATAAAAACATAATTAAACACACCGAATTGAAAATAAGTTTACCTTAAACATGATAACACTTGCTAAAATAGTTAATGATGTGAACATCACATAGTATATCGGTGATACCACTGCTGTATTAAACGTATCCAAAGCCTGCAATATAAATAAAAAAGACGCTAAAACACTACTTCTAAGTTAAAACATCAAGAGGCAATGAAAAACACTGAAAAAGGCGTCATTAAAGACACCGAAGAGAAAGTTCTAAGTTAAAACATCAAGAGGCAATGAAAAACACTGAAAAAGGCGTCATTAAAGACACCGAAGAGAAAGAGTTTTACCATGTTTAAGTAGTTAAGTTGAGTGAGGACACAAGTTAATACAATAACAGCAAAGGCCCAAGTTTGAGGGTAATGCATTTGATTTGTTCCTGATATTGTCAACTTTATTGCTATCCCAAGTGCCCTTACACTCATTACCTGTACACCATTTAACAAAATAGTTAGGGGGGGGGCAAAATACACTAAAGGCCCGTAAACTATTACGGTCGTAACATTTTGACCCCTAGTTCCTTTTCTTTTAACAAAAACTGGCCCCTAATCTATGTTTCTGTAACAAATTGGTCTCTAATTGGCCCCAGCTATTTATGTCGTTTGTTTCTTTGAACTCTTAAAAATAAGAGAAACGCATTGGTGTGATCGAAAGATATGAAAAATGGGTATTTTAATACCAATATGGCCAAGAAATACTGATTAGGGGCTAATTTGTTACTAAAAATAATTGTTCACGGGTCAGTTTGTTAAAGAAAAGAAAAGAGATCGAGGGCCAAAATGTAACGATCATAATAATTTACTGGTCTCGGGCAGAATCAAAATTGCATTAAGGACTCACTCCAACAGAACCAACTAGTGAACAAACTCCAATATAAGCCATTATGTGTGTTTGTCCGTATATCGGTATCCAGTGAACAATAATGACAAAGACCGCAGCAGATACCAAAGTTGCATACAACAGGAAAGCTGTAAATACGTAGAAGAAGTTAAACGTGATTACAAAATACGCGTATATTGTTAAAACAAATACATAAACCTAAATCATTTGGAATACAATACGAAGTATTTTACCTGGTTCTGTAAAAAGATCCCAAACTTGCAAAACAGAGTTGATTTCTTGTTCTTGTGGGGCATGTAGTACGATCGTTGTTGAACCCACGATGCATAGTATGCAACCGAGCATACCGAATATGTTCAGCTTCTCGTGTAAAATGATATGAGCTAGTACAGCACTGCAGAGGATTATTGATTATTATTAGTAATAACATACAAAGCATATACGATTTTCAATAGTTTTTGTGCCTTTTTTGTTTTCTTACCTGATGATGATACTGAGTGCACCAAGTGGAGTCACCAAAATCGCGGGTGCAAATGCATACGCAGCAAAATTAGCGATTTCTCCCACAATCACTGTTGCAAACAGCAAAGAATGATGAATATTTACCAGAAAGGACAAACAAGATGAATGAATGAATGAATGAATACAGAATGAAGCAAGTCTTACTTGTTAGCATGCCAGCCCACCAAAGAGGTTCAAGCAAGTAGCTGTAACCTCCAGAACCTGGCACGATTTAAACCGGCATAGTAAAAAGAAAAGAAAAAACCAATTTAGAAATATGCTACGAGAGATCAAACAAGATGAAACATTCGATAAACCAAAAGTTACTTTAATTGGAACTTTTCAAGATCCCAAGAACAATAGGACAAGGCTATAAGTAATAGAAGTTCAAATGTCTAACTTATATGGACCTTAAATACTCACTTATACATGACTTGACTTGTATAATGTATCAGTCTTAACCGGTCTGCATTCTAGTTGAACCCAATCCACTATTTTATCAACGAATTCTATAGATGGCCTCCATTATATAGACCTTTGGATTCAAGAGGAAGCTCCTATGAATAGAAGCTTAGTTATGTCTGGTAGTCGGCTCTAGTGCAAATCCGTAACACCCAAAAAACTTGATCCTAACAACATCACTAATTGTCGAAATTTTAGACCTTGTCCTGATGTAGAAGATCTACAAAAACGGATAAAACACGAGCTAATCCAAGCTCAAAGATAATGACATTCTCAAAAGAGAAAAGATTGATTCAAGATTACAATACTCTGAACTAGCAACAAGAAGAGTTCTATATTTATAGGCTAAAAAAAACCCAATTAGGTAAACTCTACCCTTAAAAGCCCAAAGACTATCCACTTAATTAAAACAATGATAAAAGACTATTAGATAGCTTATAAGTCCTACATCATCTCTATCCCCCTTACTCAAAAAGCTCGTCCTCGAGCGAACTTGTGGGAATTCACATCGAGCCCCTATCAATATCCATTGGTGGATCAAGTCCATTCACCATCTTATGGAACAATTTAATAATTTCCTTAAATTGTCCATTCTCGCTCAAAAAACTCAAACATGAATACATTGTAACACCACTTAACTTATCCATGATGAACTTATCACCCACATTTGAGTTGTTTTTATCATTCCAACCCTCCCAAAGAATAACTCGTCCACGAGTTAGATTGAAGTTGAGGTGCAACAACAGAGGCAAAAACATGGCAACAATCACCAACTTTGACCTGAAGTTTGTAACTGAAGCAAAATGATCATGAATCATCCTATGTGAAATTTCTGGAATTGTAGGAGTGCCTCTAGATTGGTTAGCTAAGAATGGCAGCAGCTCCAGCAAAAGAACCAAAAAATAAATCCATGGTAAAAGGTATTGTTGCGCTCTCTCATGCTGTGGTCGGAAATGAACAACCTTTTCTCTTGAGCCAAGGTAAATACCTGAATCTTCAGTATATGATTCAGCCCATACAAACAAAAAATCTGATGATATGACCCCAAGTAAACATAACAACTCATCAGTAAGTCCTGTTGCAGATGGTTGCCTTGCCAATTCATGTCCTTGACGCATTTCTGTACCCGTTAAACCAAGAAACGCAGACTATTCAGCAAGCTCTCTTGACTCATCATACAGGAAAATTGAGTTAATTTTCAGTGGTAACGCTTCCTGCTCGGTTGAAGGCATTAGTTTTAGAACTATGTCCGCAGCATACTTAGATTCAAGTAATTCAACACAGTTCCTCAATAGTGGCCAGGAGGCAAAGAAGATTTCTATGGGCAGCTCTAAAGGTTCTGTTTTCTTGTAGGAGTAGTATTTCCATAATTTCTTCATGGTTGGTCTTTTTGTTTGGTCCTTCACCAAGTACATGACAACCATCTCGCTAAATGATTTAAAGAGCCATTTATCCAAGTCATAAGCAAGTCCAGGAGGGCCATTTTGGATAGTCATCGTCATCGAGAAAGCCTTCATGGTAAGTTATCTTGAGTATGAAGCACGACTATGAACCGGCTCCGGTGCCGTTATTATAGAAGACCATTTATCAGCCTTTGAATCACAGGTCCATTGGTGGCTCATTTCCTGATCTTCCTTCTCAATAAATCTCCAAATGGAAAACACCCGAGTAACCTCTTCCGTAATCAAGCTTACATGAGTGAAAAGTCCCAAACCCAGTGGTTGAGTATGCAGGAGGCACAAAATATTATGCAGATATTCGACCGAGATACATTTCGAAAATCTCGATTCCGGATGGCTAACATCATAGGTGCAGGATGAAGAAAACATTGTTGACTTAAATAGTTGTTTGTAACAAAAAGGCATGCATTGGGTATTTGTTCGGAGTTGAAAACAGTATGATTCAATGGTTCTTCATTACGACCATCATATATTAATGCTTTCATGATATCCGGCATGCTAAATCTACCACATTGCATATCAAATGCCCTATCAACAGCTGCCATGTTAGTCACAAACAATATGCCTATGTTGGAACGAAAACAACTCACAGTGCTCCAAGTTTTTGAAAAAGAAGCGATTCCACCCGGATCGAATGTTATGGAATCATAGACATTGATATTGGAATGCTTTTCGTGGAGTCTCCCAGGTGAGTGATATACAACTTCATACTGAGCTTCAGCATTATGGGAACGAAAGACCTCAACAAAATCAGCAGTCGCTTTTAGCAAATTTGGGGCCTTAGGTATGTCGTAACCTTCTTGCTTGAGAATAGAACTTGCAAAGCTCATCTCAGCACCTTCGTATCCCTTTTTGTTGTGTAAGTTCCACTTGTTGGACACTCTGAACGTCATGCATTCCAGCCGGGTCAAATAAGAACCCAACCACTTTAGCGTTATCACCAACTTTCACTCTCTGACCCTTAGTATCGCCTCTCTCAAATTGATTTTGCAATACCCCATCACAATAAGCAAGTGTTTTCAGACTCAGGGCCTTTGGTATGTTGCACTTATCTTGAGCAGAAATGGAGCTTGTGAAATCTGTTTCACTAACTATAACAGGGGTCTTGTTAATTTTCGTAATATCGACCAAAGAAATGTTTGGAGGAATAAATTCAGCTTCCTTTAGTTCATCTAACATTACTTCTTGCATTAAATCTGTTCCATTACTTGAAATAGCCAAAATACCAGAAATGTCTTTCATTGTTTCCACTTCATCATCTGTTGACATGCTTTCTTCAGCAACAATTGTGTTAACGTTGTCCTGCAAATCCTGTTCCCCAATGGAATTCTCAACGTTTTGAGCATTCAGAATGGTGAGTTGTGATGGTTGTCCGGGCGTTGCGTCTTCAAGCTCGAATCCCTTCGTCCCAGACGCACAAAGAATATTGTCATCCTCTTTTCTATTCGATCTGTTGTTGCCTGGTTCACTGGAGACTTTTGTCAAGCAGTAGGGAAGCATAGATCCACCAGCCTGTAGGTACTCATTCGTTTCAGCTTCTTCTTGCTTGTTCAGTTGATTGGGGCAATTTGCCGAACACTTGGTAGGCGAAAATATGTTAAGCAACATGTTCTTCATCTTTGGCCATGACATGATTTCCTCATTACCACCCAAAACTCTATCATTTTGGAGTCGTTTCCACCACCAATACGCAGCACCCTTCATTTTATACCAAACAATTTTGCACTCTAGATGTTCTGGTGGATTAATTTCTTCAAAAAAGTCTTCGATTGCATCAATCCAGCTCATGAGATCTTCAGTGTGCCAAAATCCATCAAAAACAGTGAGATTTTTCTTGAATCTGTATATTAATCCACCATATCTATGATAAAACCCATGGAAAGGGTCTTCCTTCTCATTGTAGCTGTGGAACCCGTAGTCAAATTCATCAAAGCTGGAAGTAAAACCAATCTGCCGCACTTGTTGTTGTTCACCAGATGATTTTTGATTGATATTTGCTAAAGCATCCCGAAGGATCTTCGAATCCCGAACACCGTCGCAAATCCGGCTATCTTCCCAACTCAT
The DNA here is from genome assembly GCA_026214975.1 of Gentiana macrophylla. Taxonomy (NCBI): domain Eukaryota; kingdom Viridiplantae; phylum Streptophyta; class Magnoliopsida; order Gentianales; family Gentianaceae; genus Gentiana; species Gentiana macrophylla. Next base: position 120,160,264 of record CM047812.1, on the reverse strand, counting down.
TTTGGCCCTCATACTGCGAGGGGAAGAACCCTAGCTCTGATACCAAATGATGTAGAAGATCTACAAAAACGGATAAAACACGAGCTAATCCAAGCTCAAAGATAATGACATTCTCAAAAGAGAAAAGATTGATTCAAGATTACAATACTCTGAACTAGCAACTAGGAGAGTTCTATATTTATAGGCTAAAAAAAACCTACCCTTAAAAGCCCAAAGACTATCCACTTAATTAAAACAATGATAAAAGACTATTAGATAGCTTATAAGTCCTACATCATGTCCTTGCAGCTGAAAATGGTTAACCAAGTTGGCCTAACTAATTAGTCCCTCATCTTATATAAAGTGTCATCTTTTAAGACGGATATAAGTATGAAGTATCTTAGATCGATTTGGGCTAAACATCATACACAAGCGAGTTACCAGGGGCTTGTTATCGAGGGGTGGGGTTGCACGTTACAGGAAATGGAAAGAAGCAGCACTTGCAACAAAATTCTACACCAATGGCTAAAGATTAACAAAAATAAAGGGATATAAGGTAGAATTATTTGTTCAGAAATGATGATCAAGAAGAAAAATAGAATCTTCCCTAACTTTGGAGTTATGACAGTTCCTAACAATTTCTTGTTGCTAGACAACAAGAAGTCATAAACTAACTTGTATGGAAAAAAGGTTTACCAAACCTCAAAAGGCCATTGTTTTATGGCATCACATCGAATCTACCGTTGCAGCTCCACATTGTCAATCGACATTTTCAAATCCGGTTCTAAGGTCTAAAATCGAGTCAGCACCCCAGCCCCAAATAGCAAAAGATTGTTACTGAAAATCCAGTTAATCATTGACATCACCTTTTTCTACAATTCTACTCCATAAATAACGAATGAAAATGAGACAACACAAATTACCCATGGAACATCAAGTCAATTACAATCAAGAATATCTCAGCTCAAAGTGAAATAACAAAGAATTCAACAATGAAGTATCACACTTAAAGAAACAAGAAAGATTAGTATTACCTGCTCTAATACCAATTGCACCAGCTTTTTTGAGACCTTTCTTCTTGATAATGAAGCTAGCACCTATGAAAATACTTGAAGATATAGCCAAGATCAAACCTTTAACATTTTCAGATGATGTCCCATTTACAACTTCTACAAAACTGCTTGTGGGCTGCTCTGAACTCCCCATTCTCAAATCCAATTCAAGAATTCAGTTCCTGATTTCTTAAGCTTCTTCTGATTCAAAACTGCCCACCAAAAAGAACTATTTATTCTTTTATTTTTTATTATTAGTTTACTTCCAGACTTCCAGTACTTGTAAAGATGATAATAAAAGCAACAGCAGAAGCCGTCTCTTTCTCGATTTACGCAGTGTCGGTGTATATATTTTGCATTTCTGCAGCAAAAAAATCGATAAAATAATATAAAATATACAGTAAAAGAGTCTTTTAGGCGAAGTAAATGAAATTTAAACGGAGGGAAAAGGAGAATCCTAGGAGTACAGTACACACGCAAAACAAAGCAAAACAAAAAATGATATCACCACCACGGCACCACCTATGCCTAATTGTTTAAAATTGTATACAGTAGTAATAAAAATATTAATATTATATATACTTTAAGCTGTAACTTGACCTTTAATCTACCATCTGACCCAGCTGGACTATATTATGCTTTCTTTGTGGTTATGGAAACATCTAAGAGAGAGAATTTAGTATAATGAAATTTATCTAAATGTTTTAAGTTGAGACTTCTTGTTCAAGAAAGCTGTGAGTTCGATTATTACCTTATGTATATGTTAATTGCTTAATAAAAGGTAGATTTTAGTATCACTACGATTGATATAATATGCTATAACGGGGTGTAGCAATTGCCATAGTGATGCTTTGCTATGCCACACGTCAGTGGTCGATATAAAAATGATGATTCACTGATGAGCGATGGCGCCGATCATTTAAGACATTGACATTGTCGTCTTGACTTTGGGTCTGCCGTCTCTGACGCACGTTGTTCGTTAAGTTTTGTAATTCTTTTGTTACGCTTTACGATCCTCTTATAGTAATATGATTTTTTTATGTCTGTGTTAACCGTTCGTATCGACGTTTCGTTGCGACTATAGAATGACCCAATGTATAACTCTACTTTTTGCATAGGACATACAAACCCTATCATCAATCAATAATAAAAGTGTAGACAATGTGGGGATATTGCTTCAAGGTTTCAACCATGTGCTCATGCTTGAATGCTACTAAGATTCCAAGAAGTTTACTTGCTAAAGTAGAGGAGGGATCTCACATGTACTCCCTTACTTTTACAGTTATTTACAAAGCAGCCCTTGTGCTTTGTCCCATGTCTCAAATTTACTTTTGCTACTAGTTTTTCGATATGTATGCATCAAGCCCATAAGAAAATTGGGCAGACATTACATATACGCAGGTTTTATCGATACCACAAATTTGTTAATTACATAACATTTACGGTGATCGTGGTACTCAGACGAAACTTCACGGGTGACAATAAAACCCGCATACATAACCACTGGTATTCACAGCAACTTCATAGTGGCAGTAGAATCCGCCAATATATATAGCATTCACTTTGCATTTTTGATAGTTTAACGATGAAAGCCACCGTATCGCCTCATAATTCAGGCCCAACGACGTTAAATAAGTCATAATAGATGAAGTAACTATTTAGGCCAATGAGTTACACAACAAACAGAACAAAGTGCTGCAGATCGGAATTATAATAAACACGAGACATAACAAAGTATAACAACACAAAATATGTGAGGACAATGAGGATAAGGAAATACATGGTCCATTCATATATATATATATATATATATCATAGCAACAACCAAATATATCCTTATTACTTATAAACATTATTTATCAATATATTGATTCCAGTCACATAAATATTAAAAGACAAACAGCAAAAGTAAACACAAGACTAGGCACAATATTATTAAAAGAGAAGGAACATTTAAATTGCCATTCTTTTGTTGATCTTTGCAGGCCCTCCTGAGTGAAGCTGCAAAGTTTGGCTGGGAACAACTTGTATCACACCTGGTTGCTCTGTCCACACAAAAAATGAATAATATATCGTCTCAAAAACTTTCGGTACCACAATAACTCTACTGCTTAGTAGATTTTTTGAAGTTTAAATGACGCATGTAACGAAAACCCGGGTTTCGATAACAGAGAGCATATAAATGAGACAACAAAGCTAACAAGAATGTGTCTAATGGAAGGGCTATATGTACACATGAAGAATTGAACTCGAGTCCTGATACGAGTCTTTGCTACCGGCGGCACAACAAAATGTTACAACTGTGTGACACAATAACCATAGCAAATCTTAGCAGAATTCCACAAAGCATAGCGAATGATAACTAAAACATAGCAAACAACACGGGACACAGCAAAGTATCTATGCATAGATTATACTTTGAGATGATGATTTTCTACATTCGTTGCGTTATCTCATTTGTATTAGTCAGTGTTCCAAAAATCGGTCTAGACGGCTGTCAGGCGTCCCGATGATACCTTAGGCAGGCTGGGCTAGGTGGGTAGGGTCCTGGACGGGGTCTAGGACCTTAAGCCGCAGGCTCCACCTCTGGTGGTGCCCTCCCATCAATTCTTTTAAGTTCCTTTCCTTGCAACCATATTATCTTGGAACCCAAAAACTTTGATTTCTCCTAAAGTGTTGGCAAAGTCCTTGAAGCAATTACTGCCGATCGGGTAATTTTGTAGTACGGACTCCTGAACTGGCCGTCAGATGACCGTCAGGTGTACAAACATTTAACAAATGTTAGTCATCTGCGATTTGTTCTATTAGGAGAAATACAACAGAATTTCCCCTGCCGATCGGCAAGGACGGTATCTAATCGTCCTGGGCTACCAGAATTACTGTTCATATATAAATCATCATACAAATTCAAGAAACAACAAACAAATCTTTCAAAAAAAAATTAATAAATACAAAGCAAAAAATAAATAAATAAATAAAAACAGAAAAGAGAGATAAAGAGTACTTACTTGAAATCTCAGAAACCTGATCAGGAGTCAGCTTGGCAGAAAACCCAGTTGCAGCATTCTTGTAACTATACACCAATGACTCTTTTGCAGCCTCCTCACTTCATTCATCATAAAACAATGAAAAACACTCTCAGATCTATAGTCCACTTTTCAAAAATCAATAAAAATACACAAAAACAAGTTAATTTTAATTAACCTGCCCAAAACACGAGTAAGAGTCTTGATATGGTAATCCTCTGGTTCTTGATCATCTTCAGGCTTTTCGGTGTAAATTATGTGAACTTTTGCTTCAGATGATGAAGCTGCTACGCCCTGTGACTGTGAATCCGCCATTGATGAAACCGATGAAATTGATAAGAATATCGCCGATGTAAAGATTACTATTATCAAAGAGAAAATGATATGTGTTTGTTTTTGCTTCATCACGTCGTTTCTGTGAGCATAGATATACTACTTTTGTATATAAGCGTGTACACAAGATTAACATCGTTAACAACTATTCAACAATTTTTATTTTTATTTTTATTTTTATTTTTTTTTTTGGAATTCCTTATATTGTGTTTAGGAGGGTCAGACGTCGCTGCCGTATCGGAGAATGTCGACAACGCATTAACTATTTAAAATCGAATTAATTAATCAACCGACAAACATGTGTTTGATCCATATCACTCGTATCTAAAATGTATACGACACTATGCGCGACACAGTCAATATTTCCTAATCTCTTTCGTACATTACATTACGTTAAATAATTTAGTGGGTTGTTTATATTGAAAAAGGGAAACATTAAATGAAAGACGTGTTGTGAGTGGGAGATTCTACTATAATGAGTTTTTATTAGACTGCACTGTTGGACGATCATCACCCGTATAAAAGACAAAAACATGTTTTGTCATTTTATATACATGTCGATCATCCAACGATGAGGTTCAATAAGGATTCTCTACATAAGAATTTCCCTTTGTGAGGTAGACTAGTGGAATATCGATCACAAGATCATGCACGCGTGTCAATATAAGAATGCAATGGGTGCGAAACAATTTTGTTTTTTCAAAACCAACCAAAATATATTAACTCTCTAAAGATAAATTTACATTCGGAACTGACAACCGAAATGCGTGCGCTTAAAAAGCCATTATGTTCTTCTAAAAAAAAAAAGCCATTATGTATCTTTTATATAAATAAATAAAAATAAACAATAAAGCATAAACACTATGTCTATTAATCGTCAATTACTTTTTTTTAAGAAAACAAAATTTTATTAATCAATATCCGCCGAACATGCGAGTAAAACATCACCCGAGAACCCCAAGGTGTTCGAGAAGAAACCAACAATCCATGTCTAGCTAAAAGATGCACTGGGACATTTCCAACGCGCCGAATAAAAAAAAAGAAACAGACTAAAAACTTGACAAAAGCGCCAAACAATCCTGAACTAGGCACCCGTAAGCAGTGAGATCCTCCCCAGGTTTGCTAAGACTTGCGATACTCGCTAGACAGTCACTCTCTACTTCCAGCCGTCCAATCCCAAGGTGTTGCGCCTCCCCCAAAGCTAGAAAAATTGTTCGAAGCTCCATATAGTTCACGGGATTGCCCAGATCAAAATGGTATGAGAATGAGTGTAAAATTAACCCGCGTGAGTCCCAAAAGATTGCCCCAATACCTACAGCTGTCTCTGTAACCGATGCGTCCACATTGCACTTTATTACACCTAACTGTGGTTTCGACCATCGATCCGGAAAATGTTGGCTTGAGCCCTGAGACCGATAACTTTCCATTGCTTCTTTATACTCCGCCGATGCAGCCAAAGACCGCTCACGCACCGCAGACACATAGACCGCCTAATTATCAAAGACGGCCGAGCAACGGGCTTTCCAAATTCCCCACATAAGCCACACAAACCTGGCCACGTCCTGGACGCCCTGGTCGTCTATTAAGTGCATAGAGAACTCCACGAAGGTTGCGGAATGAAGATGTTGTAAGGTACCACTGAATGGCGACGCTTGCCAAATTCAGACTGCCAACTCACACTCAAAGAGGACACGCCGCAAGGTTTCTAGAGTTTTGACGTCACCAAAACCAGACCTTAGAAACGGCGTCAAGAAAGGGACAGACCTTTTCTAGGTTAGACGGATCCTAACCGGCAGTGTACCGGGTCAAATTGTAGTGATAAAGTGGTGAGTCAGGTGTCGAATCCTCAGGGAAAACATGGTAATTCTTTTAAGTGGGGTTAAACACCAAAAAGCTGCTATTAACTCGATCTAAACCGCAATTTTATAACACAGATTACTACTATTCTAACCAACATAAAATAAATGCGTAATTTAAAAGTTATTCTAATATAATATATATAGATATATAAATATATATAGATGTACATAAATCGTAAAATATATATATATATATATATATATATATATATATATATATATATATATATATATATATAAATATATAGATACCAAAATATAATATATAACAGACTAGCCAAAGTATATATAATCGATTTATACGATCTTTTCGATTAATAGAATGTGTTCGATCTTCCTTTTTAGGTCCAATTGAGTAAATGAAACGATTGTACTTTCTAAAGTCAACAATTCCTCCTCACACACGGCGTATGAAATTGTCATATGTCAAATTGTCATCAGTCCAATGTCCACAATCGCCCATGCTAAACTTAGTTAGTCAAAAAGCAGTGTACCGAAAGTACAAATCTACCCCGGATAAAAGAGGTGATTCCGTTCGTCAAACGGCCGATGTTATTCAAGAGGCTCCGGTTGTCAAGCGGATCGATTTAATACAAACGGCGTAGTTTCAATTAAACTGTGATTTTAACATTATTAAGATCTCGAGTACAAATTTTAATAAGATTTATCTTTCCAGACAAATCGCTTTCGGTAGGAAATAGGATTCCGTTAATCAGGCGGCCATTTTACCCTCCGTTTTTCTATTTTTACTCATATCCCCGACTTCTCTGGTCAGTTCATCGCCAGGGTTATATGTGGTATTCATCATGGTTGATTACGTCATTTCGAATATATTATCGTTACGTAGCGAAATAGAAAAAGATTCATTTTAACTCAATTTTAGTCAATTTTATTTTAACAGCATTCCATTACCGAAAAGATCGAAATAATACGATTACATAACTTTGGCTAGTTATTAGATCTAGCCTAATAACATTATAAAAAAGAAGAAAATAACAAACATAAACATGAATATCATAGAAATTACCCGATTACAATCTGGCGACTCGTAAATCGTCTTTTAAGGATATTACAACGACTTCAGCAACATCGAACCTTCGAGAATTTCCCGAGCATTACTACCGTACTACCATTACTACATTATTTTGGCATAAGGCCTATTTACAAACTACTAAAATAAAAGAAAGGGGAAGAGAGTATTATATATATAATATGGTGTATATATAATTTTGGTACCCCTTCTTCATCTGCACTGATGCCATATATATAGGCAAACTGACCCTTCCCGGACCGGTCCTGAAACATCCCGGATCGGTCCGGTGTGATGAGTACCCCATGTTACCTAATCATCACTCAACACGTGCAGGGATTTATTTAGATTTTATTTGTAATTAAAATTATATTTAACTTATAAAATTCATATCTTTTGATTCCGAACTCCAAACGATATGATTCAAGATCCATTGGAAAGCTTGTTGAATTCTCCACAACTTTCATCAAGACCATTTCTTCAGAAAACGCATTCTCGACAAGCCATTTGTATCCCGCGTCTTTTACGGGATCCTTTTCTAATTGAAATCAAATGACCACTTGATCACCATTTGAATTGTAGACTGTGGCAATATTCACATGTTGATAAATCTCTTGAGGTTCAATCAGAGTAATCGAACTCTTGAACTCATGTGCCGGATTTTCTGTGTACACTTTATGTATTTATAAAGAGACATATTAATTGTAGTACATATAAACAATTAATATGTCAAACTCTATTCATAGACATAGCTTTTACTCTAGTTCACTTTATGTCATAGACATTTATTATGTAAGAGACTAAAAGCATCTAGCCTCGTTTATAGCTTTTACTTTTTTCTATGAAAGGTCACTATCTTGTCTAGGACCTTTCAAACTCCTCAATTGTATCTACATATACTCCACATTATCAATGAATAAAAGTTAAGTTGAAGTTTACTCTTGTGTTAACACATTCTCAAACTCTCTTCATGGTAGCAGAGCCATTTGTGTTCTAATTTTTTCCATTTGCAAAACTCATATTTTCGAAGAATGTCTTCCACATCCGACATTACTTCAACCTCAAGAGACTCTCGTGACCTCGGTGGTAGAATCTTGACAACTCCTCTTCTTATACTAACCATAGACTTGATGGTAACAACTATCTCTGTTATGGTCAAGGTCTATGAAAATGTACATTTTCGGACAAAGTAAGATGGGATACTTATGTCGGAACAAAACACACTCTTTGAAACCGACCCGGTTTTGAAGCATGGGACACAACAAATAATCAACTCATGACCATCCTCACGAGGTCAATGACAAAAGAGATAAGTGAAAACTTATTATGATGTATGATATTGCCAAAGAAATGCGGGATAATGCCGGAGATCTCAGACTCAAAGAAGGATAATACATCCGAGGTATATGAACTAGAAGCTCAGATTCAAACTTTGCAGGCAAGGGATATATCTCGTAACTCAATATTTCAATCAACTATCTAAGGCTTGGCAACACTTAGATATGTTAGAAACTCACTCATGGAATGATGTCAAGGATCTTCGCTCTTTATAAAGACATCATAGAAAAGAAGAGAGTATTCGGGTTCCTCACCTGGATGAATCCTACTCTTGATGATGTTAGAGGAAGAATTCTTGCCACCAAACCTCTTCCAAATCTCAAATCCATGTTTCTTTGAGGTCAAGCATGAAGAAAGTAGGAGAAAAGTCATGCTTCGAAATCCACTACCGACAACCCTATGAAGGTGCCGCCTCGCCGATCGTCGGAAGGCGGTGAGGTTCTTTGAGACATACAAGAAGCCTAATGAGAAAATCGGAAAGCTGTTTCGTGATCACTTTGCAAACGCACAAATCACACCAAGGACAAGCTATTTGGAAGCTCCATGGAAAGCCTAACTCCTCAAAATCTCAAAACCTATCGTGGAAAGTCAAAGCGAGACACATCGGTGAGGAGGAGAATGACAACGGATGAATGCTCGGTTTGTTGCATTCAAAGCCTTCTGAATCAACAAAAGGAAGGTAGTCACTCTCTGATGATGTTGCTACTCATACTCATACAGTAAATTCTACTCTTCCCTTAGCAATGAAACATGGATTGTTGATTCTCGGGGCATCCTCCCATATGGTAGTAATAAAACCTTATAACCAACTATATGCCTTGTCACCAAATTCATAACATTAAAGCTGGCGATGGATCTATCTCTCGTGCAAAAGGTGTTGGAAATGTTAAACTCACTAATAAGATATGCCTACAGGATGTCCTATTTGTTCCAAACTTAGATGCAATCTTATATCCACAAGTAGACTCACTAAAGATTTGAATTGGACTGTTGTTTTTAAGGAAAATCGGTGCACATTCAGGATCCTACTTCACAGAAGTGATTGGGAAGGCTAAACCTCATATTTGGATTGTTTTCGTCAACCTCGCCAAGACATGGAAGATCGAAGACGACCGCCTCAAAGACTGCTCTGAGACTTTAGACAATATCATGTTATGGCATTATAGATTAGGACATCCAAGTTTTGGTTACTTAAAATCTTTAACTCTGAATTGTTTAAAGGATGTAATCTGAATGACCTTCAATGTGATATTTGTCAATTTGCTAAACTTACAAAATCTGTATGCTAAGTTACCTCATTTGCATTCCTCACCCTTCACCTTAATACACAGGTGATGTGTGGGGACCTACAGGGTGAAAAGTATAATGAGGAAAAGGTGGTTTGTCACCTTTATTGATGATCATACCAGAACACTTGGGTTTTTTTAATGAAAGACAAATCAAGTTGGCCCTATCTTTCAAGAATTTTATCATATGGTCTCCACTCAATTTGATACTAAGATCAAGATCTTAAAGACCGATAATGCTCTAGAATACTATGAGTCTAATCTCAAAGTACCTTCTTGTGAGATAGAGGAATTGTTCATATCAAGAGTTGTGTGGAAACACCTCAACAGAATGGGGTTCTTTGAGAGAAAAACAGCACCTACCTTGGAAATGGCCAGATCAATCATGTTCACCACACATGTTCCTAAATATATGTGGGGTGAAGCTATCTTGATTTGCAACTTACTTACTCAACAGACTTCCCAAACAGAGTGTTAGGTTTCAAAACTCCACTCCAAACCCACGACCACACACTCCTGCCATCATCTTGTTTCCCAGATTGCCTCCAAAGATCTTTGGTTGTCTTGTGTTTGTGTATATCCATGCTCAACATGTATAAACTTGATCCTAAAGCTCACAAGTGCATTTTCCTAGGTTATGCAAAGGCGAGAAAAGGTTACAAGTGTTATTCCCTATTGAAAAGAAATTTTACAATTCTATGGATGTAAAATTCTTTGAAAGGACCCTTATTACAAACAAACCTCTTGAGCCATTCACCGATGGAAACTGATTGAAATTGACCTAAACCCCTTCCCTCGGCCAAACTCTTAACCTCAAGAACCCATCGATCCTCAGAGATGAACTTCAAGACTACCTGCGACCTCTACTGACCTAATACTCCTCAAAGAACCTCCCGAACAAGAGTCTCATCGACCAGAGCCTGCCGCTCCCGAGCCTCATCGACACTCAAAGAATCTACAGATCCTCGACTGCGACATTGATGATAGGCCTATTGCTCTAGGAAGGAAAGAGATCATATCATCGATCACTCTATTCATTCTTATTTATCTTATGATAAGTTATCTCTCGCCTTTGCCATGTTTTCACAGGACTGGACTCTCACTCTATTCCTAAAAATATTCAGAGGCCCTTCAAAATGATAAATGGAAGGTCTTTGTTAAAACAGAGATGACAACACTTACGGATAATCATACTTGGGATTTGACACCTCTCCCATGGGGCAAGAAAAGGCGATCGATTGGAGATGAGATGGTTATTCACTATAAAATACAATGTCGATGGCACTATTGACAAGTACAAAGCCAGATTGGTAGCAGGATTCACTCAAACTTATGGCATTGACTATAAGGAAACTTTTGCACCAGTGGCAAAACTCAACACCTGTCAGTGGTTTCGATCTCTCTATTTGTCCAACTTGACTGGCCTCTTCACCAATTGGACATCAAAAATGCTTTTCTAAATGGGGACCTCACCGAGGAGGTTTATATGAATGTACCTCTGGTTTTATCAATCCTCATACTCAAGGCAAGGTGTGCAAACCGAGGAAATCTCTATATGGGCTGAAGCAATCACCAAGGGCATGGTTTGGAAAATTAACAAGCGTGGTCAAAGCTGCTGGATATCACCAATGCAATTCGATCACACTATGTTCATCAAGACAACCAACCGAGAAGAGGTCTATTATTATTGTCTATGTGGATGATATCATCCTCACCTGGAGATGACTCTACCGAGATCCAACATTTGAAGACTCTCTTTGGCAAAGGTGTTTGAGGTGAAAGACTTGGGTTTTCTCAAATATTTTCTTGGCATGGAAGTAGCAAGAAACAACAAAGGCATTTCTGTATCCCAAAGGAAATATGTACTGGATCTCTTTGAAGGAAAGCGGCATCTTTGGGGTGCAAACTCGCTATATCCCCTGTAGACCCAGGTCATACCTGCTACATGGTGACACCTTTGTCGAGGAAAGAACAATATCAAAGGCTTGTAGGAAACTCATCTACCTCTCCCATACAAGACCCGATATTGCATATAGTGTCATCTGGTTAGTCGGTTCATGCATTGCCTCTTGAGCAACATTGGGATGCAATAAATAGAATACCGAGGTATTTGAAGTCTACTCTGGCCAAGGGTTACACTTCACCAAGTCTGGCCGATAGATCCATCAAGGTCTACACCGATCTTCGATTGGGTGGATGCCACATAGATAGAAGGTCGACCACAAAGCTCTGTTCCTATGTATGGGGCAATCTTGTTACTTGGAGGAGCAAGAAACAACCCATCGTGGTTCTAGAAGCGATCTTTGTCGAACTCGAACTCAGGGCACTTGTCTTAGGCATTTGTGAAGCTCTTTGGCTCAAAAGAGTACTTACTGAACTTCAGCAGCCTCTTCAGCAACCTATCACACTCTGCTGTGATAATCACTCAGAGACTATGCATGCAGAGGATCCAGTCCATCATGACAAAACAAAACATGTGGACATTTGAGACACTTTCTAAAGGAAAAGATTGATGCCAAGATTATCCGGCTCAAGTATGTTCCTCAAGCCAGACCAAAATGCGAGATATTCTCACCAAAGCTATTCCACCTCTCATGTTCAATGAGACTAAGTAGCAAACTTGGTTTGCATCAACATATCTGACCATTTGAGGGGGTGTGGCAATATTCAAAGATCTTGATAAAGTCTGCTTGAGGTTCAAGAGATCTTGAACTCTTTGAACTCATGTGCCGGATTTTCTGTGTACACTTTATGTATTTATAAAGAGACATATTAATTGTAGTACATATAAACAATTAATATGTCAAACTCTATTCATAGACATAGCTTTTACTCTAGTTCACTTTATGTCATAGACATTTATTATGTAAGAGACTAAAAAGCATCTAGCCTCGTTTATAGCTTTTACTTTTTCTATGAAAGGTCACTATCTTGTCTAGGACCTTTCAAACTCCTCAATTGTATCTACATATACTCCACATTATCAATGAATAAAAGTTAAGTTGAAGTTTACTCTTGTGTTAACACATTCTCAAACTCTCTTCATATCAGCATGCTGAATATTGCCACATAGACCTCTAATCTTCATGATTCAAAGTGTATTACAAAGCTCATATGAAGATCTTCAACTTTCATGAAGAACGTTTTCCCAGAAAATGTCTTTTTAACGAGCCATTCCCAATACATGTCGTTTTCAAGATTCCGTTATAAATAAAACGACTACCCATTTGACATTTAAATTGAGTGACGCTTTATAACTTCCTTCCAACGACTTGTATTGACTTCAAAAAGTGTTGCTACTCAGGATTTCAGTTCATCTTAGGATTCTGCAATGAAATAAACACAAAATACCCGCGTAAAATAGACACAACACTCCGGTCACTAAAACCGGTACAAAAACTACAAATTTTTACTATAAATACTAACTTTTACTACTAACTATACTAAACTATAAAAATTAATATTTCATATCAATTGTATCATAATATTATATATTTTATATAGAATTTGTCAATAAAATGTAATAAAATCACGTAAATTTAGTCATATAAAAGTCATACATCAACAACTCCCACTTAAAGCTTTTGATCGTCATCTGTTAAAAATAAGCGATAATATATAAATAACAGATAATACAATTGATCAGATTAAAATTTTCAAAGTAATATATATCGCCAATATTATAAACATATAAGTTATAACTTTTTATAAATATTTAATAAGAAAGAAAGTTTATATAACTTAAATAAATTAAGTATCAAATATTAATTAGATGGAAACATGCATGCAATAATTCATAAATATAAATAAAATATTAGAATTATTTTTTGTCTCGATTATTACGAATTTCTGGAATCATTAACTAAGTCAAATAGAAGACACTATGGCTTATAATATATTAGGATAGGACATTGGTTAATCGAAAAGATAGAAAAGGAAATCAAAAAGAAAGAAGCAAGTCGTACGTACTCACACCTTCACATTTCTGATCAAAAACAATCTCGATTAGTAACATCCTCTTATTCCAACTATTTTTCAGATTTTCTCTCTTCTTTTTCTCTTTTTATTTTATTTTAATATATATTAAGAACTAAAAGCGTGAGTGTGTGTAGAAAATCAAACTTTCCGGCATTGCTTCATCAAGATTGATCGGAGTACTACTCTTTCGATCTAAAATTACGAGTCCGGTTTCCTTAAACTCGTAATCATTCTTGAAATCTATTGATTCGACTTTTTCTTTAAATATAATTTTTTTTTATGCCTTCATCCCAGCAATAGGACATTTCGAGATAATACCCTAGTTGGACTACTATCATTAGGCAAATCGGGAGCTTTATACCTCATAGTGATATAGGACGTTTCTAGATAACCCCCTACTACACTCAAATCATTGGTAGCTACTACCGATATATTTTATTTTTATATTGTCGATCAAAGATAGGGAAGATACCTGATATTTGATTAATTCTGTGTAAAAATGGTGCCTTAATTCTTAATATAATTTTTTTCATAGGACACTAACATATCTGAACTCATTGCCACAATCAGCTATCTTGCAAGCGTCATGAGGTGAGAACATCTATATTAGAATCTATCTACCTATTCCAATCTCAGCATAACCATTTTTCTCAACTCTTAACTCTTTCTGTCATCATCTCCTCTCATAAGTACGTACAAACTCGAAGGATGTCAAAGAAATGTAGACCAAAACAAGCTAAGGGTCGGAAATTTCGTGTTAATCAAAATGGCTAAATTCCGAGTGCGATCTTGATCACTCTTTAAAAAACTGAGGTAGGGTCAAAGATTGGAAATTTATTCAGTTAGGCTATTTGGCTATAGTTATATTTTTGTGGTGCCACAAATCATCGTCCCTAGTTCTGATTCCAAATTCATAATTTATCTTGAAAAGAAAATTATCTAAAATTTATTTATAAATATAAAAATTACTTGAATAATTCCATAAAAGAAATATTTGTTAACAAATTATTTAGTTATACATACTCAAAATCTTAAAAATCTTATAAAAGATATAAAATATATTCATAATATATCTAATATATTTTACTGAATCAAAAATTAATCTTCCCAAATTATATCATTTTTATTCATATATTAACTAACTTAAATTATTCAAGAAAAATTAAAACTAAGAAATAAGTAATTAAAGTACTAATTTATATGAAAAAGGTTATATATTATAAATATTTTTAATTTTTTCGAAAATTTTAATGAAATTTTCAAACCTAACTCTACTCCCCACTTACTTAAGTGGCATCGTCTCCGATGTACAATGAGAGTGAAAAAGTAGGTTGGAAAATTAAATTAAAATTATCGATGATCGTTAATATTGAATAACGTTTACTACAACAAATACTAAACAAAAGCATATATATTAAACATAACAACAAAATTATTACAAACTAAGAAACATAAAAAGAAAACAAACTTATTAATTAACTACTACTACTAAACTTATTAAAAACAACCTTTAAAAGACTAACTTAAACAACTTAAACAACAACTTAACTCAAATTGACTCATACTGATGATGAACATCCCGGTGTATCAACCGGTAGCAAAGCAAACCTATTATTCCTAGACGGAAATAATTCATCTGTATGATACTCTTCAACTTGGCCCCACTGAACACAAAGACGTGAAATCATCCACGAATTTGGCATAGGCCTTCCATTTTCCCTTGTTAGTGCAAAAGTCAAAACAGTCATCTGAATGAGAATACCCCAGTCAACGTATTCTCCATTCGTCAAAGCATACAACAAAAGATTCTCATCATCACTTAAACTTTCAAATTGGTACGTTGGATAAACGCATGAATTAATAAAACGCTTCCACACTTTCAGATGTGGAAGTAGAGCATTGGTTGATAAATCATGGTTTTCATCGAACAAAGGAAACAAACATTGAAAAGAGGTAAAATCCAAGTTTGATTTTTTGTTTTTACCTTTCACATGTTGTATAATGAAATGTTTCCTCTTTGTTTTTATGTTTAAGATGAAAAAAACTATCAAATGATATTTCGAAAACTAGTAAAATGTTAAAAATGACTCATTAACGATAAATATTTTTGGTATTTTCGAGTTTATACGTTATTAAAAATGACTAATACGTTCTGATGATTCTAACGAAATATTGAACAAAATGATATAAAACTAAAACGATTGTGAAAACGAAATTAAAACATATTAATATCGAAATCTAATAAAGTGAAAAATGCTGAAAAAAATGCAAAAATAAAAAAGGTTTAACAAACATAATGTTTAATCAGACAATGTCAACTTCGTCATCCTCCTCGATATAATCTTGAGAACTAAAGCTCGGTCCTGACTACGATGTAGATGGTGGAAATGTAGTCGTGGTCCGGACTGAACTATCTAGACCCATCGTACTCATGCTAGATGTCATTTGTGCAAACTCAGCAAAACCTCCCCAACTCTGTGTAGCTGTCGTCTGAAAACCTGTAGAAAAGACACCCTAACCGGTCGATTGGCTTCCAAAGGCATGTGACATTGGTCGAAAGCTCGAAGGTGGTGGTATAGGTCCAATCCACTGAGGTAATGTATAAGGCTCAGACTGAACTGGTGGATAAGCAGGATCATCAAAAGTAGGAGGACCAAACAACCGCTCCTGCCTCCTCAATCCTCTACGTAAATCATCACACCACTGCCTATTACTCTCAGCAAACAAAGCCATGTTGGCTTGTCCTCGGGCTACATCAGATACTAAAGATTGAATCAAGTCATACATATTGGTATTTGGGAAAGATGACTGCTGAGGCTGACTAGGAAAAGATGGAAAAGATGAAGAAGATGTAGAAAGAGGTGGAACAGGTAGAGGCTCACTACGTCTAGTCAGAAAATCTATCGTTCCCCCGGGAAGCATCCTCAAACTCGGGCCTATAAGGGTCTCATCTGCCTTGGATAACCTGTCGTTAGATAGGAAAGGAACCCCCGATCTACGACATAAATCTGAAATAAAACCAGGAAAGTACATATGACTTCCTGCCTTGGCAGTGACAATAAACTCAAAGGCTCTTTTATACACGATCTTCCCAACATCTATCTTAATATCTTTAACCATCGCCCACGTAATACATAAATCTTTCATCAAGGCGGTGTGTGCTTGGTGTGGGATAGAGAGTATGGCTCAAAAACGTTTAATTGCCCTTAAATCCTTCATACAACTCCCATAATTAAATCTATTATCCACCCAAACAGCGTTTGCATCAAACTCCCTCTGAGCTCTCGAAGAAATCTGCTCAAACACTGTAGCATCACTCAGCCCTAATACATTCCAATAATCTTCATCATCCGGAAAGACTTCCACTCCTAAGATAGCATTGATAAATGGCGGGAATAAAAGGAACACACCTCGATCTAAGAGATATTGACTCCAACACACTACCTCGGTAGTACATAAGTAGATGTAACCGAGTAAAACTCTGCTACTAAGGTAGTGTTAACCTCCCCTTCTCTTTTAGCAGCAAGGTCTAACCATTGACGTCTCGTGAAAATACGTCTAACCTCCTCACCTAAATCATCAAAATCCATACCTCTTTCCAACACAACACCACATTTACTATAGATCTTATCATATGCACTGATAGCTTGTGGTGATGCAGTCCTAGCAAAACTAACAGATTGTTCTTCAGGTGTTAATTCTTTAAGTTCTACAACTGGGACTGGTATTGGAATACTAGGCTTTCGTTTCTTAGAGATTTTGCGATTAGAAGAGGCCATTCTACGATATTGGAATTAACACAACAACAAAAACAACAAAAAAATAAAAGAGTCACAACACACGTAAAAATCAAAACAGTTGAAAACAAACTACAAAAGTATGAAAAATTACGAAATTGATAAGAAAAGCAACTAAATTATACCTTACAATGCACAAAACGACTAGAAATTGACCGGAGAAGTCGGATGTCACCCGTTTGAGTTTGGGCTCGTTTTGCTCCTTTTGAAAATTTCAAATTGTATTGAAGAGAGGAGGAAAAATAGAAAAAAATTTGAATGGTGGGGTAGTGGGAGTGTTGAAAATGTGATAAAAATTGGTGGTGGTGGGACAAGGGGTGGGGCGGCTGTGGTTTTTTTTTTTTGTAAAAGAGAAGAAATGGGGAAGAAGAAAGAAAATCCCGTTTTTAGGTTAAAAGTGTTCCCGGACCGGTCCGGATTAATGGCCGGATCGGTCCATGTGCAATTTTTATGATTTTTCGATTTTTTTTTTATTTTTTTGGATTTTTTGATATAAAAACTTATAAAACTCAATAAAACTAGAAAATACAATTTATGAATTTTATAACAATTTCTTAAAATTTATAAAATCTTTATAAAACTTATTTAAAAGTTTATAAAAATGCAATAAATTCCCATTAATTCTTATAAAATAACTAAAAACTAAAAAAAATAAACTTTTTATAAAACTTTTATAAAACTCCTTAATTTTATAAAGATCCAATTTTATAAAATTTTCAAAGTTATGCAAAAATTTTATAAAACTAAAAACAATAAAAGACTTGAACTTACGGGGTTTCTAATTCTTCAATTTCTACAAACTCCAGATTTCTAACATACCGTTCAAGCAAACTAAATCCTAGAAACGTAGCGTTTAAATTTTGTCTTGTAATTCCATCAGGATTTTCGGTTAACCACCTAATCGTTCCCTTCTTAATTACATTCAAACACTCATTCTGAGATTGAGTTATATTTTTCCCACATTTCCCATTTGTGTTCAATCTTTCCACAGATTCTCGCACTTCCTTAGAAACTTAGCCCTTCTTTTATCGAGCTTCTCGACGTACCATTACAAACTTCTTTCAATTTTTTCTCTCTCAACAATTGCTTGTTCTGTTTAAAAACTAAAGCTTCTATAATAAAAGCGACATCTCTATCAAGGCCTAACTTCAAAAGCAAAACAAAAACTCCTAATCTATCTAAAAGACATCCAGGTTCTTTTTACGTCTATCCGGTAAAAGACGAAAAAAAGTTTAAACATATAAAAGATAAAAGATAAAGATAGACAACACCGGAATTTGGTGATTCCAGTTTTACTTTTCGCTTTTTGAGCAATCGCTTTTAATTTTTCGGAGGGTCAATCAAAGAACATCACTTCTTTTATCGGAGAGATTTCTTCACCTTCCGTAAATAGCTTCACCCCTGTGACCATTGGCTATAAAAGTTGTATTCCCATCGCTTAGTTCAAACATCTCAGATTTATAAACTCGTGTTACTTTAAATGGTCCTGTCCATCTTGATTTAAGCTTTCCCGAAACAACTTTAAAGCGTGAATTGTACAATAACACTCTCGATCACCTACATGGAACTCACGACTATAGATTCTTTTATCATGGAAAGCTTTTGTGCGTTCCTTGTAGATTCGAGCATTTTCATAAGAACCAAGGCGAAATTCTTCTAATTCTGATAACTGAAGTAACCTATGATCACCGACAGCCTTAGGATCTAAATTGTAAATCTAATAGCCCAAAAGGCTCGGTGTTCTAACTCTACTGGGAGATGACAAGATTTACCAAAGACTAATTTGTAGGAGAACAACCAATTGGGGTTTTAAAAGTCGTTTCAGACGCCCATAACGCATCATGTAGTCTAACCGCCGATTTTTACTTGTTTGAGTCCACTTTGCTTTTTCTATGATTCTTTTAATTTCTCTGTTTGACACCTCTGCGACCACCTTTGGTTTCATGGATGATAGGCGTTCCTAACTTATGCGTTATACCATATTTTTCAATTAACTTAGTAAATGGTCGATTGCAAAAATGTGACCTCTCATCACTAATGATCGCCTCGAATGCCATATCTAGTGAATATGTTCTTTTAAGAAATCGTATGACAACCTTGGTATCATTAGTGGGAAGAGCTTGACTTTCTACCCATTTCGAAACATAATCTACCATTACAAGAATAAATCTTTTTCCAAACGATATAGGGAAAGGTCCCATGAAATCTATACCCCAAACATCAAATAACTCACATTCTAAAATAGGTTGCATAGGCATTTCATGTTTTTAGAAATATTCCCCATTTTTGACAAGACTTACAAGATTTAACATATGTATACGCATCTCTATAAAGTGTAGGCCAATAAAAACCACATTGTAAAACTTTAAAAGCAGTTTTCCATCCTCCATGATGACCTCCTGCCTCACGATCATGACAAAACGATAACACACTTAAAATTTCATTATCAGGCACACATTTTCTGATTATCCCATCCGAACATTTACGGAAAAGATCTGGTTCCTCCCAGTAATAAAATTTTAAGTCATAAAAGAACTTCTTTTTCTGCTGCCAAGTCCAATGAGACGGAATGTAATCACAAGTTAAGTAATTAACGATATCTCCAAACCAAGGTGAATTTTCCTTAGAAGGAATTCTTTTCTTTAATAACTGCATGGTTGAAGGAGTATCTATTCTAAATAGTTGTTTATCAGGAAATGAATCCTTAATTTCATTTCCTATCTCTTCCTTAGTTTCCATTCTACTTAGATGATCTGCTACTACATTCTCACTTCTTTTTTTTATCTTTAATCTCAATATCAAACTCTTGAAGTAGGAGAATCCATCTAAGAAGACGTGGTTTAGCATCTTTCTTACTCAGTAAATACTTCAGAGCTGAATGGTCTGTATAAACTATTACCTTAGAACCAACAATATACGATCTAAACTTATCTAAGGCAAAAATCACAGCCAACAGTTCCTTTTCTGTAGTTGCATAGTTCAGTTGAGCTGCATTTAGCGTGTGAGATGCATAGTAAATAGCTTTGAGAATTCTATTATACCTTTGACCTAAAACAGCTCCTACAGCTAAATCGCTAGCATCACACATAATCTCAAAAGGTAAATCCCAGTTTGGTGCTACCAATACTGGTGCAGTAATCAACTTCGCTTTCAGGGTCTTAAATGCTTCCATACATTTACTATCAAAATTAAAAGATACTTCTTTTTCAAGCAAATGACTTAGAGGTTTTGCTATCTTTGAAAAATCTGCAATGAATCTCCGATAAAATCCTGCATGTCCAAGAAATCCTCTTAGAGTTCTTAGATTAATTGGTGGTGGCAATTTTTAGATTATCTCGACTTTAGCTTTATCAACTTCGATTCCTACTTCAGAGATTCTATGACCTAGTACAATTCCTTCTGATACCATTAAATGACATTTTTCCCAGTTAAGCACTAAATTGGTATCCTCACAACGTTGTAACACTCGTTCTAAGTGTAACAAACAGCCATTAAAAGAGTCTCCGTAAACACTAAAGTCGTCCATAAAAATCTCTAATAATTTCTCAACCATATCAGAGAATATAGACATCATACATCTTTGAAACGTAGCAGGAGCATTACATAAACCAAACGGCATTCTTTTATACGTGAAAGTTCCATAAGGACAAGTGAAAGTAGTCTTTTCCCTATCTCCTTTGCAATGAAAAATCGTAAATATCCGAATAACCATCTAAGAAACAAGAATACTTATGTCCACTTAAACGCTCCAACATTTGTACTATGAATGGAAGTGGATGATGATCTTTCTTAGTATGATCATTTAGTTTTCTAAAATCAATGCACATTCGATATCCTGTAATTTCCCTTGTTGGAATCCATTCGTGCTTATCATTCTCTTTCACTGTGAAACCTCCTTTCTTTGGTACAACTTGAGTTGGACTCACCCATTCACTATCCGATATAGGAAAGATTATTCCCATTTCTAATAGCTTAATAACCTCTTTCTTAACAATTAACTGTAAATTCGGGTTGAGGCGGCGTTGCGGTTGAATACAAGGTTTAGCATCATCTTTTAGAATTATCTTGTGAACACAAATCTCAGGGCTAATACCTCGAATATCAGCAACTGTCCATCCAAAAGCTTTCTTATGCTTTCTTAACATTCCTATTAATTGATCTTCTTGTTGCTCAGTTAAAGTTGATGAAATAATAACTGGTAATCGATTGTTAGTTTCAAGAAAAGCATACTTCAAATTTAAAGGCAACGGTTTCAAATCCAGATTCTTAGGCGGATCTTCTATTGACGATTTAAGAACTGGTCCTTCTAGTTCTAACTCCAAATACTTATGCCATGGTGGTTTAAAAGTAAAACTTCCTTTATCTAGAGATAGGATTATCTCTTTCATTTCAGTATCTTCCTCATCTTCCTTATAGACAGACAGAGTTAAACATTCTTATAATTTATCTTCAAAAATTGGTAACTGATTATCATAGACAGAATGAATATCTTCTATAAAAGAACATGATTCTGGTGATGTATATGGATGATTCATAGCTTTGAAAATATTGAAAGCAACTTCATCTTCATTGACTCTCAAAATTAATTCTCCTTTCTGAACATCGATTAAAGTTCTTCCCGTAGCTAGAAATGGACGTCCTAAGATAAGCGGCGCTGAAAATCCTTCTTCCATCTCCATAACTACAAAGTCTACTGGAAAATAGAACTTGTCTACCTTAACCAATATGTCCTCAATAATTCCTTTAGGGTATTTAATCGATCTATCTGCCATTTGCAGAGTCATTTCAGTCTTAGTAAGCTTTCCTATGCCTAGCTTTCTATAATCCTCATAAGACATGAGATTTATACTAGCTCCAGAGATCACATAAGACCTTCTTAAATGTAAATCCTCCAATTTCACACGGAATGGTAAAACTACCAGGATCTTTTAGTTTAGGTGGTAACTTATCCTGCAGAGTGCAGAACATTCTTCATTTAGGCATATATTCTCATATTCCTCTAATTTTTTTCTTATTTGATAGTATATCTTTAAAAAACTTTCCATAGGCGGGCATGTTTATCAGAGCTTCGATAACAGGGATGTTAACATGAATATGACGAAAAGTATCAAGGAAACGAGCATACTCGATCGCCTTAATCTTTTAATTTGATCTTTAGGAGGAAAAGGTAAAGATTCTAAATCTCTAACCTTTGGCTCCGACGTCATTCTCTCTTTTCCTTTATCCTTAAACTTTTGAGTATTACTTGATCGCCATGTTTCAGGTTCTTGAATTCTTTCTTTTAAAATATTCCCTGAATCAATCTCTACTTCAGGTTCCTTCTGTTCTTCCTGTTTCTCATTCTTGTTTTCTTTATCTTCTACTCTCACATGTTCCTTAAATAAATTCCTTAAATCTTTATCCATGGGGTCTTTCAAAATCCTAGGATTTTTACCCATTTTTCACCTTCATTTTCAGGTTCCAAACTTCTATTCCTTTTCAAGAAATTCTCTATGATTTCCTCTTCCTCATCAGTGAATTCAAGTTCATCTTTAGTTTGATCATTCTTACTATCTAAATCATTTTCTACTTCATTATTCCCGAAGTTTTCTACTCCATTGCTACCATAGAGTTTCCTACTTCTCGTAACCACAACATTTACCTCTCTTGGATTTCTTTCAGTATTACTTGGTAATCCTCCAGGAGGTCTCTCTTGTTGTTACGTTCACCTTCCCTACTCAAATGATCTTCCATATTCCTTAATGAAGCTTCTATCGTTCTCATTCTGGTATCATGTCCACTCATAGATGTTTTCATTGTACTCATGTCCTTACTAACTGAACCTATAGAAGTCATCATTGTTTCCATATTCTTAGCTTGAGTAGATACTACACCCATCATATTTTCCATCGCTTTTTTCCCATTTTTCAACCCCCTTCGCAGTTGAGTTGAACTTTGAGTTCTTGGTATACTTTGAGTGGTATGTTTGAGGATAGGATCTTGGTAATGATTGTAAACTCTGATTAGATGTATTTCCTTGGTAAACTTGATTATTATTCATATTTTTATACTGAACTGGATACGGCGGTTGTCCTGGCTTACTAGGGTTTTCAGACCATCTAAAAGTTGGGTGGTCTCTTCTAATAGCATTAAACGAGTTTGAGTATGCGTTATTCAAATTCCTATGCTGCTGAAGAAAACTCACCTCCTCTCTGGAATATCCTGTTGGTTCTTCTATCCCTAATGACACATTATCATGACTTGAGTATTCAGTTGGAGTACTATTTTCTGAACTTTGATTCTTACCTTGTTGTAATCCATCAAACTTCCTACTCAAATTCTCCAAGTGTGCTAGAACTTCCGTATTTGACGTACATTCTTCTGCAAAAGCTACTTTTCTAGTGCTAGAACCGGTTTCCCACATTCTATTATTTTTGGAAATCTTTTCTATCGCATCGTAAACTGTTTGAGCTTCACTCATCATTAACGAACCACCACATGCATGATCTACATCTGCACGTGAATCTTTTCTTAGTTTACGACAGAAAAGCTGGATTTGCATATCTAAGGAATAACCATGATCGGGACAAGCTCTTAACAATTTTTTAAACCTTTCCCACGCATTCCCAAGTGTTTCTTCAGATCCTTGTCTAAAATTAGCAACCTCGACCTTTAATTCCAAATTTCGTCCAGGAGTGAAATATTGTTTCAGAAATTCAGTTTGAATATCCTCCCAACTAGTTAGTGAGTGGTGTGGAAGCGACATAAACCAATCTCGGGCTCGTCCTTTCAAAGAAAAAGGAAACATAGTCATTCTCGTTAATTCCTTATGAGCACCTTGACTTTTGGCTGTATTGCACAGTTCTTCAAACAGATAGAGATGATGATGTGGATCTTCATCATCTTCTCCTAGAAATTGGGCTCTTGCGTCAATTAAACCAAAAAGATGAGACTTAATTTCGAAATTATTCGCTCCTTCATTCGGTAAAAGTATGGGATTATTAGTCTGGTTTCTCCTTACAGTTTGATCACAGATAGGTCTCGGGTTTGGCGGATTGTTACGATTATTCTGGTTCCGATCTTGATTGTTCCTATTATTCTGATTTTGATTATTATTAAGGTTAACAGGGTTTTGGCCATGCCCTAAAGCATGATCTAGCCTCTGCTCATTTGTTTCATCACTAGTTTCAGCCATTTTTTTATTTTGATTAGAAGATGATTCCTGGTCAGGATTTCCCTGACTAGTATGACCACGTTTACTCTCTATTCGCAACTGCCTTTCGTAAGCGTTTATATCAGGCTTATAAGGAGTAAGTGAGGCTTTACCGCTTCTGGTCATCAACTAACGAAAATAGAAAAATGCTCGATTTTTAAAGAAGAAGAAAATTGGTACTAAAAGAAAGTAGATACCAACGAAAAATAAAAAAGAAAAAGTGGTAAGAAGAGTGTTGGTTTATCCTCGAGAATTTTAAGCTAATACAAGTAGTAACCCTAGACACAAAAAAAGAAATTAGCGACGTTGTCCCCGGCAACGGCGCCAGAAAGCTGACGTCGCCTAAACCTAGGCCTTAGAAACGGCGTCAAGAAAGGGACAGACCTTTTCTAGGTTAGACGGATCCTAACCGGCAGTGTACCGGGTCAAATTGTAGTGATAAAGTGGTGAGTCAGGTGTCGAATCCTCAGGGAAAACATGGTAATTCTTTTAAGTGGGGTTAAACACCAAAAAGCTGCTATTAACTCGATCTAAACCGCAATTTTATAACACAGATTACTACTATTCTAACCAACATAAAATAAATGCGTAATTTAAAAGTTATTCTAATATAATATATATAGATATATAAATATATATAGATGTACATAAATCAAAAAATATATATATATATATATTATATATATATATATATATATATATATATATATATATATATATATAAATATATAGATACCAAAATATAATATATAACCAGACTAGCCAAAGTATATATAATCGATTTATACAATCTTTTCAGTTAATAGAATGTGTTCGATCTTCCTTTTTTAGGTCAAATTGAGTAAATGAAACGGTGTACTCCTAAAGTCAACAATTCCTCCTCACACGAGCGTATGAAATTGTCATATGTCAAATTGTCATCAGTCCAATGTCCACAACTGCCCCATGCTAAACTTAGTTAGTCAAAACAGGTACCGAGTACAAATCTACCCCGGATAAAAGAGGTGATTCCGTTCGTCAAACGGCCGATGTTATTCAAGAGGCTCCGGTTGTCAAGCGGATCGATTTAATACAAACGGCGTAGTTTCAATTAAACTGTGATTTTAACATTATTAAGATCTCGAGTACAAATTTTAATAAGATTTATCTTTCCAGACAAATCGCCCGGGTAGGAAATAGGATTCCGTTAATCGACGGCCATTTTACCCTCCGGTTTTTCTATTTTTACTCATATCCTGACTTCTCTGGTCAGTTCATCGCCAGGTTATATGTGGTATTCATCATGGTTGATTACGTCATTTCGAATATATTATCGTTACGTAGCGAAATAGAAAAAGATTCATTTTAACTCAATTTTAGTCAATTTTATTTTAACAGCATTCCATTACCGAAAAGATCGAAATAATACGATTACATAACTTTGGCTAGTTATTAGATCTAGCCTAATAACATTATAAAAAGAAGAAAATAACAAACATAAACATGAATATCATAGAAATTACCCGATTATAAATCTGCGACTCGTAAATCGTCTTTTTCGGGATATTACAACGACTTCAAAGAACATCGAACCTTCGAGAATTTCCCGAGCATTACTACTACATTACTACCATTACTACATTATTTTGGCATAAGGCCTATTTACAAACTACTAAAATAAAAAAAAAGGGAAGAGAGTATATATAATTTTGGTACCCTCTTCTTCATCTCTGACCGATGCCATATATATAGGCAAACCGACCCTTCCCGGACGGTCTGAAACATCCCGGATCGGTCCGTGTGATGAGTACCCCATGTTACCTAATCATCACTCAACACGTGCAGGATTTATTTAGATTTTATTTGTAATTAAAATTATATTTAACTTATAAAATTCATATCTTTTGATTCGAACTCCAAACGATATGATTCAAGATCCATTGGAAAGCTTGTTGAATTCTCCACAACTTTCATCAAGACCATTTCTTCAGAAAACGCATTCTCGACAAGCCATTTGTATCCCGCGTCTTTTACGGGATCCTTTTCTAATTGAAATCAAATGACCACTTGATCACCATTTGAATTGTAGACCTCTAATCTTCATGATTCAAAGTGTATTACAAAGCTCATATGAAGATCTTCAACTTTCATGAAGAACGTTTTCCTAGAAAATGTCTTTTTAACGAGCCATTCCCAATACATGTCGTTTTCAAGATTCCGTTATAAATAAAACGACTACCCATTTGACATTTAAATTGAGTGACGCTTTATAACTTCCTTCCAACGACTTGTATTGACTTCAAAAAGTGTTGCTACTCAGGATTTCAGTTCATCTTAGGATTCTGCAATGAAATAAACACAAAATACCCGTGTAAAATAGACACAACACTCCGGTCACTAAAACCGGTACAAAAACTACAACTTTTTACTATAAATACTAACTTTTACTACTAACTATACTAAACTATAAAAATTAATATTTCATATCAATTGTATCATAATATTATATATTTTATATAGAATTTGTCAATAAAATGTAATAAAATCACGTAAATTTAGTCATATAAAAGTCATACATCAAGTTTCCCCACATGCCAAACAAAGACCATCCCCTAAACTCCTCCGCTGCAAACCCTGACCAATTGCAAGACAATCATGAAGGCACCGCCACAAGAAATGCTGAATGCGCGGCTGGACTGGAAGGTGCCAACAACTTCTCCATAGACGGCCCTGGCCTGTCGAACTAGAAGAGCTTGCTCCCTCCGATGGCCGATAAAGAGATAGAGCCAAAAAATAGCCAGACCGAACCGTATACACCCCTCTACGATCATAGTGCCAAACTCGTCGATCGGAGTGCCCTTCCGGGGCCACAGTGGTTTCCAGAATAGTGTCCAATTCCCATGGCCGAAACACAAGCTGCACTTTTTGCACATCACATACATTTCGAAAGGACATTCACACTTTGATTCGTGAGCAACTTCACAAACATTGTGAAAAGGGGAAATGGTGGTTGTCCGTGCACTTTCCGGAAATGACGGAAATATACTCGTGAAGACGAGAAAGAATATCTTACGATCTGGAGATCTCCGCGGAGAAGGATACATAAACCCTCCGTAGACGGGTGGAGAATAGAAGGTGGGACCCTAATCTTGGATGGCTACATACAGCCATCGAATACGAGGCAAGTTAGTCTGTCTTCCGCTTTCTTTCATAACAGAGCCGTTATTCCCCGCTGGCATAGAAGTCTCTCACAGGCGAAGGAGATGTATTTCTGGTACTAGGGGTATTGGACAAGCTCTAGGGGAATAATATCTTTCTTCTTTCTGCCTTTCTTTCCATGACGACTAGGAAGAGGCAAACAAAAATTTTCACTTCGAATTTCGGACCTCAACATCCTGCTGCTCATGGTGTTTCACGATCAGATTGGAAATGAACGGAGAAGTGGTAGAACGTGCGGAACCGCATATTGGATAACTCCAGTGCGGCACAAAGCCGCTGATGCCAAGTCGGCTCCTATGCCGCTAGCTATGCCTAGCTTGGTCCCCCGGCACGGTGGAGGTTTCGTAGCGCGTCATGAGCACCGGGCTAAGGGGCGGTTGAGCAACTCAAGCGAACCCTCTTATTACAATTACAACATAGGGACATAAGGGAGAAGGTTGTGAAGGTGGCCTCGTTATCCACACTTCTGGTCGGGTGAATGGAAACGGATCAAATATAGTTGGTGTTTTCGCCTTACATTCACTTTATCTGTAAATCTATCCATTTTTTAGGCATTTTCTGGACTTGTGGTCTTCATGAAAGTTGTAGATAATTGAATGAGCTTTCCACCGCAACTTGAGTCACTCAAATCGGAGCTGTACACGCAAAGATATCGCGAAATTACCATAGTTATCAGACCCGGCCCGGCCCGGCGGTCGAACCGGCCAACCCGGTCCCAAACCCGGGCCGGGTCAAGAATTCGACCGTTTAAGGAAGTGAACCGTTCTGACCCTTCCAACCCGGCGGTCGGACCGGTCAACCCGGTGACCCGGGTGGTTTTCCATCAACCCTTTTGTTTTGCCATCAGGATTTCATTCACCCTCAGTCGGTTCTAAAAAAAAAGCTTCAGTTCTAAATAGTATAAATCTCAAAACATCGAGCAGATTTTGTCAAAAAAAAAAAAGAACATCGAGCAGATCTCTCACCAAAAAAAAAATCGAGCAGCAATATGTATTTTTTTTTTTGTTTTTTAGAATAATTATTGGTAATTAGGGGTATTTGAACTTTTTTTACGGTCGTAAACTTCAAGTGAAGAGAATGAGCTTGTTTTCATTATGAATTGAATGTATTGCTGTGTTTATTTATTTAGGAATGTATGAAATTGTAGCAGTAGCTACAATACTTACCTGAAAAAATGCTAATTATTTGCGCTTTAACTTGCACAACAGATAATCATTTGAGCATTTTATGTTGTTTGACTTGTAATTGTGTTTGTTGGAGTATTTTGAAAATAATTATGTTTGTCATATTTTATTTTATCTTTTCTTTATGTTTTGAATATCCAATTATATTTTTTTAAGTATATGATGTGACCCACCGGTTGAACCACTGACCCCACCGGTTGAACCACTGACCCAGTGTTTTTTCCGGGTCAATGACCGGGCCGGGTCTGATAACTATGGAAATTACTGAAAGCCTGTCAATGCTGAATATTATGTCTGCTCAATGTGCGCGCATTGAGCAGACATGCGAGCGCACTGCCCGTTCTGACAGAATTCTGCTGCGTTTTTAGAGGATTTAAAGAGATTTTTCACTCCCCATTTCATATCCACTCATACCTAGATATACCTACACACTCTTAGGCCGATTTTCATCTCTTTTCTATCTTAGATTAGCTCTTCTTTCACTATTTCTCTTTGATTAAACATAATTTAGCTTAGATTCTAGCTCT
The DNA here is from genome assembly GCA_026214975.1 of Gentiana macrophylla. NCBI lineage: Eukaryota > Viridiplantae > Streptophyta > Magnoliopsida > Gentianales > Gentianaceae > Gentiana > Gentiana macrophylla. Next base: position 120,130,485 of record CM047812.1, on the reverse strand, counting down.
CTTTGTTGGATTTTGGCATTTTGGAGTCTTCTTCTTCCTCAAGTGACAATTGGTGTGGATGAAGATTGATGTAACTTCAACTTTTCTGCATTTTGGTAACGATTTTCATTTCATTTTCACTTTTATGGCTTTAATTTCATGTTTGATTCTTGTTTCTTTCATTATAATGAGTAGCTAAACTAGTTCATAACCAAATTATATGAAAATTGATTAAATCAAATCTCTAATTGATGAAATTGGGATGAGTAGTTCTTAAAGTTGATTCTTTTGATGGGTTTGTGTTCTAAAACTTGTGCTTAATGCTTGAATTGATTCGATAACTTGATTCATGATTTTACAGATTGTCTTTATATATGTATTTTGCGAGATGATATGGGAAAAGAGGTTTTGGAATTGCCAAGTAAAACCGACTAAGTTGTTTAGATTTGGTTTCTTGAGTGAGGTTTTCAACGTGAGTTGAGCGTCTCTAGAGCGTTAATCATGCTTTGGTCAGTTAAATTCTTAAAGGCGGACTGTTGAACTGGGCATAGGGTTGTAGGTTGTTGCATTGGTGTCTACACACCACAATTGGAGATTGCACCCACAACCACATCGAGAGTATGATTGGTTGGTAGGTTGGTTATACTTGTTCCCAATGAGTCGATTAGAGGGGTGAAACTAATCAATTGGATCATTGTTTGGCTATGCCTTTTTCCTTATTATCTTTAGTTTATATTACGTCTTAGTGTTAATTATCACTTGTTTCACTCTTGGTTGACCTAAACTAAGTATGAAAATGACATTGGTACTCGATTGATTCCTCGTGAGATCGACCTTGCTTGCTACTATAGTGCATCCGACTCGGTACACTGCCGGTTAAAGTTGGACACTATTTTGGCCATCAAGAAATTTTTGGCGCCGTTGCCGGGGAATCAAATCGATATCTCATAATTTTTTTGAAGACTTAGGCTTAGATTGTATTGTTTTTCTTCATTTTTTCTTGATGTTGGATTTTTGTTGAAAAGTCACACCACCTACTGCGGTGGTGGTGGTGACTAGATACCGTTATTGTGTTCTTGTTTTTTCCTTGAATCGCAGTGTATGGATCCATATGGCCATGAGAGCTCTTCTCCCTACTCATTTGGAGGCTTTAATTTCGGTGTTATGGGTTTTGGATTCCAACCATATTATCAGTTCAACCTATACACATCACCATACAACGATGAGTGGGGAAGTCCTTCAAGTTCTCAGTTTCAACACACCAATGCCTATTTGCAATATACTCAACCTTCACAAATACCTCCTCCTCCACAAAAGAGTACGGCCGATATGTTATTGGAGCAAATCAACAAGACTTTGCAATATCAAGGCCGGACTTTGCAAGAGCAAGGTCGGGAGTTGATGGATATTAAAACGAATGCTACTACTCTTCAATCGGCAATAAAGAACTTGGAGAACCAGATAGAGAAATTGATTGAGAAGAGGAAGGTTGAGATGAGTGCTAAAAATGATGAAATTTCATTTGCTCCACCGTCGACTCTTGAGGTAATCACCCCCATGAATGTAATGAAGAAGGTACGAATCATGCTACAAGTGAATCATTTATTCCTTCTCCTTTGAACCTTATTGAAAAAATTGTGGGGGTGGATCACATAGAATATGTCGATGTTGTGGTTGAGCCAAAATGTTATTGCTTGGTGTTTGAATCTTTGTTACTTGGCATATGCTCTTATTCGGGGAAGCTGAATTCATTGTGTTGCACGGTGAATTTCTTGAACCAATATTGGCGGTGGGGATTGAGCCCTTGTTTGTCTTGCCCCATTTTAAGGGTGTGCTCAATTCTTTTGATTTTTGTAAGGAGACACAACGGTTTGCTCTCCTTTGGTATAACTATCCTTAGCATTGTTGCGGGTAGAAAGTCAAACTAAGGACTTTAAACTTACAATGTTTTAGGTAATTTGTTCTTGTTGTTCTAAATAATAGTGGATGAAAGTTTTTTTTAATTGCCATGTTCTTGAGGCTATTAAGCAAAAGATATGTGATGAGAGATAAATTTATGATCATTATTACGACATTTTACCCCAATATTGATACCATTTTGAGCATTATTGTATCAAATCAACTCAAAATTCCTAAGTTTTATTCAAATGTATAAGTAGTAGTTATTATATAAATTATCGTATTTTTATAAGTTTTTATTAGTTTTGTGTACCGGTTTAGTAACCGGAGTGTCGTGTCGGATTTACGTTTGGTATTTTGGTGGTTCAATGCGAGATTATATATTGACCAAGATTCCACGTAACGACATGTTTTGAGCCTAAGAAGATGTATTTTGATGGATGGAAGAATGTGCCATAAGCTAACAAGTTCAAACGGATCAATTGTCTCCGAATGCTTCTACAGTAAAATATCTTCGACAGACATTTGACCCAACTTAGAGGCATTTTCTGGGAAGAGTTCTTCATAAAAGTTGTAGATATTCAAATGAGCTTTCCAACGCATTTTGAATCACGTCAATTGGAGGTCTACATCTCAAGTTATGGCTATTTTATCAATAAGCGCCGCTATAGAAACGCCGGGAAAAGTGGAGATATTTTCTCAACTTGATTATATTCTCCCATGTGGTGCATGTTACTTGCAATGATGGATATTCCTCCCATGTGCTTGATGATGGCTCCTATGTGCTTGATGATGGCTTCCATGCTATATATATATATATATATATATATATATATATATATATATATATATATATATATATATATATATATCTCCCTATATATACTCCCCATTTCCATTCCATCTTTCTTGCCCCATCTTCTTGGCCACTCTTGGCCAAGATCTCTCTTCTCCACCTCCTCCCCTTTCTTCCATTTCCTCTTCTTCATGTCCCTTCTTCATATCTTTTCTCTTTTTATTTTTGTTTTTACTCAGTATATATACATATGTCTATGTATGTATATATATGTTTTTTTTTTATAAATAAAGTAGTACTGTTGTAATACTCGAAATGATTATCAAGAAGTTGCTTTTGAGGAAAGGTTGCTATTTTCAAGAATACAACTTAGATCTCAAGTAAACGGGTAATTTTATTGAGTTTTACTTTTTGTTGTTCTATATTTATATATCTATATGTTTGTTTCTATTTATGTGAGAATCGATAAATGCTTAGATCGAAAGGCTAAATTTGGTTGTAATAGAATTTTGTCATCTTGATGAAGGCTATTATGGAAAACTTCAAACCGTTTAATCCATGACATTTTGACAGAATCTGATATATATATCTATGTATAACTAAAAATATATCTAGCCAAGATATGAATCTAAATTAGTTAATCTTTTGGTAAAATGAATGATCGACTCTGGTAATAATGATTAAAACCGATTATAATGAATCTCTTTCTATTTGAACGTAATCTAATGAATTAACAACTCACGATTAGAATACGAGATCGTAATAGAAAGACCGGAGGTAAAATTGGCGAGTGAAAGCGTGACAACGGAATCCGATTTTCTACCGAAGCGATTTGTCCTAGAAAAACAAATCTTATTAAAATTGTGCTCAAGATCGTATTACGTTAATTTATCATTTTAATCGAAATTGAAACATTGCTCGTATGACAAAATGGGAGTGACTATGCTTTGGATGACATTGATGATTAATGAGACATATGACAATTTCATACGCTCGTGTGAGGAGGAGTTGTCTAGCTTAGAGAGTACACCGATTCATATATAATTTACACCTTGAATAAAGGAAGATCTGTCTCATTTATTTCTACTAAAAGATATTGATTGAAGAAAGTATTCTTGGCTAGATCCAAAAATATATATTATATTAGTATTTATTTGTTTTATTTTTCTGTTTTACTAACATCTAACTCTAACATTACTAACTAATCTAACTGATCTAACTATCTAACCCGAGGAAAAGTAAAAACTGCGACTTAGATCGAGTTAATAATAGCTTCTTGGTGTTTAACCCCACTTAAAAGAGTTACCATGTTTTCCTAGGTTTAGGCGGTGTGTCAGATTTTGGCGCCGTGTCGGGAAAACGTCGCTAATTTCTTTCTTTGTGTCACAGGCGTTACTACTTGTATTAGCTCAAAATTCTCGAGGATAAGTCAACACTCTTCTTATCACATTTCTTTTTTATTTTCCGTTGGTATCTACCTTCTTTTAGTTACCAATTTTATTCTTCTATAAAATTCTAGCATTTTCTATTTTTGTTAATTGATGACCAGAAGTGGTAAGGCCCCACTCAATCCTTATAAACCTGATTTAAACACGAAGGCAGTTAAGAGTAGAGTGTAAACACGGTCATATCAGTCAGGGAAATCCTGACCAAGTATCATCTTCAAATCGAATACGAGAATGATGAAATCGATGAATGAAACCCGGAACAAGGGCTTGATCATGCCCAAGGAATAGAAATAATCGAGAATCGGAATAAGCATAATCACCCACCAAACCCGAGACTTATTTGTGATCGGACCGTAGAAGGTACCGATTAATAATCCAATTCGTTTACCCAATAAAGGAGCAAATAATTTTGAAATAAAATCTCATCTTTTGGTTTAATTGACACAAGAGCCCAATTTCTAGGAGAAGATGATGAGGATCCACATCATCATCTCTATCTTTTCAAGAGTTGTGTAATCTGACCAAAAGTCATGGTGCTCATCGGGAATTAACGAGGATGTCTTTGTTTCCTTTTTCTTTAAAAGGAAGAGCACGAGATTGGTTTCTGTCACTTCCACATCATTCAGCGACTAGTTGGGAGGATATTCAAACCGAGTTCTTAAAGCGATATTTTACTCCTGGTAGAAAATTGGAATTAATAGTCGAAATTGCCAACTTTAGACAAGGATCTCAAGAAGCGTTTGAGAATGCTTGGGAAAGGTTTAAAAGTTATTAAGAGCTTGTCCCGATCATGGTTATTCCTTAGATATGCAAATCCAACTTTTCTCGTCAGTAAATTAAGAAAAGATTCACGTCTGAGATATAGATCATGCATGTGGTGGTTCGTTAATGATGAGTGAAACTCAAGTAGTTTACGATGCTATAGAAAAGATTTCCAAAAATAACAGAATGTGGGAAACCGGTTCTAGCACCGTGAAAGTAACATTTGCAGGAGAATATACATCGAATACGGAAGTTCTAGCACACTTGGAGAATTTGAGTAGGAAATTTGACGGCTTATTAGCCAGTAAAAATGTAAACTCAGAAAATATCTTACCAAATGAATACTCAAGTCATGATAATGTGTCATTAGGGATGGAAGAACCAGAAGGCTATTCAAGGGAAAAGGTGAGTTTTTTAAAACAGCATAGGAATTTGAACGACGCGTATTCAAACTCGTTTGATGCTATTAAAAGAGATCACCCTACTTTTCGTTGGTCTGAAAACCCTAGTAAGCCAGGACAACCGTCATGATCGATTCAATATAAGAATCCATATCAAGGTTATCAAGGAGATACCACGAATCAAAATCTACAATCATTACTAAACCATATCCACAAAGATACCACTCAAAGCATACCGGTCACCCAAAGTTCAACCCAACTGAAGAAGTTGACAAATGAGAGAAATTAATGGAAAATCGATAGGTATGATATCTACTCAAGCTCAAAATATGGAAATTATGATAACTTCTATAGTACAGTACTAAGGATATGAGTACGTTGAAAACATATATGAGTGGACATGATACCGAGAATAAGAATTATAGAAGCTTCATTGAGGAACTGGAATATCACTTGAGTAGAGAAGTAGAACGTAAAAGCAAGAAACCCTCGGAAGGATTGTCAAGTAATATCGAAAGAAACTGGTGGGGTAAATCTTTGTTATTACGTAGTGGAAGGATCGTGGAAGTAATGGATTAGAAAAATTCGGGAATAATGAAGTAGATGATGATTTAGATGGTAAAATATAAGAAGAATATGGAATCTAAAGGGCCATTTCAAACCGAACCTTATCCGGCTCAACCTAAATTCACATCGGTTCAACCTGGAAGGGCATCACCACATCCACGGCATATTTTGAAGAAAAAGGTACTGAATGATGACACACTATGTCTTCAAAAGGCACAATCATTCAAGGAAGCTTTACCATCTTCATCTAACGACAAGGGTAGGGAGGTATTCATTCTAACCCATCGATCTTGAATTACTTCCCATTCCCGAGAAATGAAATGAAAAAGATGAAGTTGGATAATAAGTATGCATATTTTCTTGACACTTTTCGGCACTTAACTATTAATACCCCTTTCATCGATGTTTGTAAGGGAGAGCTTAGTTTGGGAGTGAATGATGAGCGCGTTATCTTCAACATTTACAATTCATTGAAATATCCATACATTACACTAGAATCTAGTTCTTGTGTAGACACTTTGTGTTCTCTTGTGGTGGATCGTACTAACACGCAGGTAACTGAAGAAGATGACTCTAGTAATAATGTGAAAGCTCGTAAACTCAAAGCTCGAAAATCAAAGGAAAAGGTCAAGAACCGTTGGATTCGACGGCATTCGTCTAACATATGTTGGAAAGCAATATTGAAAAAAAAAGACGGATGCAGTGCGTGAGGATGACCCACCACCAGTGCCTTAAAAACTGAAGCACGGTAAAGTCTGGCTATAGACTATAAATGTAGTCAATGACGGGTACTATCCTTCATTTTTACTCCTTAAGCATTTATTTTTAGTGGATTATGTGCTTAATTGTTACGTGCTTTTGTGAGTAATTGTTAGAAGTATCCCGTTTTGTTTAGTATATTATATTAGTTAATCATTATCATTTTGGTCGAGCGAACGACGTTAACCAAAAGCGCTACCGGGAGGCAGCCCGTAAAAATGTTAAATATAATAATTACTCATACTTTGGATGATACTTTGCTAATACTTAGGATTGATTTTCATTTTGTTTCACCAAGTCTTAGGATGAATGTTTGAATGACATTAAAAGGGAACGATTAGGCGGTTATCCGAAAATCCTGATGGAAAAAAAGAGAAAATTCAAATGCATCATTTCTTAGACTTAGGTTGTTAGAACGATTTGAAATAACCCTTGAGGATCTGGGTATAAAAGACTCAGAGTTAATACTTTGTCACACATTTCATATCATGATCTAGTCATTTTAAGTTTCAAATAATGTGTGACATGTATTAGTTCAACTACTGTGGAATATTGTGTGTTTTAAATCAATAAAAGTTTATGTGGTGTGTTTATCTACCCTTTTGCATTACACTGTCACACTCCACATACTTTTATTTTATTTGCACACACAACGGTCATAACTTTGACCCACCCACCCACCCTTTTTTATCATCCGAGTATTTGTTTTGACTTGTTTTAGTGCACCATTGCTTTCCCAACAACTTATTTACACTCACTTTACATTGAGAACAATGTAAGTTCGTAAGTGGGGAGTGGAGTCGTTGGTCTAGCAATGGAATTAATGTTTATTTTATATCAATAAATCCTTTAGTTTTCGATCTTTTTCGAGCATTATTTAGTTGATTAAAATAAACTGTATAAGGTATATATTTCATGGATTTGAAGATGTAATGATCAATTTGGATGTGTATAACCAACGTGAACCGTAAGTGCATTGTAATTCCAAATATATTTGTGTAACATGAATTCCTTCACGTAAGCCTTTGATATTGAAACGAAAATTTTAAATCGTATCCATTCAAGATATCTAGTGGTTATTCTAGATAATAACAAAGAACTTAGTACCTAACTTTTGAATGTGTCTGTGAATATCGAAGGTTTGAATGTGATAGAAAGGATACAAGTTAAGTGGAATTAAAATAAAGAAGAACTATATATATGTCGGTTGTAGCTACCAATGATTTGAGTGCAGAGAGGCGTTATCATAAACGCCCTATATCACCTTATGAGGTTTACTGACTCCATTTGCTGATGATAGTAGTCCACTAGGGTGGTGTTATCACATAAACGCCCTATTCTTTGGGAATGAAGGCATATGCTACACATGTGAAATTAAGTTCATCAAAAAAGAAAAAAAAAATTTAAATAAATAAATAAATAAATAAAAAAAAAAAAATTTAAGCGTGGTTGAAAACTTAGTTATCTTCTCGACTATCCCAGTATAAACTCGAATGATATGCTTTAGGGATTATCCTAATAAGTACTCGGAAGAACTTTGTGTGGAAATCATTCATCGCTTATACCTAGGAAAGTCATTAGGTCGTGTCTGAATGGATATTTGTGTGTTTTGCTTGATTTATTCAAGAGAGGATAGTGGAAATTGAAAAGGCTTTGTCACACACACACTGCTATACATTTATATTGAGGTTAACGCTGGTTGTAATTCTAATGGTTGTATTATCTAGTTGTCCCTTATATCTTCTATCTTCATGAATTTATCTCTCATTCATTTTGTTTTATCGCTTGTTTTGTTTTATGGGCGACCAAAAGCTAAGTAGGGGTTGTGATGAGAGATAAATTTATGATCATTATTACGACATTTTACCCCAATATTGATACCATTTTGAGCATTATTGTATCAAATCAACTCAAAATTCCTAAGTTTTATTCAAATGTATAAGTAGTAGTTATTATATAAATTATCGTATTTTTATAAGTTTTTATTAGTTTTTGTACCGGTTTAGTAACGGAGTGTCGTGGTCGGATTTACGTTTGGTATTTTGGTGGTTCAATGCAGGATTATATATTGACCAAGATTCCACGTAACGACATGTTTTGAGCCTAAGAAGATGTATTTTGATGGATGGAAGAATGTGCCATAAGCTAACAAGTTCAAACGGATCAATTGTCTCGAACGCTTCTACCGTAAAATATCTTCGACAGACATTTGACCCAACTTAGAGGCATTTTCTGGGAAGAGTTCTTCATAAAAGTTGTAGATATTCAAATGAGCTTTCCAACGCATTTTGAATCACGTCAATTGAGGTCTACATCTCAAGTTATGGCTATTTTATCAATAAGCGCCGCTTATAGAAACGCCGGGAAAAGTGGAGATATTTTCTCAACTTGATTATATTCTCCCATGTGGTGCATGTTACTTTGCAATGATGGATATTCCTCCCATGTGCTTGATGATGGCTCCTATGTGCTTGATGATGGCTTCCATGTGCTATATATATATATATATATATATATATATATATATATATATATATATATATATATATATATATATATGTATATCTCTCCCTATATATACTCCCCATTTCCATTCCATCTTTCTTTCCCATCTTGGCCACTCTTGGCCAGATCTCTCTTCTCCACCTCCTCCCCTTTCTTCCATTTCCTCTTCTTCATGTCCCTTCTTCATATCTTTTTCTTTTTATTTTGTTTTCTACTGTATATATACATATATCTATGTATGTATATATATGTTTTTTTTTTATAAATAAAGTAGTATCTTGTTGTAATACTCAAAATGATTATCAAGAAGTTGCTTTTGAGGAAAGGTTGCTATTTTCAAGAATACAACTTAGATCCAAGTAAACGGGTAATTTTATTGAGTTTTACTTTTTGTTGTTCTATATTTATATATCTATATGTTTGTTTCTATATATGTGAGAATCGATAAATGCTTAGATCGAAAGGCTAAATTTGGTTGTAATAGAATTTTGTCATCTTGATGTAAGGCTATTATGGAAAACTTCCACCGTTTAATCCATGACATTTTTTGTGTAATCGATATATATATCTATGTATAACTAAAAATATATCTAGCCAAGATATGAATCTAAATTAGTTAATCTTTTGGTAAAATGAATGATCGACTCTGGTAATAATGATTAAAACCGATTATAATGAATCTCTTTCTATTTGAACGTAATCTAATGAATTAACAACTCACGATTAGAATACGAGATCGTAATAGAAAGACGGAGAGGTAAAATTGGCCGAGTGAAAAGCGTGACAACGGAATCCGATTTCCTACCGGGGCGATTTGTCCTAGAAAAACAAATCTTATTAAAATTGTGCTCAAGATCGTATTACGTTAATTTATCTGTTTTAATCGAAATTCGAAACATTGCTCGTATGACAAAATGGGAGTGACCTATGCTTTGGATGACATTGGACAGTTAATGAGACATATGACAATTTCATACGCTTTCGTGTGAGGAGGAGTTGTCTAGCTTAGAGTACACCGATTCATATATAATTTACACCTTGAATAAAGGAAGATGCATCTCATTTATTTCTACTAAAAGATATTGATTTCAAGAAAGTATTCTTGGCTAGATCCAAAAATATATATTATATTAGTATTTATTTGTTTTATTTTTCTGTTTTACTAACATCTAACTCTAACATTACTAACTAATCTAATCGATCTAACTATCTAACCCGAGGAAAAGTAAAAGCTGCGACTTAGATCGAGTTAATAATAGCTTCTGGTGTTTAACCCCACTTAAAAGAATTACCATGTTTTCCAGGAATACGACTGACTCACTGAGACTAGCACTACAATTTGACCCGGTACACTGCCGGTTAGGATCTGTATAGCCTAGGTAATGTCCGTCAGCTTTCTGGCGCCGTTTCCAAGGTTAGGTTTAGGTCTGTCAATATGCAATTTTTTTCTTTCATTCCACTCGTGTTTCTTTTCTTTTATTTTAGTTTCATAATAAGTCAGGCCAACGACGTAAAACAAAGGCGCTTGTGGGAGGAAACCCACTTTTTCTTTGTTTGGTAGTAGTAGGTTTGAGTCTTAGGTAAAAGAGTAGAAAATTTTGGCTTAGGAAAAGAGCTCTCGAGTGGAAACTTCCTTTTCATCCATTGACCGGACTTGGATTGGTATCACTTTGGCCCGTTTTTGCCCTTATTTATGTGTTTGTTTCACTTTTTATTATCTTTTCATCTCATATGATTCGAGTTCGGTAGCTTCAGTTATACTTGATAGTGCATGTGACATTGATTCTTTTCATTATATCTCGTTGTCTATTGCTTGCTTTTGGCACATTGGTTGTTCCCGTGCATGCGTTTTCGTGGTGTCTTTGTTTCATGGCTTTAGGTATTCGAGATCAAGATTCGTGGATATGTCACATGCACCCTTTCGCGCCTTCCTGCCGGGTTAAGCTAAGCCTTATTTCCTTTGCCATTCATACACTGAGGACAGTGTTGCATTTAAAGTGGGGGGGGGGGGGGTGGTCGGCTTAGTTATGATATGTGTTTCATTGTTAATTATAGCCATTGTGTTGTATGCTTTTCGTTTGGTCAATACTTTAGCAAAAATTGAGCAATTTTTTAAAATTTCCAATGTTTTGATGATGCATTCGTATGTTGAGCCTTCACGTTGATAGGATAAATTATGTTGTGAATGTTTAAATGCATTCTACTTAGCTTACTACCTTATCTTTGAGATATGATTTTCATGCACGTATAGCTTTGATTTCATGAACCACGGTAATTAGTGACCGATTATGGTAGACTTAGGCACAATTCGGCTACCTAGAACTCATATCATTAACTTCGAGACGAAATAGAAAGGCCGACCTTGGTAGAGTTTGGGATGACAGTTATTGTGTTTTTTTGACCCGACCAGAGCCAAATAGCCATCCCGTGACACATTCCACAGTAACCCCTCTAAGCCTTGGTAGGATAGTTAGACCCCATCCGACACTTAGCCGTTTGTATTTAGCCCGTAATTTCCCAACCCCAAAGCCTTTTTCGCGGTCTACATTTCCTTGAACACCGTACGAGTTGAGCTTAATCATTTATTTCTATCACACTTGCTTAGGCAAGTGAGGGGTGGTAGAGTGGTTTGTGTTCTTGATAGAAGTTGGTGTGTTTTACGAGCTATGTCACGATTTGGAGGGTAGGAGCTCGATTTATTTATTGTGTATGTGATGGCCTTTGACTCAAACCTAATAAAAATTCAAGTTCAAATTCAAAAATAAAAAGGAAAAAAAAATCAAAAAAAAAAAATCAAAGAAAGCGTGCAATTTTTTGTTGTTGTTGTTGTGATAAGTGCATAAATGTTGAGTCAAAGAAAGCCAAAAGTTTAGGACTCATGTTTTGATATATTATGTGATGTTGGTGTTTGGGATGAGTCCTTGTGATATAGAAACATGATAGTTCTTCATGCCTAATGGTACATGAAACATGGTATCATATGGCACTTTACTTTATAAATCATGTTTCAATAGTTGTTTTGAGCTAGAGAAGGGTGGAGCTAGCTATATATGTTTTGTATTGGTACACCCCTTGTTTAAGCTTTGCTCATTTCGATCTTTTTCTTGATTATTCCCCAGAGAATCCCTTCGTTTAGCCCCGTCCGCCTAACGTTACAACCTTGCAAGTCCTACTCGACCTTGCTTAGCCTCGGTTGGCCGTGCCTCGACTAGTGGAGATGCTTATGAAGCATGAGTCAATGATGTAGTTGCATTAACCAAACATCCATAATCCAAACCGGTGAACCGTGGTAAATGTATAGAAGCTACTCACACACACACATCCCGTGTACTTGATAATGTAGGGTTAAGTTGCATGTTTTTACTCTTTTACTTGTCGGTTATCTTTGATGTGTGATTGGCTTGACCTACGCTTGTAATGTTGACTCCTTGGACTCTTTTAAAACGCTCATTTTGCTCGAGGGCGAGCAAACGCTAAGTGGGGGGTGGTTGATGAGAGTCAATTTTACCTTGCTCCGGTGCATGTTTTAACCCTCATTTACGACATTTTTGGCTCATTCCGAGTAGTTTTAGACCTTTTATAGGGCAAAATCACATTGAGCACCTATTTTGAGGTAAACGGTCAAATAGATGAAAACCTCACAATTTCACGGTATTTTGACCCTTTTCGAGGTCTATCTTTCTTGCGTAATTATGCTCGGTATGTTTTTTGGCATGTGAAATGCAGGAAATAAGTGATTCGAGAACCCGGATGTTGAGGCATTAGGCTTAGAGAGGCATAACCGAAGCCGATGAATGAAAACGGATCAAATATAGTTTGTGTTTTCTCCTTACATTCACTTTATCTGCAAATCTATCCATTTTGGAGGCATTTTATGGACTTGTGGTCTTCATTAAAGTTGTAGATAATTGAATGAGCTTTCCAGCACAACTTGAATCACCCAAATCGTAGCTATACACACAAAGATATTGTGAAATTACTAAAGACCTATCAATGCTGAATATTCTGTCTGCTCAATGCATGCGCATTGCCCGTTCTGACAGAATTCTGCTGCGTTTTTAGAGGATTTAAAGAGATTTTTCACTCCCCATTTCATATCCACTCATACCTAGATATACCTACACACTCTTAGGCCGATTTTCATCTCTTTTCTATCTTAGATTAGCTCTTCTTTCACTATTTCTCTTAGATTAAACAAAATTTAGCTTAGATTCTAGCTCTCTTTGTTGGATTTTGGCATTTTGGAGTCTTCTTCTTCCTCAAGTGTCAATGGGTGTGGATGAAGATTGATGTAACTTCAACTTTTCTGCATTTTGGTAACGATTTTCATTTCATTTTCACTTTTATGGCTTTAATTTCATGTTTGATTCTTGTTTCTTTCATTATAATGAGTAGCTAAACTAGTTCATAGCCAAATTATGTGAAAATTGATAAAATCAAACCTCTAATTGATGAAATTGGGAATGGGTAGTTCTTAAAGTTGAATGTTTTGATGGGTTTGTATTCTAAAACTCGTGCTTAATGCTTGAATTGATTCGATCACTTGATTCATGATTTCACACATTGTCTTTATATATGTATTTTGTGAGATGATGTGGGAAAAGGGGTTTTGGAATTGCCATGTAAACCGACTAAGTTGTTTAGATTTGGTTTCTTGAGTAAGGTTTTCAACGTGAGTTGAGCGTCTCTAGAGCGTTAATCATGCTTTGGTCAGTTAAATTCTTAAAGGCGGACTGTTGAACCAGGCATAGGGTGGTAGGTTGTTGCATTGGCGTCTACACACACTATTGGAGATTGCACCCACAAACACATCGAGAGTATGATTGGTTAGTAGGTTGGTTACTCGTTCCCAATGAGTCGATTAGAGGGGTGAAACTAATCAATTGGATCATTGTTTGGCTATGCCTTCTTCCTTATTATCTTTAGTGTATATTACGTCTTAGTGTTAATTATCACTTGTTTCACTCTTGGTTGACCTAAACTAAGTATGAAAATGACTTTGATACTCGATTGATTCCTCGTTGGTCGACCTTGCTTGCTAATATAGCGCATCCGACTCGGTACACTGCCGGTTAAAGTTGGACACTAGTTTGGCAATCAGTGTCATTGGCGCCCTTGAGACTATGTAAACTTTAAAAAATCAGTGTAATCAGAATCACAAACATATCATTTAACTAACTTGCGAGCAGTGTTAATGCTACAATAAAATAGTCGTAACAAATGACATAACATATTTATACGTTATTCATCTTAGTGTGAGACATGTATATTAAAATAAATTTGACCATAATTTTTTTACCATAATTAATAACGTAAAAAGATTTTGTGTCATTTTATTGTTACATTATTGGATGATATTTATTTATTTATTTATATTTATTATATCCTTAATTGCCCTCCATCTCCTTGAGATGAGAATATGTGCGTGTGTGACTTATTCACATCTAATAAGCAAAAATGATAACAAATATTTATCAAATATTGACAAACAGAAAAGAAAAAAAAACATATCAATTGAGAGAAATGTTTTGTTTGTAGGGATCATACCAACTTAATTAATATAGTTTGTTTTTAGATTCTTACATTTGGAGATCTCATGATTAAATAGTGACATGGATCATCATATTTGTTTTTCTTCGATATATTTTAAGGTATTTTTTACAGTGTCATTTAATATTTTCTTGTGTCCTTATATTTTATAACACCTAAAAACTCACATTTAGGGTGTTAATCAAGTAAATGGCTAACCTAAATTATCAAGTTTATTATATCTCAACCTTCAACGTCATATAACAGCTCTTGTATCCTTAATTATATTCCGTAACACCTCAAAACTCATGTATACCTGTGTTACTTGAGTTATAATGGTTTCAAAACTCATTCTCCGTTCCCATAGTTAGTATCTTACCAAATGATTGTAGAGGTGATGCAATATGCAATCATCTTTCATTGCATGACACGACCATACCAAATGTTTATAAATGTGTCCCTCACCGTACGTATATCAGCTATGATACTACATTAAAGTTAAAAAAACTCAAGCCTTGTGTTGTTACTTGACACACATAATGGATCTGTAACTGCTTTCAGTTTATCATCGTCGTTTAATGTAAAATGGTCAAACAAAGTTATAAATTTCATTCTGTCTTAACCTTACGTTTTTCATTGTTAAACGATTTGATACATTATATCTCAACCTTACATCTTTCTCTTATCAAACTATTTGATACACATGTATATACAATATATAATGTATTGTTTTATAGCAAGTCATGTATAATATATTGTTAATTATGGATATATCCATATAATGTATAGCAACCCTAAGTTTTACATGGATGGCAAATTTAATTTATTGCTGAGATTTATAAAGTGATAAGAAAAGTTCTCTCTCGCACGCATACACACACATATATATATATACACTATCATGAAAAAGATTGGAAGTATATATGGGGGTAAATTTGTCATGCACGACCCAGCTGTAATCTATATATATATATAGGGTTGGGTTCCCCTACATACCATACTATCCATGCTTACCGTACATACTACTAAAATAGTGCATCTGATCACTATTTTAGTGCACTCCAATTATTGTTTCAAAGGCAACTACAAATTGAGGAAAGGAGGTTTCTAGTTAGGTTTCTAGTATTACCTAATAGCAGATTTCCCGCTTCATTAACTAGGTGCACTCAAACAATATCAGTGTACACTAAAATAGTGATCGATGCACTATTTTAGTAGTATGTACTGATAAGCATGGATCAATAGGTATGTATATGAACTCATTTTATATATATATATATATATATATATATATATATACACAATAAATCCAAAAGGTCATTTGTATGATTATATATACACCAAGTCATGAAGTTCTAGGAATCTGACTTTTATTAGTAATGGATATTCAAAGACTCACACGACTTGCTCCATTGTCCTTACCTATCATTTATGCCAAGTCCAAAATCCATATCTTTACATTGTATTTCAATTCCCCTCTCACTACAAGAGCACAAATGGCACTTCCATTAAGTATCAAATTATATGTCTAAGTCTAACTAAGGTAAATAAAATATGAATATAGCAAATGAAAATTCTCAAGACACTTTACTATGTTGATCATGATGTATGACTCACTCATAGAATGAGACTCAGCATAATCAAAGGATTAATGATACGGCCACAACTAATCAGACATAACGAGTTACACAACATGCTTTTATACTGATCAGAAGGATCACATCTTTTACACAACATGCTTTTGCTACGTTGTTCATGATGTATATCTCTCTAATTAGTGTAAAAGCATGTTGTGCCCTAACTCGTTGTACGTTTGCATGATTGTGGCAACAACATAACCCTATTCGGTTAGGTAAAAGTGTGTTATGTCAATCGTTGTGTCAAAACTGTTGTGGTAATAGTGTTACCCGAAAAATACCACTTTCAGAACGATTGCAACACAACTAATTTCGATCATCTTCAAGCAACTCTATATTCTTCTCTTCTTGAAAATAGAATTCCCTTGTTTTCAAGTGAAGAAGTATAGCTAACAAAATCCCCAAAGAACACAAAGACCCCCATGTCAAAAAAGATAGTTGATAGCATTTGCTACCAATGCAAGTACCGTTATGCCCTTTTGTAGCTTTCTTATAAACCCAAGCTGAGAAATCACCAAAAAGGAAGGAACCAAGTGGAATATTAGTGACCAAAATGTTGTGATTCACTCCAAAACTTTGGGTCCCGAATAGCTCGGCGGTGGTGGAGACGGTGATGGCGGTGATCGCGCCGGTGCATAAGCATATCGTGGCGGTGCTTATGTAAAGGACACGGATGTTGGTGTTGAGAAGCAAGAAGAAAGATGCAGCCATCGGTATCATCATGGTTGCTATTAAACCTGGTCTTGAAATGTTCATGTTTTTCCTGAAATAGGGCACAATTCAATTACATATATAATGACAAAAGATGGTACATATTTTGATGGGATTATACTTTTTATGGGGAATAGTTCATATATTCCTTTTTGTTATAATGTACATTTTATTATATTCTTTAAGGATCATTTATGACACACTATGATAAATTCCTACCTTTGGAATAGATTTCAATGATACAACAATGGATACTATCTGAGTATCTGTAAAGAAAAATCCATCCCCATATTTTATATTTCTCCTTGAGGGTCAATTACCCCCATATTTTATATTTCTCCTTGAGGGTCAATTACGATAACCTACTTTCGGAAAATCGGTTCTTACTCTGAAATCTATAGAAAGTCGGTTTTTAGTTCCAGAACTGATTTTTACAACATCGATTTTACTGTAATACGTACATGAGTATAACGAGAGGGTGCAAATAAAGACCCATAAAAAGGCAAATGTTGAATGCAATGATGCAAGTACTAAGTTGTGGTACATTTTCACTAAGTATACTTAATAAATAAATTCATGTTCAATAATCATTACCTAAACAAGCTATAAAGGATAGAAAATTACCTTGTTAGATAGTAATCAAGAACCGCAGGAATGAGCCGACCGAAAAAACCGAACGACGACGATAAAGAAACCAAGGCAGATGTACTCGAACTCCCTCTTGACTCCACAATTTGGCCTAAATTATTCATATAAACCAACCCAAGTGTCACACCAAACAAGTACATAAAATAATACAACCAAAACTCAATCCTTTTCATCATCAAAATCGGTCCAACCTCTTCTCTAACCCGAACTTTCTGAACCGACATTGGTTTACTCATCTTTTCCCTTTCGAATTTCTCTGCTGCATCTTCTGATTCAAATACATTATTATCCGAAACATCCTTTTCTTCTGCAAAAACTTTGATATTTCTTTTCTTTTGCAATATTTTTTGAATTAATTCAACCAATGGAACAATAAAAGGAGCCAATAAAAACATCCCCATTCCGAAAACCAAACCCCATGGGGATAAAAACGGAAAAATCGAGCTACTGAAACTTCCCATCACTGCGAAAACTCCGGTTAGAATGGTTATGATTAGCATCAAGAAAAACCCATTTGTTAATTTTTCTGAATTTCCAAGACGATCATCACTGAAATTTCTAACAACATGTGCAGCAGCTAAAGAAACAATTAAAGGAAGAACAGTGTTCAATAAAACATAAGTTCTTGCATTTTCAGATGGAGATGAAAAATCAACTGCATGAACAATATTAGTGAAAAACTCAGCACTTAAACCCTGATAACTCGTTGATAACCCGACCGCGATTTGCCGATGAACCGGGAAATTCTGTATAACCGTAATATACGATACCGTATTGATCCAACATATACTGTTACCGGCTAAAGATGTAAGTAAAAAAGTTTGCCAATAAGAAAGAGAAGATATTCTATTGGAAAGTAATAAATACTCAAAACCGTAACCAATAACACCGAGTGTAACCCCGAGGAATAGGACAATCCATAAGGGGAGGTACTTGGCGGCGACGCCGGAGAGCCAGCCGAGAAGCTTTCCGGCGTCGGAGGCGAGGGCGAGGTCGTTGAGCTGGAGTTCGGATAACGAGAGGCGGTCTTTGAGTTGAGAAGAATAAGCTGGGAAATTGAAGTTTGTGCCGGACATACATTGGAGCCATATGGATGCTATTAGGGATAGCCATTGTAATGTGTGTGCCATGGATGATGATGATGGTGGTGGTGGAGGTTTGAGGTTTTCTTTTTTTTTTTTTTTTGCATGGAGGTAATGAAGAAATGAAAGTGGTAAAAGTTCATAAAAAAAGCTAGTTTTTGATGCTTAGTGAAAACTGTCATTTTCAGATGGCTGTATTCCTTTATTTAATCATTTTAATACAATTTAATTAACATATTCTTTCCTGAGATTTAGTCATATCATCTTCTTTTTGGAATTAATTGTTATTCTCAAAGCATTTTATATCACAATGAACAGTATTCAATCCGTTTCAAAATGTTTTAATTTGAATATTAAGATAACTAAAAAAACATCTACATTATAATTGATGCAATATTATTTTTATTCTCACACTCTTTACTAATAAATAATAAGAAATACTCTTTCCATTCTTATTTAACTGACGTATTTGTCAAAAGTAATTTTTTTTATGTGTCGTAGTTACATTTTCAAAGTATTATTTATTGTATTTTTCTATATTTACACTTATTTATTAAGGGGTGAGAGACTGAAAATAACATTGCATTCAAGAGATGTTTTGTCATTTTAATGTTAAGTCAAAACATTAACTACTCTCGTTAATATGTGTGTTTTTTACATATGCGACAATTAAATAGGAACGGAAGAAGTGTAATAAAAACACAATAAACGATGCATTGAAAATGTAACTCACTCACATAAATTAAACAAATGATTTTGACAACTGCATCGGGGGATGAGATCACATGTCCAAGTTGTGTATCTAATTTTGGTGTCTAAGTAAAAACTACGTAGTTTTATGTGTATTTGAATTTTTGAAGAAAAAAAAATCAAAACATAAAAATCAAATATACATAAAACAACGTAGTTTTTATTTAGACACCGAAATTAGACACACAACTGGAACAGATGATCTCAACCCTTGCATCGGTTATTTTGAAACGGATGAAGCAATACAATTAAACTTGTACATGGAAATTAATACGCTTGAAATTAAGCAACGATCTAAGGCTCTTGGAAAATGACCGAAATTGCGGGTTCTAATTTTTGTTTTCTTGGTCCATTGACTTTATTTTATCTTTTAGGAAATGTAACGTGATTTTGATAAATTGGTCTAGAACATTCAAAAATTTATTATTCAGCACTTATCGTACGGTAGATGATATATTAAAATGTAATCCAAGAATCTAAAACTTCTTAACTATGTTTTGTCTGCATCAAAATGGTGTAACATTTTTCTTGTATTATATAAAATCATTACCTACCTTTACAACAATCATTCATATATCGTTGCTGTCACTAAATCTAGTTCTACACTAAGTAAACATCTTTTCCTAATCATTTTTTCCCGGGCAAAACATCTTTTACCCTCTTGTGGTTTGCCTATTGAAGCGTTTGCCTCCCTGTGATTTAAAAATATATTGTTTACCCTCTTGGGGTTTTTCACAAACAGTCAATCAACAATTTAGGCAAAAACAATGGAATATTCCGTAGGAATATTCTCAATTTTAATGTTATCTCCGTTTTACCTTTGTTTTTCAATTTTCAAAAACACCCAACTCATTTCTCTTATAAAAAAACCTCGACTATTCTGAATAATAAAACCTAATACCTTCACCCATGGCGGCTTGCATTTCCTTTTCAAGAGCTGAGGACCTAAACAGGCCACAACCCGATGATCATTTCTATAATTTCCCTAAATATTGTCAAACCAATTTTCCTGACCCTCTTCATCACCCACAAAAGCTAATCAACCCTCCAGAGGAAGAATCCAATGATGTTTTATGGGCTCGGATGAAGGATGAAGCCATGTCTGATGTTCAAGCAGAACCCATCTTATCAAACTACTATTTCAATTCAATTTTAGCTCACAATTCATTTGAAAAAGCTATAGCAAATCATCTTTTCTTAAAGCTAAGCAATTGCACTCTTTCCTGTGGTACGCTTTACGATTTATTCCTATCTGTTTTTTTAGAAAACCCAGAAATTATCAGAGCTGCATTGGATGATTTAAGAGCAATTAAAGAAAGAGACCATGCTTGCATTAACTACGTCAATTGTTTCTTGAATTTCAAAGGTTTTTTAGCTTGCAAGCATATAGGATAGGGCATAAATTATGGTTAAACAGTAGAAAAAGCTTAGCCATTTTGTTACAAAACAGAGCATTTGAAGTATTTGCTGTTGATATTCATCCTGGAGCAAAATTGGGTAGCGAAATCATGCTGGATCACGCCACCGAACTTGTGGTCGGAGAGACGGCGGTGATCGGAAACAACGTTTCGATTTTGCATAACGTGACACTTGTTGGGATGTAAGGTGTCTGGAGATAGACACCATAAAATTGGTGATGGGGTATTGATTGGTGCAGAGACTTCAATTTTAGGGAATGTTAGGATTGAAGACGGGGCTAAGATTGGAGCAGGATCAGTGGTGCTTAAGGATGTTCCGGCAAGAACAGTCGAGCTTTTTTTGATAAGAGAAATGAGTTAGGTGTTTTAAAAAATTGAAAAACAAAGGTAAAACAGAGATAACATTAAAATTGAGAATATATCCGGCGGAATATTCCATTTTATTTACCTGAATTGTTGATTGTCTGTTTGTGAAAAACCCCAGAAGGGTAAACAGTATTTATCTTCAAATTTATGACATTTAACAATTTCTTTAATCTGTGTAAAATTCATAGTATGAATTATATTTTGTGACGGAGGCAATAATAATTTGGATGTATAACGACAAAAGTAGATACAAAGATTTCACAGTTGCAAACGTCAAATAAGACACACTACACGAATCCAAACACTTTGCAAAGGTCTAACGTTGCTTTCAATTAAAATAATGATTGTAATGTGGATCCTAATAATCCTTAATTAATTAATACAGCATACAATTAATGTTTTATTTGGGTTTGAATAAGTCTAGTTATTGAAATTTCGAGAGCGGTTGATTTTTTTTTTACATTATCATACTAAATTAAAATGGTTTATTTCGTTTATATAGCTCACATGAAAAATTATGATCTTAGGTGTTAGTGTAGATACCGTAAATATTTAAAAATTGTATTTTAGATATTTCAACATTCATATTTAAATTGATATGAATGTTGATTTGGCATTACGATCGGCACGGTAAGTATATAGTGAAGTCAGGGTATTTCCTTGCATTGAGCTTGTATGGAGGATTGCCGGACGCGATGCATGCATCTTCTTCTACCGGTCCGGACAGGGTCTGACGAGATGTTTGGAAAGTCAATGTGCCGCCACGTGTTCAACATTTCTTAGGGCGATGTTTGCAGAAGTCCTATATGGTGCTCTATATCTAAAAAGAAAGAAAAAAAATAGAGTTTACCCCAAATAGCTCCCACAACAGAGTCTCTATCCCTATTTATTTTTAGAGATATGAACAGTGCATCCCTACTTGTGGGGATGCACTATTCATGTCCCTAAACATATTTAATTATTAAAAATTATAGGGATAGGGATAGGGATGCTACTAGAGTGAAATAATAAATATTTAATGTGTATGAATAAGGCTGTGAGGTAGAATATGTATTATTTAATAATATTTGAAATGTTATAGGGATAAGGATAGAGATGCTGTTGTAGAGGTTTTTGAATTGAGATGTTGTAAAATAAGGATATGTATTATTTTATATTATTTTAGGGATAAAAAATGGTGCACCTGCTGTGAATGCCCTTAGCATTATGATGTTTTAGTGGACTAATTAAACACATTCATCCATATATCGATAAGTGTCCGTGTTCAGGATATGATTTAATGGTAAAGGATTTGAGTGCTTTAAATAGGCAACTGGACATTAAGCTGAAGTGGGGAGATTCGAACCGGTTAAAGGAGGACTTCTTTTAGTTGGTATAATAGCAAACTCATGACGATTAATGTTATAAACACAGATAGGAATATGCAGTTTAAGAAAGGAACAAACACAGATAGCAATTGTTTAGGGCCAAATTATAGTGATTTATATATATATATTGTATAACAATTTTCCCCCGTATATGTATTATTTTCATAGAAATAGGGCTTTATATTGAAATATTGAGTAAATGATGTTTTTAATAGTTAAATCTCAAAACGTAACGATTTATGTGCGTAATTGATGATTTTATGTTATTTTGGAAATACGTTACGCTTTGGTATGTTTTCCTATTGTTGTAGATACTCATTGATGATGGGAGAGAGGATTTTAGAGATCCAAATTCGTGATTGGAAAGGATCAATCAAAGTTATGGAATATTGAAAGATATAAGGAAAGAAATCAATCAAGATGAATGTTGGGAAATCAGGATTCCGGGTAGTCCCGACTTCCGACGCAGTTCTTGATATGATAACAACCGATTTGACTCTGGACCTCAAGAGAAGAGTTGTAGGTCTTGAAGAGAGGATTCTACAGGATTTTGAATCACTCCATTCCGACTTACGAGGCCCGAGATATGAGCGTTACAAGTTTGGATGCTGTTGTTTTGAATATAGTGAACGGGCGTCCGACATTATGGACGGGCGTCCGGCACCTTTATCAGAAAGCAACCGACTTGATTTTTCTATAAAAGCAGCTGCGATTCCAACCCTAATTACATCAGATTTTTCATACGAAAATTACGCAGGCATGCCAGCTTTGCAGGAGTTTTAGCCGATCACCCGAGCCTTGTGCTCGGGTGATCGGGGTTAGATTAGGTCTTTTATTTTGTTCTTTTTCCTTCTTGTTCGAGCATGATGAAGGCTTGAAGCTTTCATCCATGGAGCAGCCATGTAATCCTTTTTCTCGCAGCACTTTGATTCCTTTCTATGGATATTTTGTAAGTTTTATTTATAATTGTTTCTTTTTCTATGTTCAATTGTATCTTGCAATATATATCGAAAGATGATTGTATGATTTGATGCTACCGTATGACGGAAGTCGGTGTAGTTTAGATCGCCATAGGAAAGATTAGATTTTTAATCTATACATAACGGAAGTTCAGAGGTTAAATATCTAGGTTTACGAGAGGACCACAATTTGATTAATTCGATGCAATATTTTCTTAGAATTGAATTGAGGATATCACTGCTACGGAAAGATATGATTTTTCACGTGTTTATTTCATTAAGTTGTTCTTGTTTTCTTTCATGATTTATATGGTTATATGTTAATCGAATTTAGATAACTAAAGTTAATAGATTCATTAGATTGTCGTGAGGAGATTGACAATTATTATTCCAACAAACGGAAGTTGAGGATAATGTTGTTAGATTAGGATTTCATCCATATCTTTGATTTGTAACGATATTAGTTAAGACCGGAAGGTAAACTAATTAATGGCGTGATAAATCGGAAGAGGAAACGCTCCTTTAGATAATATAATAATCCAAGATAACTTGTGAATGAATGTATGTTGATCTTATTTCTTTCGGTGGGGTGATGGTTGTTGGGAAGAGGTTGATCATGGTTCGTTTATGGTTGTTCAGTAGATAGATTTACCGCTTCCGTAGATGTAGTTTTATTTATGTTTTTATCGCTTTTATCCTTCCTGGCTTTGGATTAACAATCCTCTCGTCGGCTTTATTTTCCGCTTTAGTTTAGGTTTAGGTTAATGTTAAGAATTAATAAGCTAGATTCAATAGCCCTTTTCCTCTGGATCGATACCCGCATTTATCCAACTTTACTAGCAACTACCCGGTATTCGGCCGGTTAGAGGTAGTTTTGCATGGTAGTATAGGTTTATAAATTTTCTTTTGTTTTAATGATGCAAAATCTCCCAACAAAAGTGGCGCCGTTGCCGGGAATAGGTGTCATGTTGAATCTAGTTTTGTTAGTTCTCGATTTTGTTACGTTTTATTTTTGTTTTTAATAAAAGTAGCGTATACCAAGTTGAGAGTTTTTATTTTGCCGTGTTTCGATGACCGTTAGGTTAAGAATGTGCAAAAGTTTTTACTCAACTTGTTTTACGTGAAGTTTATATGTTTATGTGTTACCTAGTCTAACCCTCGTGCTTAATTTGATAAGGTGATGTCTTTGTGATCTCGTGTTGCCGTGTTGTGTTCATAAGTATTTAGGGTTTTTTGTGTTTTTCCGCTTATGCGTGCATTCTTGTTGTATGGACGGAGCGCTCATTATTGGGCGACGCCGCGATTCTTCATCATCTCGCAGTGAACGAAGCGTTGGGAAGTATTGGACGCTTCGTCCGTTCAAATATTTTCAATCTCGCTCGATTTAGAGGACCAGACGAGCGCCTATACTTTTCGAACGCCCGTCCGGTCGGTTTTCGCGCATTTAGCGCACGCAAGGTGGAACGCCCGCCCGATTCACGAACGCTAAGTGAACGTTCGTCCGGGTTGATCCAGGTTCTAAATTTCTTGATTTTATTTTCAATGCTTTTATTTGATGTGGATTTTTCATTCGAGCTTCGTGGCTAATTGATTTTTACATAGATGCCCTGAACTTATATGTTTTTACCCTTCCATCTATGAATCCATGTTAGATAATTGATCAATTCCTTATATATGATTCATCTAGGCATGTTATAGTGACTGTCGGTTCTCGTAAGCTATAACTGCTCTTATGGTTAATTAGTAGCTAATGTCGGTTCCCGTATGCTACATACCGCTCCGATGAATCTTTTAAGCTTTTAAGACTTACGTGCTTCCTTTGTTTTTATAGTTCATATGGGTAGCTATCGCCGGTTTTCCGTATGCTACGCCCTTTCTCCATATGAGTTATACTGTTTAGATAGATGATCGTTGGTTTCATAAGTCTATCACTTTCGATAAGTCTTAAGGCGCGTCGGCACTAAAGTGATAAAGACAGCATCGTTTATCGTAACTTTGTCATTATGTGGTAGACGTTTATATATATGTCGTGTTGCATATAGTGGGCTAGTTTTCTTTCTTTTATTTTATTTTCTTTTGCATATCATTTAAATGCATTTCATTTAGTTGCATTTCATATAGTTGCATTGTTTTTCTATTTTTCCTTTTATTTTTCTTAAGTGTGGTCACCGTCGGTTTTTCGTAATACCACCTAGTTTATTTTTCTTTTTGAGTGTAGTTAATCGTCCGGTTTCGTAATACTACCTCGCTTTTTTCCATGATGGTTCTTGTTGGTTTTCCATATGCCATCATTATTTTAGTATTGCATATCACGTAGGTTGCATTGTAATTTTTATCCATTTAGATTTCACCAGCCTACTATTATTCATATGTGCTTTATTGTGAGTTTCTTGTCGGTTTCGTCGCTCACATTTTTATTGATGAACTTTATAAGCTTCGTGGCTTACGCTTAGATGTCCTGTGTTTTACCTGGTTGGTAATTTTTCCATCTGAGCTATTCTATCCTGTGCTTATATCTTCTCTTTCACTCTCCTGTTGTTATATTTCTCCCCTATTCCCGAGGTATTTCATGTTTGTCAAGTGTGCAGGGTGTTTGCATTAGCAATTGTGCTTTTAGATGAAGCCAGTTTTCCGGTGGATGGTCCACAGTTTACTGCTTTCATCAGGCGTTTCTGGATTTGAGTCGGAGCACTTCCGGAATTGCCACTTTAGACCTATAATCAGCTAAGTATTTTCTTTCTTTTTAATTCTGCACAACATGAGGACATGTTGTAATTTAAGTGTGGGGGAGGGGATGGTTTATGTGTATCTACTTTCATTTGCTCATATTAGTTATAATTTTCTATGAAAAGTGCAAAATTTTCAAAATTTTGTTTAGTCCTGAGTAACATTTCAATGGCATGCTAGTTTTATAATCTGGCACCTTTAGTTGTTATCAGTAGTCATATCATGTTCTGAGAATAGGTTTAGTAAGTCGATACTCACTTGAACTTCATTTCACGAACCTATTAGATGAAGAGCCAAATATAGAATAGTTTCCGGTTAGTTAAAGGAAAGTTAATTCTTGATACAGATAACACTTATTTAGCATTAATGAAAGTTAAGAACTTGTGTTATACTCACAGTTAGAATCTCAGTACCTTAGTATTCTTGAGAACTTTGAGAGTCTTGAATGTGTTAGAAATATATTTGACTGAGAGTTTCCAAAGAGTTTGAAAAATATAAAAATATATATATCTATAAATAATAAATGAATAGAATTTCTTTATGGGAATTTTGTTTGTAACTATCACCTCGAGTCCATTTGGATATCGCCCCAATTGGGAGTGTGGTTTACCTGGACGAGTGAGGAGGATTGAGTGATCTCGGGGTGATCGCCTCTAATGTAGGGGAGTGTGTTATACTTTTGAGACGCGACGATAGAAATATAAAATATAAAATATACGCTTTTTGGAACACTAAGTCAAGTTGATCTAAACCCAGTAGAGACCGAGAGGTATTTTCTTGGCACTAAGTAAAGGAGTTTAATTGTGAGTTGGTTACTATGTTCTTGGTAATTAGTTTTTGTTAGGTAAGTGCTGTAGATAGAATGAAGTTTTCGTTTAGTTGACCGGATAACTGTTAGTGCTTGATGTATTATATCAAGAGAGGATCGGTGGAAGTTTAGTAGGTTCTGCACACACATCACCGAGTGAGGTCGATTTGCTGAATACTAGCTTGTCATGATTTTGACTATATCTCGTGTCAGGTTATGTGGATTCTTGATAGTATGTTCTTGTTTTGTTTTGCTCGGGGACGAGCAAAAGATAAGTGTGGGGGTGTTGTTTAGGGCCAAATTATAGTGATTTTTATATATATATTGTATAACAATTTTCCCCCGTATATGTATTATTTTCATAGAAATAGGGCTTTATATTGAAATATTGAGTAAATGATGTTTTTAATAGTTAAATCTCAAAACGTAACGATTTATGTGCGTAATTGATGATTTTATGTTATTTTGGAAATACGTTACGCTTTGGTATGTTTTCCTATTGTTGTAGATACTCATTGATGATGGGAGAGAGGATTTTAGAGAGCCAAATTCGTGATTGGAAAGGATCAATCAAAGTTATGGAATATTGAAAGATATAAGGAAAGAAATCAATCAAGAATGTTGGGAAATCAGGATTCCGGGTAGTCCCGACTTCCGACGCAGTTCTTGATATGATAACAACCGATTTGACTCTGGACCTCAAGATAAGAGTTGTAGGGCTTGAAGAGAGGATTCTACAGGATTTTGAATCACTCCATTCCGACTTACGAGGCCCGAGATATGAGCGTTACAAGTTTGGATGCTGTTGCTGAATATAGTGAACGGGCGTCCGACATTATGGGACGGGCGTCCGGCACCTTTTATCAGTAACAACCGACTTGATTTTTCTATAAAAGCAGCTGCGATTCCAACCCTAATTACATCAGATTTTTCATACGAAAATTACACGCATGCAGCCGCTTTGCAGGAGCTTTCAAGGCCGATCACCCGAGCCTTGTGCTCGGTGATCGGGGTTAGATTAGGTCTTTTATTTTGTTCTTTTTCCTTCTTGTTCGAGCATGATGAAGGCTTGAAGCTTTCATCCATGGAGCAGCCATGTAATCCTTTTCTCGCAGCACTTTGATTCCTTTCTATGGATATTTTGTAAGTTTTATTTATAATTGTTTCTTTTTCTATGTTCAATTGTATCTTGCAATATATATCGAAAGATGATTGTATGATTTGATGCTACCGTATGACGGAAGTCGGTGTAGTTTAGATCGCCATAGGAAAGATTAGATTTTTAATCTATACATAACGGAAGTTCGTAGGTTAAATATCTAGGTTTACTTAGAGGACCACAATTTGATTAATTCGATGCAATATTTTCTTAGAATTGAATTGAGGATATCACCGTTACGGAAAGATATGATTTTTCACGTGTTTATTTCATTAAGTTGTTCTTGTTTTCTTTCATGATTTATATGGTTATATGTTAATCGAATTTAGATAACGAAAGTTAATAGATTCATTAGATTGTCGTGAGGGAGATTGACAATTATTATTCCAACAAACGGAAGTTGAGGGATAATGTTGTTAGATTAGGATTTCATCCATATCTTTGATTTGTAACGATATTAGTTAAGACCGGAAGGTAAACTAATTAATGGCGTGATAAATCGGAAGAGGAAACGCTCCTTTAGATAATATAATAATCCAAGATAACTTGTGAATGAATGTATGTTGATCTTATTTCTTTCGGTGGGGTGATGGTTGTTAGGAAAGAGGTTGATCATGGTTCGTTTATGGTTGTTCAAGAAATAGATTTACCGCTCCGTAGATGTAGTTTTATTTATGTTTTTATCGCTTTTATCCTTCCCGGCTTTGGATTAACAATCCTCTGTCCGCTTTATTTTCCGCTTTAGTTTAGGTTTAGGTTAATAAAGAAGAATTAATAAGCTAGATTCAATAGCCCTTTTCCCTGCGGATCGATACCCGTACTTATCCAACTTTACTAGCAACTACCCGGTATTCGGCCGGTTAGAAGGTAGTTTTGCATGGTAGTATAGGTTTATAAATTTTCTTTTGTTTTAATGATGCAAAATCTCCCCAACAGCAATGCAAACGTAAAGAATGGCGGAATTGATAAAACACAGAAACAAGAAGAACACAGTGATTTAACGTGGTTTCGGCGTTGCAGCCGACTACTCCACGGACGTAAAATGAGATATTTTATTATGCATGAAATTACAAGGTTTTCACAAGTGTGTGAATAACACTTTGAATGACACACATTGCATTGATTACAACATTGGTATTTATAGACACAAGTCCTGAACCCTAACCGCCAAAGATCTTTGTCGGAACTACCATAAATACCCGAGATGTGGACCTGACTCCAATTTGTTATCCACTGACGAAACTCAGCTCAAAAACCGACTTCCTCGACTTGTAATCAGTTGCCCAAATGTAGAACTCAGCTATACTCAGGAAAACGTAGGCACTGTAAACCGATGCGACTTGTAAGAAACTCAGTTGCACTTCATCAAACTGACTTTCACAGAACTGAATATACTTAACTGAACTGACCATCAATCTCAGTCTTAGTTTTCCCAGATTAGTTCCACCACATATTTCTCAGTTTAGAGATCAAGTCACCAAAACTGACAATTAATATTTGCACCAACCCGTGGGACAGGGGACATCTTCACTCTTCACTCATCCCCTCAGAGAGGGTTCACTCATCATCTAGGACAGGGAAAGGGAAGTGAGGATCTTGTGGTTAAGGTTTAACTCTATTTTATCCTCTCCTCGTAAAAAGAAAATATTGTAGGAGGTGACATGGCAGCTTATTAGCCTACTTTCAAGTTTTCCATGCTGATGTGACTTAGAATATTAGGAATAGATCAAAATGATTTTCATTGATTAATTGTGTTCCACCATTACACACATATATCATAGCCATTCCTAACAAACTTGATCTTATCTAGAATGTAAACCATACACTTGTCACTAATCTAGATAATCAACACAACTCAGCTCATAATACATATTAAGCTCAACTCATACATTAACCCTTAAACCTTAATAGCCCCCCTCAAGCTAAATGGGGAGTAGTCCACATTGAGGTTGGTTCTTGATGTAGTAAATTGCAGTCCAGTGACAGGCTTGGTTAAACAATCAGCCAGTTGATCATAGGTGGAAACATGGTTGACTTAAAGATTCCCAGTTAGAACATGATGCCTGATGAAGTGAACATCTATCTCTATATGCTTGGTGCGTGCATGGAAGACAGGATTCTGAGCCAAAGATTCTGCCCCTATGTTGTCACTGTAAAGACAGGGTTGTCCAGGCAATGTGATATGCATTTCTTTCAGTAAGGACTTCAACCAGAGTACTTCAGCAGCAAGATGAGCAAGAGCTCTATACTCAGATTCAGTACTGGAGCGTGATACAACCTGTTGCTTCTTAGATACCATGAAATGAGAGAATCTCCCAGAAATACGCAGTACCCAGCTACTGATTTTATGTCAAAAGGATTGCAGCCCCAATCAGCATCACCAAACCCCTGAATCTGTTGTCTTCCTGTAGCCTTAAAGACCAAGCCTAGATGAATTGTTCCTTTAATATATCTCAACACTCTTTTGAGAGCCTTCCAATGCTCCTCTGTGGGTGAAAGCATAAACTGTGACAGTGTATTGACAGAAAAAGACAGGTCTGGCCTAGTGAATGTCAGATATTGGAGGCCACCAATGGCACTTCTATAAGGAGTAGGATTTTGGAGAGGAGTGCCTACATCAGGCCTGAGAATCTTTCCAGAGATCATTGGGGTAGGACAAGGATTCACATTGGACATGTTCATTTTGTCAAGCAACTGCATAGCATATTGCTTCTGAGATAGGATGAGAGCATCACTTGTCCTATAAACCTCCATACCCAGAAAATGAGAGATTGGACCAAGATCCTTCAGTGGAAATCTTGAGTTTAGAACTGTCACAAACCTTTTTATAGCTTCAACTGAATTTCCTGTGATGATAAAATCATCTACATACACCAGAACATAGACCAGAGTAGTGTCATATTTGAAAACAAAGAGAGAGGAATCTGAGATGGACTGTTTAAAACCCCACCTGAGGAGTTGTGTCCTCATTTCCTCAAACCAGGCCCTAGGGGCCTGTTTCAGTCCATACAAAGCTTTATTTAAATGACAGACATGAGTAGATTTTGTGTGATCAACAAACCCCTCTGGTTGTGACATAAAAACAGTTTCATGAAGAGTGCCATTTAAAAAGGCATTGTGTATATCTACCTGTTGAATTGGCCAGTGCTTCTGAACTGCCAGAGACAATACAACTATTATTGTGGAAGACTTTGCTATAGGGTTGAATGTCTCTGTATAATCCACTCTAGGCTGTTGATGAAAGCCCTTGGCCACCAATCTGGCTTTATGCTTTAGGACACTCCCATCTGGCTTCAACTTCAACTTATACACCCATTTGTTCCCTACTATGTGCTGTTAGGGATCTGCTGGGACAAGGTCCCAAGTATGATTGTCACATAGGGCTTTATACTCCTCCTGCATAGCCTTTGACCAGTGTGGATCTGCTAAAGCATCAACAACTTTTGTAGGCTCACTATGACTCTCCTGTTTCTGTGCCAGACCACTGAACCGTTTAGGTTTGAAAATTCCACTCTTTGATCGTGTCTGCATTTGATGAACAGGTGCCTCAGGGGCACTTGTCTGAACTCGTTCAGGTTGAGGTTCAATGTCTGGTGAACTCTCACTAGAGGGAGAAACTGATATATGACTTGGTGGAGATGCAAGTGAAGATGCAGGTGTAGGAGTAGGACTGGGGTAAGATGAAGTATGTGTGTGTTCAACAACCCCTGTATCCTCTGTTGGTGAGGCCTCCATATTGTCTGTATCAGGATCAAGGAAGGACAGCACATGGTACTTGTTGAGGGAAAAACCAGTATTTATGGTGTTTTTGGAAACATCAGGTGTATGGGATTCTGGACAGGCAGTATGTGTGTTTCTATATGGGAAGACAGACTCATTGAAGCTGACATCCCTGGAGATATAGATTCGGCCTGAGGGATCTAGACATATGTAACCTTTGTGGTGAGTGCTTAGGCCATAGGTACATTGCTGTGAGTGGTAATGGAATTTGTGTGTGTGATAGGGTCTTAAGAGAGGGTAGCAGGCACACCTAAAGATCCCACAGTTTTGATAGGTTGGAATCCTGTTGTGTAAGGTTTCAAAAGGAGATTTGTGTTGTAGGACAGGGGTTGGAAGGATGTTGATAAGATGGACAGCATGTTCAAAACTGTGCCACCAGTATTTCATAGGAAGATTAGCTTGTGCTAAAAGAGTTAGGCCTGTTTCAGTTATGTGTCTGTGCTTTCTTTCAATGGTACCATTCCGAGGGTGTGTGTGTGGACATGGATGTCTAAAATGAATGCCAGACTGACTGAGGTGAGGTTCAAAAGACCTAAACTCCCCCCAGTCAGACTGCAGTTGCTTGATTTTAAGACTAAATTGGTTTTCTACAAGAGTTTGAAACTTGAGAATGGCATCTAGTGCTTCAGATTTGTACTTGAGTGGATATATCCAAGTGAACCTACTATAATTATCAATAAAGGAGATATAGTAGGAGGAACCATTGATAGACTTAACAGGGGAGGGACCCCATAGGTCTGTATGAATCAATTCAATGGGTGCATTAGATACAGTAGTAGAAGTAGAATAAGGTAAAAAGTGCAATTTCCCTAACTGGCATGCATCACAAAAAGGAAAGTTTTCATTAACACTGATAGATTGATTACAAGAATTCAAAACATGTTGCAAAACCCTCACAGAGGGGTGGCCTAATCTTCTATGCCATAGTTCTAAGGACTTGGCAGGACTATCTAGAAAACTGGATTTATGAGTTGAGGACACTTAATTTGGATGAAGAGGCTGGATCTGGCCAGTAGACCTTGAACTTGATCTGAGACCATCTTTAAGCGGTGCCTTCCAAACAGAGTAGTTCGGTTCCTTGTCCTTAACACAACAACCAGTGTTAGAAAATTCAATATAGACATTATTATCAACAAGTAGCTGAGAGATACTGAGTAAATTCTTTGCTATATGAGGCACACACAGTATGTTTTTCAAAGACAGAACAATGTTAGTGTGTGGGAAATGAATGCAACTGGAACCAGTGTGCGTTATGCATAACCTGTGACCATTACCTACGACCAAACCATCTGACCCCTCATAAGGAGTATGGAGACTCAAATTATTCAAATCTGAGGTGATATGATTGCTTGCTCCACTGTCAAGGTACCAGGATGGACCAGGAACAATCTCTGGGGAGGCAAGATAAGCAGAGATTGTTCTGTGAGGGGAACAATCACAGAGATTGAAACAAGTCTCCCCAGAGATTGTACCAGGATGGATCAGGAACAATCACAGAACAATCGAGCCCAAAAGCCAACCTAATAGAAGCTGATCGGTGGTGGTCCATGCTTCAAACGCTGGATTGGATTCCAGAGTAGATCCTCGTTGAAGAATTGGTGGTGGTGGTGCCAAGGTCCCAAACAAATGACCATCCAACTTGTGTCCACGAATCACCGGAAGAATCGAGTACTTCCAGAGGAGATAGTTCTTCCGATCCAATTTGACTGTGCAAGCTTGATTCAACGTTCCTCCAAACGGAGGAGAAGTAGGAGTTGGGGAAGAAAAAGCTCCGATCGGTGATATCTGGCTGGGTACAGAGAATTGGGCCGGAATAGATCCAAAATTTGGAAAGAGGCTAGAACCGGTACGAAGAAACGAGGGAAGAGACCTTTCAGTAGCAACAGAGAGAGGAATGGAAGCGGGATTAGCAGTAGGCATTCCAGATTGTGTAATGGTGGTGACGGTGGAAGAAACGGCGGAGATAGGCGGTGGCTCCACCGTGGAGGTTGGATCGCCAGTGGACATTCTTCCACCAGAAAAGCTCCGATACCAACTTAGAATATTAAAAATAGATCAAAATGATTTTCATTGATTAATTGTGTTCCACCATTACACACATATATCATAGTCATTCCTAACAAACTTGATCTTAACTAGAGTGTAAACCATACACTTGTCACTAATCTAGATAATCAACACAACTCAGCTCATAATACATATTAAGCTCAACTCATACATTAACCCTCAAACCTTAACAATGTGGATTTTTCATGGAACTTCACCGTTAGTGAAAAATAAAATAAAAAATGCAAGATATAGAAATGGATATCACCCATCCCTCTGACCCCTCTTCTCTTCTCTTAAACCACTAAAGCCATTCGACTCCCAATCTCTGCAAGTTCTTGCTTTTATTCAATATCAAATCTAATGCTCCTCCTTCCCGTATACCTACTGCTACACCAATACTACAATATTGATGTGAATTAAATTTGCAAATAACTACTCTCCTCTTTCCTCTATTTTTCAGGCATTAATGAACATGCTGAAGAAATGAGGTTAGTTTTCTGCTCTTTTATCTTTATTCTGTTAAATGGTATTTTTCTTTATGATGGAAGGTATATATATTCGAATGCTGCATACTGCATATATCTGTTATCTGTCATTTTTACAGCTTCAATTCATTCATTTATCTTCTTTTTTTTTTTTTTTTTTTTTTTTTTTTTTACGTTTTCCCATGAAATTTAATTTCCTTGGTTCACTACTTACATTTCAAGCCCAAAAAAATGCACTACCAATCTCCTGGTATGAATACTGAGAAAAAAAAAAGATTTTTATGTTTCTTCTTACATATGTTGTTAAATATGAAAAGTGGTTGATTGATAATAAATTATGGGGTAAAAAATGAGTTAACACATGTTGAATCGGTAACGTGAAATTATTTATATTGCGTGACAAGGATGACTTTTATTTTACAATGGATGAAGTGTTAATTACATATCTATATATTCCTAATAAAACATTGGAGGTCATCCCATGTTAAACATTTTTTTTTCCTGTACGTGTGTGTCAGATTGTTGTTTGTGTTTGTTAATGGTTTTTATGTATGTTGATTTCATCTCTTTTTCAGTTTATTAAAATTTATGCTAGAGTGCTGGTTTTAATTGGCTACTGATTAAATGTTTTATAATCTAAATTATTTTTATGTCTGTGGATTAATAGATTATCACATGTCTCATTTTTAAATTTAGTATCATGATCGATTTACCTCAAAAAAAAAAAAAGAGTATGATGAACGATTATATTCCTTGCTTTAATTAGTTGAAAAATGGTTCTTTATGCGAAAGTTCTTGTCATACTGCAGATCCAAATGGACTTTTCTATCTGGAGATGATGAATTGCATGAAGTTATTGACTTTAATTAGTATTTGGAGGTTATGGATATTTGCATACACTGAAGTTTTATGGTGGTTATGGATCACCAAATCATACTTGGTTCAGGATCATATTAAAATATCCGTTGCATACGACCAATGAAAATAGGAAGTACATAAAATTGAAGACTAGAACACAATAAATTGTTTTATACAGTAAATTATATGCTACTTACATTTGCTCTGCACAATTTTACTAGTATATTGATAAGGAGATTGCTATGCTTTTTCCATACTAGGAATTAGTTTGAATCAGATACTTTTCTTCAGGCCCGTCTATGAGAAAGGTGAAGCCCATCAAATCATGTTCTATATATGGCACCCAAAAAAAATAAATAGTAATGGATGGATTCTATTGGCTTCAGGTAATTATTTCCGATACCACATTTAAAATTAATTCTTTTGTGTAATTGTCATGCCGGAAATAATAAACACGGCCGGTATAACTCACCAAATAATATGGTTTAACGGCATTTGTTTGGCGTAGTCTATTGGCATACCAAGACTATGGACACAATCATTCAGCCACAACGAATGATATATTTTACTCTCTATTAATAATGACGTAGGTCAATGATGATCAAATGTGTAAAATCAGGTCCAATCACTTGTTTCACATATCATATTCTGGTTAATTACTACTACCCCTATCTCAAAATGTAAACCGTTTAGTTTTTTTTGAATTTTGTCTCATAATATGAGTCCATTTAAAATGTCAACGGAGTATTTATTACATTTTTCTTCCTTATACCCCTAATTAATTATACATCCACCCACTTTACATGAACTCCCTTTGTCCCAATTTATCTTGTCAAAATCACGAATATTAAGGATGTGAGTTAATGCATTCACAAATAACTAACTATGGCCCATGACCAATTCCTACTTGGTGCTCAACCAATAGGATTTAAGAGATTTATGGTGGACCCCAATGTATTAGAACATGCATCCAATCAATTTGATCTAGGACCACCTTAAAATTACTAGCATTCACAAATTTTATAATGAAATGATTAGAAAATCCTTGGATATAATTAATGTAACTTTCTTTTTTATGCCTCATATTGTAATAAACAAGGGCAAAACAAGTCAAAAGACAATAAATGCTGCATTGGAAATGATACTGCACAATTGCATCGGTTATTTTGGAACGGATTACATTAATAAAAATCAAATGTTATTCTAGGCTTTTACCATCAAAATTAATAGCATTTAACCACTTTCTTAATGAGTGTGAAAATGTTTAAATGGACTAGTTTGCATTGTAATTAACATCAAATTTTGCATGCATGGTTACGACAGAGTTAACCGGGATTTCCTTGATAAGATTTTTTGCATATTGTGGGCCTATCTGAAAAAATCATCCAATTAATCATGTTCGGCCTTCGATCCTCAAAGTTGGCAATTTTATGGAATGGCAACAAACTTAGTCCCATTACTCCTCAAAGGGGCCTAAGACAAGGGGATCATTTAGCTCCGTATCTATTTGATCTTCGTACGGAAGTTTTAAGTATTCTCATCGATGAAGAAGTGCAAGCAGGGAGATGGAAACCTATCAAGGTTGGACGGATCTGCCCCCCACTATCCCACCTATTGTTTTACCGAAGACCTCATCCTTTTTGGGGAAGCTACCACACAGCATGATACCACTATGAAAAAGGTATTTGATAAATTTTGTTATATCTCTGGGCAAAAAATCAGTGTTCTAAAATCCCAATTTTATGTCTCTAGTAACACCTCTACCCAAGTTAAATAGCATATTGGTAACCTGCTTGATATGCAGCATACAATTGACTTTGGTACCTACCTGGGCGTTCCCTTGATTCATTATCGGGCAACAAAGCATAAATATCATCACATCATTGACAAAATGCACAAGAAATTGCCCACTTGGAAAATGAAGAGTCTCCCTCGAGCTGGCCGCATGATTCTTATTAAATGTATCCTGGCAACCCATCCTTACTACACCATGCAAACCACTAAGCTTCCGGTTGGGGTGCTCAACAACTTGATTGAAAAATATGCAGGAGATTTTTCTAGAGGCGGGGGGGTAGAGAAGAAGATTTGAGGAAGATGCATTACCTCTCTTGGGAAACCTTATGTCGGCCCAAAGATTCAGGAGGCCTAGGTTTAAAAAATATGCAACACATGAACTACGCCCTCTTGGGTAAATTACTCTGGCAACTACTCCTTGATGATTACTCTTTATGGGTCAAGATCCTCATTACGAAATATGGTAGTCCTTTCGAGCAACCGAAACCAACGGACTCTCAAACTTGGAAGTACATTTGCCACGTTGCATGGGCCTTCAAGGATGGCTTCGACATTTTGGCTGACGATATTATTTGGAAGAGTAACAACAAACATAAATATACGGTTGCAGACGGGTATAAATTCCTTGATTGCACTTAGGACGACCAAGGTGACCAATATTGGAACGCAATTTGGAGACTGCCGGGCCCTGCTAGACTTAATTTCCTCCTGTGGCAAGCTAGCCATGAAGCTTTGCCAACTCTATCTCTTCTTCATTACAGGCATGTAAGTTTCACTAATACTTGCACCCATTGTAATCAATACGAGGAGACCACCCCTCCATGCACTTCGAGATTGCTGGGAAACCAGATCCCTATGGAAGCACCTTCTCCCCCACACCAAGTGGCATGATTTCTTTGATACAAGCACAACTGCGAGTTGGATACAAGAGAGCATCTAAAGTCAACAAAATGTGAAGCATTGGCCTCTCCTCTTCCGAGAAGCAGTGTATACTACTTGGCATTGGAGGAATCAACTCCACCATGATTCTGATCTTGATCGCCCCCCAGCACATATTTTAGCGTCTAAAGTTGAGAAGAGAGCTCGTAATCTGAGAATAGCATGGGATGTCAATGTCTAAACTGCGTTGTATGTATTTTCTGTGTTTTTACATTGTACTCCAGATGTTTTGGACATTCCTGTGCTTTGGTCGGGTTTCCACTTTGATAAATAAAATTTGGATTCTGCATGCATGGTGTCAATACTAGATTCACATTATTCTACATATCAAATCATGTTCACATACTATTAATTTTGTAAGTAAATGTCTGACTCTGCATGGCATAATACTAGATTTACATTAGTTGATACTTAGCTTACACTCACTCAGCCCTAAATTTGTCTTTTTGCTCACAAAAAAATGTTCAAAACATTATCTAACACATCATCATCTCATCAAGAAGAAAAAGTGAAAAAATAACAAACACATCTACCCGGCATGCAATCATGTAGTACTTCTTTCTGTCATTATTGAGCATGTTTGTTTTTTTTAAATGGAAATATTGGTTACACAATAAAATTATCTTAAGAAATTGAAACGACATACTTTTACATTATCGATCACAATTAATTGATATGTCACATGAAATATGATAATCAACGATGTAAAAATATATTGCGTCATTTAATTCCAACCATTTTATTGTGGCATATCTTTTACTTTTACTTATGTTTATTTTAACATACTAATGCCACAACAATCTGATACGACATATTTTTACGTAATTGTTCATTGTGAAACACATATCAGTTTTGCATCAAGATCAATGGTTTAAACGTATCATGTGTTTAACTTGTTGTGACACTAACACTACTCTTATTTTAAAAGTACTTTTAATGCCTCAACAAAGTGATGCAACACATTTTTACTCCATCGATATATATATATATATATGTATGTGTGTGTGTGTATCCAATTGATTGATACATACATGTTTCATTATTATCTATGATGTAACACAAAATTTATTGTGTCATTATCTTTGAATGCTGTTCCCACAAATTTGCGCCCAAAAATTATATCATAATATCAGCTGCCCTATTATTTTATACTTTCATATAATTAATACTACATTATCTGGTATTAAGTTGAGCACAAATTTGGCACATACTTTTCATAAAACCTTTAAAAACCCAATCAAGCCACACACAATAATGCATAATCATCATACATTATAGAAGTTGTAAACACAAAGCAACAAAACATGAAAAACTCTATCTTTATTGTGTTCCAAATTCTTATACTCCTATCAATTAATCTTCATTTATCAGAATCATCATCTTATAGGCTACAATCTTGCCATCAAACCGGCTCCATAACCGGAAAAACACCGCCACCGGGCCAATGCAATCAAGAACACGACTCCGATTGCTGCGTTAAAGGCCGAAAATACAGCACATACACATGTTCACCGCCCGTCACGGGACATACGAAGGCGACGCTAACCATAAACAGCTTCCAGAAAGGCGGAGACGGCGGTGGGCCCTCAGAATGCGATAACCAGTATCATTCAGACAGTGTCCCTGTCGTGGCACTCTCGACCGGATGGTATAACGGTGGAAACAGGTGTTTGAAAAACGTTGTTATAAAAGGTAACGGTCGGAGCGTGACAGCAATGGTCGTCGATGAATGTGATTCGACGATGGGATGTGATGATGATCATGATTATCAACCACCTTGCCCTAATAATATTGTGGATGGTTCTAAAGCTGTATGGGAAGCTTTGGGAATTTCTGATCCTGATGATGTTGGCTCTCTTGACATTACATGGTCCGATGCCTAGCTAGTCGATCATATGTATATATATATCTATACTATATATATATACATGAAGGGATTTAACCCAATTACCCGCTAATTGACCCGGAAAAAACACATGAAAATCCGTTTTTAAAACCCGGTTACCCGCTAAAAATAAAAGAAAAAACCTTATTTTAAGAAACCGCTAACCCACCACTCCTACAACTATCTCTCCCACAAAAAACTACCCAATCAAACTACCCAAAAAAGAATAAAGTGTAACCTATATTCCTCCGTTCTTTTACCTTGAAGAAAAAAAACATTTCCGGCCACACCTTCGATCCGTCGCCCCACGTTCTCCATGGAATTAATAAATGAAGAAAAAACCTCCCATTCCCTCCGACCGTGGCTCCATCCCAACTTCTCCCCAATTTTCGACATCTACTCCAGAAAATCATCTACTCCAGAAAATCAAAGCGGAAGAGTAGTTTGTTATGTTCTCACTCTTTGGTAATTTCAATCTTCTACAGGCGTTGCATTCAGAGCATAAAGGTCTACGATTTCGTCAATAGCTACGCAATCTCCCTCAGAAGTATCTCTTCTTCTACTTATGAGTTTTGTATTCCTAGACTACTTGATTTATCTGGCAGGTATCATTTGTCCATTGGATTCATTTTCAGGTCATGTTTCTTCCTTTAAAAAAAAATGTATGCAAATCTAGCAGTGTTGATTTTGGCATGCTTTGCTTTGATTTCCCCAGGTTTCATAAATTTGGCTAATGGAAATTTCAATTATAAAGATGCTTTAACAAAATCAATGATTTCTGGAGGCTCAGAGATCAGGGAAGCTCCCTCCCAATCACCGGCCGGCTTGGCATGGTGATTCTGCACTCTCCGATGGAAAACTTGCTAATGTAATTTTATTTTCTTCCTCTTACTTCCTTTTTTTATTTTTTTTGTTGCAATTTAAACAAATGAATCAATTATAATCGGCAAGTCCAATTGGTTGAATATAGGTGGACTTGGTGGGAGGATTGATGCAGGGGATAATGTGAAGTATGGACTCCTTAATGCATTCATTACAGGTTTGGTATCCATCTATCCATCACCCGGTGCAGAGCAGGTGAAACATGAGCATTTTTCCAGGTAGACATGTGTTTTTTAAGCTGAATCCATTTGGGATTTCACCACTTTTGAGCAATCACTTTTTTCTTTATATTTTAAATTAAGTTGTATGACACCGGAAAGTATCTGACTTAATTATGCTAATATGTCGTGTACCATTTTTTTTTGAATTTGTTGTTGTTCACATGCTGCCCGTTTCTGTCGCCCGTTGCTACCATGCCTCATTTCCCAAAATGATGTGAGGATTGTACTCATATTCATGGATTAGCAGTTGGTTATGTGTGTTTTACTATGTTATATATGATGCTCAAGGTATATAAGAGAAAAACTATGTTTTAGGTGTTTTGTTTTAAGTTCAATTGGATTTCTTTATGATAAAAGATGTCATTTTCACAGCGTGTGCACTCTCGGTATTGTGAGAAATGTTCAGCATAAACACCTTAGGGCCCGTCATTTCCGTTTTCATACCATTGTTGGTGGGTTTTGGAAAAACCTTTCTTCACCTCTTACAAGTAATTTTCTGATCACTGACATTTTTGTTGACACTTTAATGCAGGATCAACACTGGGTCGCTTACCGCAATTATGAGGCTTTTTTCTGTTGTTTATTGAATCATTGCAAGTGTGTCTTTTTTTGGTATGTCAAACACTTTTGTATGATGTTGTGGATTTGTTCTAACATGTCTTTACCGTTATATTGAGTTGTCTATGCTTAGTGTCAACATATTGTTAGCCTTTCTTTTTTCGGCTTCCTAAATCATTTATAAGTGTCTCATTTTGGTTGATGATTCATAATCCAAAAGTGGTAATTTATTTATTATTTTTTTATTTTTGCTCGGAATTGAACTATTTTTAAAATATCCAATTTATGTGAGTTCATTCTTTTCCAATTTATGATTCATAAATATCCAATTTAATGGATATTTTCTTTATGTTATGAGTACATTCATTTGGGGTTACTTTGTACGCCTCACAATTTTATGATTACTTTGCACAGAACATTGGAGAGGACTTGACGGGAAAATGGGTCCATATTCATGCTGCCAATGCAATTAGCAATGGTAAATGTAGAGTGTAAGTAATTGTTGCTGCTTGCAAAAAGCCTTTGAATTGCTGCTGCCGGATTCGAAGTTAAAGATGTAATCCACAGGTTTGTCAGCGCTTTTTACATTTATTCATTCCCGGCCTAAATTTGATGTTCTTTTAAGTATTTCTCTCTAGAGCGAATTCTGTTGATAACGTTTACTGCTTTGCATGCATTATATCATCATCTCATCCTATGTTGAAGACCAGTAATTTTGTGTTATCAAAGTTGTATATATTGCATCAACTATCAAGAAGTAACAATTTGGGTTCGCATTTTAGAGATGAGGAGAAAATATTTACTTTGTACACTGAACATATCATCTCGAATTCGATTATTGAAAAGATAAGATAGAATCACAAGACAATGCTAAGGGAAATGAGAAGTCAAACACCATATTGAAGACACACATAAGAGCTTCGACTAATCCGGTTTTGTTGGCAATATCAGCTCGCTTGAAGACATGAATTTAGATGCTACGGTGCTGACCGAGCTTCTTCCAACCAATCAACAGGTGCCTAAGATTTATGTGGTTTCGACTACCAAAAAACTACAAATCTTCATCCCTATATGCTACACAATTTTGTTTACATAGCTAAATGATTCTTTTGTTCAAATATTCAGTAATTGTTTGTGTTTTTTCTTTGGTAAATACGATCAAACTGAATTTGTGCATGTCCATTGGGTTTTACAGGGCCCTTTAGCATGGAGGGACCCTTAAGGATCACAACAAAAGATGGAGATCCTATATAGTTACGGTGAAAATGACAATAGAAGGTACTCGATAATAACCAACTGAAAAAATATTTCCCTATCTTGCTTTCCTCTCTTCAATGTGTTCTTAATTTTCATTATTTTTTTTATCTTTTTTTTCCTGCACTGATTCGGAAATTGAGTATGTAATGTTGTTTAGGAAAATTCTAATGTCCCGTTTCAAGATCATGAATCAGCAAGTAGGCATAATG
The DNA here is from genome assembly GCA_026214975.1 of Gentiana macrophylla. Taxonomy (NCBI): domain Eukaryota; kingdom Viridiplantae; phylum Streptophyta; class Magnoliopsida; order Gentianales; family Gentianaceae; genus Gentiana; species Gentiana macrophylla. The sequence continues at coordinate 120,087,291 of CM047812.1, read as the reverse complement.
TTATTGCTTATTTGGTATGAGGGGTCTTTAAATGCACAAAATCAATTGACAGTGTCACGTTACCTACCATGCGTATCACGTTGAAAAATTGACTTTTTTAAAGTCGAGCATGGTGGTCGACTTCTTAAAAGTCGATTATGTAGTCTATATTCGACTTATAAAATCAGGTGTGTGTACTCGACTTTGTGAAAGTCATTTTTCAAGGTGATGTTTGGTGAAGATTCATGTACTATGTCCCGACATAATCGGTAACAAATAAGATAGCCCGGGTTGGAAGGGATTAGAGAGGATTTTGGAAATTTAATGAATTTGAAAATGAGAGAGATTGGATATGTAAGGTGTGTAGAAAGCTCGGCAACGATAGGGGGGACGGCTAGCGATTTGTAATTTTGAAGGAACTAGAAATGATAAAGGCGTACAACAAGATTTGTTTGTTGAGGTTTTTTATTTGATTGCTTGACCCGTGTGTTTGTTTGGGTAAGGATGTGGCACGATTTTTTGAATTACAAAACTTCATAATCACTATTTACATGTTCAGATCACTTGAGATATTCTCATATATCCACTGAACTAATATTATTTGTTATTCACCATTTATGTTCTCTGATTTTTGTGTGAAATAATGTGTTAGTAACATCAAATGGTAGGTTACATCTTGGCCCTGATCCTCTGAAGTGATAGCCTGATAGGCAAATGTTGGATCCAGTGCAATGAGAATAGGGGAGAGGGTGGATTTTTATAGCAGTGTATTGATACTATGGCTTTATAGACATAAAACTGGGGTATCAAATAGCGAGTTTAACGTAGACAAATTACTGATTTTCAGCTTAATAGCCTTTGGAAGTGTTTTTTCTTATAGCAAGAGCAAGCAAGTGTCATCAAGTTGAGTTATTGTGCACTGATAACTCTTAAGTTACCATAAGATACAATGATAACCATCCTCTGAATTTTTAGTTCAAGTCACATATCAAGTTAAAAGTTCATTTGTCATGTCATTGACTTCATTTATGTAATATATCCATCTTACTTACTATGAGGACTAAGTTAGCAAAAACATATAGTGGAATTGATGATCAAGGATCATATGTGTTTGGATATTTTGGAATTGATGATCAAATAGGTTTCAAAGACACTGCAAGTGTTTGATGTAATTTGTTTTGAAATGTCTAATGGATTGTGCAACAATGGGGTGCTTGCTAATGCATTTGGGATGTTGGGGAGAATGCTAAATCAGAGCAAGAGTCCAGATGTTTCCATGAATACTACCACCATTGGTCCATTGTGAAGGGTCTTTGACAAACAAATAACTCTGATGTTGTCATACGAGAACTATGCAGAGGAATATGCTAAAACATGCACCTCAGTAATCCAACTCTATATACACAGTTCTGTCTTAGTCGGGTGCATGCATGAATTCTAGAGGTTGGTTTTTTGGTAGTAAGATTATTGATACAACACCAAATTACAAAGTTTTGATTAGCATGAGCGGACGTAGAATCTTAGTTCAATGGATTTCATAAACTTTTTTAACATTAATCTTTTTTCAACAGTGTTTATAAATGTATTTTATAGGTAAAAATTAAGTGATTTTTTATTTTTGTGGTGATAACTGTTGTCTGGAGTGAGTGTATGCGAATGTCAATTTGTTGAAGCTGCTTCGAAAAAATTAGCTTCAGGTGTGCTAATCCCAAGTCAATTACGTTTACGGCTAGGACTACTGGGGTATCTAATCCTTTTGTAATTTTGTGGCAGGGAAGTTGAGAGTCGTAACATAATTTGTTCTATAAACTTTTCATTTTGTTCTATAAACTCATCCCGTGCATTATGCACGGGTTTTTGGCTAGTATATATATATATATATATATTGTGTATGTATGTATATATGCCTTGATCGGTAAGATGCGTAGCTATGTATATATATCGTGTATGTATGTGTATATATATATTATATGATCTGATGTCCAGATAGTCTCATATAAATATTTTGTATGTGTATATATGAATTAATTTGTACGTACTGTATTTTCTCGTATGTGTGTATGATATATATGTAATATATATGCAGTGTAGCTGTCTATATACATGTGTCAATATTCTGGCTTTGGAGAGATGTATTATACTTGTGTTTCATTGTATATTTTGAAGAAATTATGCTTGATGAAATTTCATTTTCAAAACTATTTTTTCAATTATTTTTATTTAACCCTCCGACCACCACCACCCCCCCCCCCACCCCACCCAACCCCGGCCCACCCCCCCAAAAAAAAGAAAAAGAGTACTACATGGTTAATATAATCCTACAAGATAAAAATAGTGGATTATTTAAACTTTTGTCTCTTTTAAAATCTTAGATTTGTATAAAAACACATGTAATTGTGATACCGAGCCACCGTAAAACTAATGACAACTTATTAGTAGCTTATGTTATAATTCGGATTCGATCGGCTCAAACTCGAAATACTTTGTATTAACAATATTGTTCGGAACTCAATAAAATATCATAATCAACTGTCTATAAAAACCTTCTGTAACTAAGTTTCAAAGATATCGAACTGGATAAACTCGATGCAAAACTCGGGTTTGAAGAAGTATTGAAGTATATATAATATAACTGAATTCACTAGCTAGTGCCTGCATAGTATTGCATGGGTATACGACTCCCCCTACTGATCAGAATCAGAATTCCTAATATTTTGTATATCGGATCAACTGCAACAAACTTTTTGAATATTCTTCATCTTATTCTATTTAGCTGTCTATTTGATTTCAAACAGTATAATTAGCTCCCCAATTTCACAGAATTTTCAATATCCATTTTCATTTTCTTTTTTTGAAAATCGTTGTGCCTTGTGCCGAGATTTTGCAGTGAGAAAATGTGGCTGCTATGGTCATTGTTTGTACTACTTCTACTTCTTCAAGTTGTTGAGTTCTCTAATGGAGGAATAACCAGCAATTATATCCGACCCGACCAAGTGGGAACCGATTTGCCAATTGACAGTTTTCCTCCTCCTCCGGGTTGGAACGCACCTGAACAGGTTTCCTAATAAATTACTTTTCACCAACATTAATCGATTTTTTTGACAGTCGATTATAGTGTTTATAATCGACATTTTGAAAATCAATAATCTGATAGTCTTTTCTAAAGCTAATAATCGATTTTCCATCGATTGATTGTTTTGAGTGCGGCAATGAAAACACTGTTTTTTTTTTTTTTAGTTCTAATAATTTTGAAAAAAAAAATATCAGGTACATATTACACAAGGAGATCAAGAAGGCAGAGCAGTGATAATATCATGGATCAGTAATTTTGAACATTCAACCACAGTAACATTTTGGGAAGCTAAGAGGGAGCATGGTAGCCACCATGCCCGAAAAGCTCAATCTGCAGTAAAAAATTACAGATATTTCACTTACACTTCTGGTTTTATTCACCATGCTACCATTAAGAATCTCAAGGTAAATTCATCCTTCATTTTTATCCGCATTTTACCGCAAAAGATTCATGCATTGTGTAAATGTGTGGATCAGATCATTTTGATGTTTCAGAAATTGTTGAATTCATTTTTGTGTTTTTTCTATATGCAGCATGACAGAAAGTATATTTACGAAATAGGACACCTAGGCGTTAAACGCAGATTTTTCTTCACTACACCTCCAAAACCTGGACCTGATGTGCCATACACTTTTGGAATCATGGGTAATTATTTAATTACTGAATTTGAGTTTAAAAATTTTGATGATTGGAATTGTTTGTAAAACTTTAGTTTGAATTTTGTTGCAGGGGATTTAGGGCAAACGGCAGACTCGAATCAAACGCTGGAACATTACTTAGCAAATCCGAAAGGGCAAACTGTATTATTTGTTGGTGATCTTTCATATGCTGATGATCATAATCATGATAATGTGAGGTGGGATACTTGGGGCCGATTTGTCGAAAAGAGTGTTGCTTATCAGCCTTGGATTTGGACTGCTGGAAATCATGAACTTGACTTAGCCCCTGATCAGGTAACAGAGAACCGACTTTCGCCCTGTCGGTTGTGATAATCGATTGGCAGAAAGTCATTTATAAGGTCTAGAACCGACCTTTAACAAGTTGATTGTAATACGTGTGGTGTGGGGCCCAATGACAACGCCCCTGTTTCTTTTTTCACACTCTTCACATAACAGGCCTCACGGAAGAAGAGCATTTGGTTCCTGTCTAAGGTCTTCCTAGTATTTTCTTTTTCATATCTTGTCTTGTTTCCTATATTACAGGGTGAATCTCAGCCCTTCAAACCATACATGCATCGATACCCTACGCCGTACAAATCATCTGGAAGCACATCTCCACTTTGGTACTCAATTAAACGCGCTTCAGCCTACATAATTGTCCTCTCTTCTTATTCATCCTACGGTAAATCTCCTCACTTTCTGCGTCATTAGTCTTTTCCATAAACGAGGCATCATTGCACCGAATGTTTACAGAACATTCATTGCAATGTTTAGACGCATATCATTAGGTCTAATAGTGTAATATTGCACCATTTTTGTAGGTAAATATACCTCACAATACCAATGGCTACAAAATGAACTTCCAAAGGTTAACAGAAACGAAACACCATGGCTGATAGTTTTACTACATAGCCCTTGGTATAATAGCAACAACTACCATTACATGGAAGGTGAAACCATGAGAGTACAGTTTGAATCTTGGTTTGTTCAATACAAAGTTGATCTCGTATTCGCGGGCCATGTTCATGCTTATGAACGAACGGTATGAACAATAATTTAACTATATTCTTGAAGCAATAATCTTCATATACTAATTATTTTATATATATTGATTTTAGGAGCGTGTATCGAATATAAAGTACAACGTCGTTAACGGACAGTGCACCCCAGTAAAAGATCCTTCTGCTCCGGCTTACATTACCATTGGTGATGGTGGAAACATTGAAGGCTTAGCTGACTGGTAATCTACGAGAAACTTTTAAGGGGTGCCTCTAAATATGGAGACACCCCTTAAAAGCATGTGTGCCTTATATTGTAGATACAGAATACATGTAAAGGCACACATGCATTTACATGGTATATATCGGGTCTTGGATTTATTGTTTTGGTTGTTGCATTGCAGGTTCACAGAACCACAGCCAAGCTACTCGGCTTTTCGTGAAGCGAGCTTTGGACATGCAATACTCGAAATCAAGAACAGGACGCATGCCTACTACACGTGGCACCGGAACCAAGATGGTGAACCAGTTGCAGCAGATTCTACTTGGTTTTACAATAGATTCTGGTATCCTAAAGAAGAACCTAGTACTTCACCACAAGAATAACTTGTGCAGTAATATTTTCTGAATATTAAGGAATAAATTTTTTTATTTCTTTGTACGATTCTGTTGAATGGGTTTTTGTTAGGTTTAGTGTCAAATGTTTCATGAAATAAATTTAATTTAATTTTTTTTTTTTTTTTTTGAAATTTCATTGTAATTAGTTGAACTTCAAGAGCATTCTTCAATGGTAATTACGTTGATATCGATTTTTCACATCAGAAAGATGTAAACCTACAGTTTTTTATAACATTAAAAAAAAACACATATACATATACACATGTATGTATACGCATACACATATATACATAAACATAAGCACAACTAGAAAGAATCTACCGTCAACTGTAACCATTATCTGAGGAAAAATATAGTAATAAAAAATTTAGCCTAAAAGAAAATACACTGAAGATTAAATGCTGATGCAAAATCAGACAAGCGTTTTTACTACAAGCAAATGCTAAATAATCGAACACGCTGTCTCAACTCTGTTTTTTTTTTTTCATCTAACGATCAGATGTAAAATGGACTCGATCTTGTTTGTTACGAGTAACTGAGTAAGTCTAGAACGTACATTGTCTCAGCTAAGCATTTTTCCCATCTAACGATTAGATGCAAAAATGGGCTCAATCTTCTTTGTTACGAGCAAGTCTAGCACGGTGTCTAAGCTCTGCCTTCTTCCATCTTACAATCAGGTAACACAATGAGAATAGCGTATTTATCTGCAGAAACAGTAGGGGTGATAAACATGTCCCTAAAAATCTGTTTAGGAGAAGAGAGGGGGGTTTAGGCGTAGGTAAGAAGACTAACCAATATGACCATGGAAACAATCAGAAGAGGTCCAGACCACAGCGTTGAAAGAAAGACTCCGTGCGCATCAAAATAATTCTGAGTTGCAAAGCTTTTCCAGTTGTTAGCCAAGAAAACATTCAGCCTCTCAGCTAGATACACTCCTGCCACTGTCATCATCCACACCGTAAGTAAAAAAACATATATAACACTTTAACGAACACCACAAAGGGAACAGAAAACGTACAAGCAAGAAAGAATAAAGACATCTGGAAATTGATATTCCTTCTTGACATGATTGTTACAAGAAACAAGATCACTTGGAAAGCCACTAAGCCAACCAGAAAAGGTTCCTGCAAAGTAAGCCGAAAAATGAACAAAAAGAGAAGATTAGTTTTGACGTCAAAAATAAAGGTTTCTACAAACAAAAACAAGAAACATCAACATAATAAGAGCTAACAGCTGAAGCAAAGAACCTAAGACTAAACAAGTAATAGAAACGAAGTTAGTTGCATTATAATAAACACAATCAGCTCGACCCCTTGACTTTATAACATCACTAGTAGGATTAGGAACGCGTATTAACTCACTGAACCTTTCGTTCGACATTGCCTTTCGATGCTGACTTTTTTTCTACTATTGCCTGCCTAGTCTCTGGCCTAGAAGACTAACGCTTTTTTAAGCCTGCCAAATCCATAACTAGCTTCTAAGTCTTGACAAGGAAATGCCAGCTTCACACTCGTATTGTTACACCCCAGAACTTAGGCCTACAGAGCTCCTTTAGTCTTAATGGCCATCGTATTGTAACACCCAGAACTTAGGCCTAGAGAGCTACTTTAGCCATAATGTACTTCGTAACTTAGGTTAACCATTATACGCCAATCGAGTACGATATGCCTAAGTATCTAACGGGTCCATTATGACTCAAGTAGTAGCATAGCTATGCCTGAATTCTAGGGCGTTACACGTATGGCTGCGGAGCTGTGTCCAATTAATGCTCCAGACTATTGGGTCAGTGGACAAAAATGAGACGGGCAACAAAAGCTGTAAAGCTGAGATCTTTCAGGGTTGCTAATAGTAATAGCTATTCAGCCTGAATAGTAAATTTCTTCAAACATATGATCTGCAAATCCAGTTAAACTAGTAGCTGCTTATCAAGCTCCATAGCATAAGTATTTGTTCTCACAACTAATAAAGAATCTAACTTTCTTATTCAAACAACCAAGTCCACCTAATTCTCAGCGCTTGAATAAACCCTAGAAAGCAAAATTGTTTATTTAATCCAGCAAAACCCAATAAACTAACAATGTGCAATCCCAAATCAAATTTTATGAAACTAAGAGGTTTTGAACCAACAATTACCTTCCAGTTAATGGCATGAAAGAAGCCCATGAAGTTGTTGTAAGCAGGCGTGAGACCGGAACGAAATTCAGCGCTAAATTTTTCAATCAGATCCGCCACTTGGTCCACATGGGCATTGAAAGCAGCGGAAAGATCATCCATTTTGCTCTGTATACTCAAATCTTGGATCCACAGGCAATGAAAAAGTTGTAATGGATGTCTGGGGGCGATGGGGAGACTGCAGGCGGACGATTACAACTGAAACAAACACTCAAAAATGAGATCCAAAAGAGTAAACTAAGAGGAAAGAACAAGTTGTGGGAGTTTAACAATTAAATCAATTTTTATTCTAAATTAAAAGAATTATGTATATTCATTGCTAATATTATAGGTCTAATCATATAACTAATTTCGTCCCAAAATATAAATCAGGCATTTTACATTATCAATGTAATATTAAATATCAATTTCTCTATTTTATCTTTAATTTATTATCAATTCAATTATTTTTCATTACTTAACAACTATTGCATTAATAATTGTCAATAAGCATTTTAGACATTAATAAGTTTCAAAGTTTGTGACATGAAACCATTTTTTTAATCTGTGTGAAAACCTCCGGGATGACTTATATTTTGAGACAGAGGTTGTATGTTATAGCATAATTATTACATGTATTAGAAAAGAAATGGTTTTAAGAAAAGAAATTTTAATCATATAACTAAAACACATAATATAGGATCACTTATAAGATATGATAGACCAGAAGATCCTCGAGTGTTTCGCCTTGAGAACGCCGGTTATGTTTTTAGGAAAAATGATCGTAACATGTGCCTATGCATCAACTATATAGAGTTGAACAAGTTGATAGTGAAGAATCATTATCATCTTCTCTCCGTTGATAACTTGTTTTAATCAATATCAGAGGCAAAAGTGTTCACTAAAATAGACCTTAGATATGGGAACCATTCATTGAAGATAAAGGCAAAGGATGTTCCGAAAATTGCTTTTTGTACCAGATACGTTCATTATGAGTTTATAGTCATGCCTTTTGGTTTTACCAACACCCCATCGGCTTTTTCGAACTGAGTCGTCAGTCCATACCTAGAGAAGTTTGTAGTCTTCAGACCATACCTAGAGAAACATATTTATCATCTAAAATTGAGTTTTCTACGCCTAGGAGATATTATATGCTGAATTCAGCAAATGCGAGTTCTAAATGGATAGAGTTGCCTTCTTGGGTAATGTGACATCAACAAACGGAGTAATGGTTGATCTAGCTAAGATCGGGGTGGTATTCAGTTGGCCTCGACTCACTTCACTGATAGAAGTGCAAAGATTTATAGGCATGCCACAGGGTACTACAAGAAGTTTTTTCAAGGATTTTCTTTCATTGTCATACTTCACATGCACGCAACTTACTGAGAAGAATCTCAAGCTTCAGTGAAATGTAGAATGTGAGGGCGCCTTTTAGGAGTTGTCAACCCTTACTTTAACCTTGCCTTATATGAAAAAAGAGTACGAGATCTGCAATGAAATATCCAAGTTGAGTTTGTGATCTGCAAAGTCAACAAGGGTTTGATCTCATTTTTCTAAATACATTCAGATGGCTCTTTATGGTTTATATTACCGTTTGTATGTGACTTAACTGGCAAAGCTTCACGGTAAGATTTCAAACAAATGGATCATTTTAAAATAAAATTATGCCTTAATACAATTAGTCAGACTCATCAACTATGAATGTGATGTCTAGTCTAACTTAAAAGCATATTTTCAACTACTCATTTTCGACAGATGTTGCAAGTAATTAAGCTAACGATCTAGTCAAACTTCAAGAATAAGAGGCAACATATCCATAAACTTAGGGAATCATATAATAATATTATTATGAAAAGAAATAAAAAAAAAGATATTACTAAAAGGTTTGAATGATTAAATTACATAAAATGTCACGTCCAAATAAACTCAAGGACACTTTCTTCAGTATCAAATACTAGCTAATAACAATACAAAGAAGAACATTGACCTTCGACAGAATAATGAGAGATTATATTAGTGAACAACACAAAGAGTCAAATATTTTGCGCATTGTAATTTCAGATTTGATTCTATTTTCTTGTTCATCACGTTTATTAATTAATGTTTTATGACAGTACAAATTAAACAGCAGTTTGAAGAATAAATTAATATCTTATTTGACCTGTTCAAAAAATATTTTGTAATACAGACACAAAAGATAAAATTAGAATAATTCTGAAAAAGCATCTAACATCCAAGCCATTTTGTCCAAAAAGCGTACAATTCAATGAACACTAAAATAATAATGGCCTGCAAATTTAATTCCCTTCCTCTATTCATTTCTATATACTTATTATACTAATATAATACAACTACTTTCTCCACATATATCAATGGAATGGTGTCAACTAACCTTGTATTTTCATATGCAGAAAGGAATATTAATGTGGCAATGGTTTGGACATTATAATCATACTAAATGGTATAGGAAATTGGAGATAAAAAGATATTTTTCTAGTAGTATATTGGTAATAATTCAGTTTTAATTTTTATTAAAACAATAAGGACAAATGGTACTCCCTCCGTTCCAATTTATCTGAGGCAGTTGCCAAAATAATTTGTTCCATATTATATGAGGCAATTACATTTCCAATACAACATTAATGATAATTTTCATTGCTTTACCCTTATTTATTGCAATATGATAGATAAAAAACAATGTCACATTAATTATATACAAGGACTTTTTAGTCATTTCATTTTAAAGTCAATGCATTAACTTCATTTTCTTAATATATGTAATTTTGACAACTGCCTTAGATAATTCGGAACGGAGGGAGTAATATCATCTTAATAGTCTTCATGATCCGAGTGCAATTTCTTCTTTAGAGTAGTGTTTGTGTGTTACTGTCACAACAAGTGACACAATTAACACAATATTACACTATTGATTATATGACATATTGATTGATGTAAGGACTCAATGATAATTAATAATATAAACGGTCTTCTGCCTTTGTCTTATAACACTGATATTGAACTTCTTCGATCTCCACCATCTGAACCATGAAATTCACCGTTGTATGTATAACATTTGTGCATCTAAATGGTTTGAGTTGGAGAGACATGATAAAATGTGTGACGCCCTTGTCTTGGATATCGAGTTCTTATCCGGAAAAGAACGTCCGATTAGGTCGTAGTAAATACATCCAATTACTATTTTACCTTTTCTGAAAATTCGGGTGTTACAAAATGGTTTTTTTTTTTTTTTTTTTAAGGGAGGGAGGGGCAGGGGTTTATCATATGTGGTATGCTTTCGGTGGGCTAATGGCCGGAAGCAAGATCCCCTGCTCTAAATAGTTTGGTGTGTTATAAAAATTGTTTAGAGTTTTTTGTTTTTTTATTTGCTTTGAAATTCCCCTTTTACCCCCTCCCCTTGAACATTTGTGTTTTCCCTCCTATTAACGGCTGATGGCCGATAGATTGATAGGATATCTGATCTATAAAATCAGTGTTGTTAGAAAAATTTTTAGGTGGTATTCAAATTATTTTCATTTGAAAAATAGGAAACTTTTTCCTATACACCACCCAAAAATTTCTCCTTACCATTGCTCTGTCTTTGGATAGAGTGATATACAAGCTACGTTTACGAATCTATATTAACTTTTTATCAGAGAGAAATCTATATATATTTACTTGAATTAATTATTTTATCATGTCTCTCCAACTCAAATCGAGAAGCCCACCTTGAAATTCAAAGTTGTAGTGAATTTCATTATTGATAGAAACCAGCCCACTCGAGTTTTATTTCACCATCCTCTCTTTGATTCTATCTTTCATCTATATTTCAACGTGACATAAGGGTCATTTCAAAAAAAAAAAAAAAAAAAAAAAAAAAAAAAAAAAAAAAAAAAAGAGAAACGTGACCTAAGGGTATCACACGTGCTATATATAAGAGGTACCAAATTATGAGATAATTAGACAACAAAAGGCAAAACAATACAAACATATAAAATCAAACAACAAACTTACAAAAGGCGATAAACTCCATGGTTTACCTTTATACACTAAATGACCAAATAACTAAAAACCAATTTCAGCGTAGCTGCATTATAGGTATCCAAATTATATTTATATTTATATTTATCGTACTCGATCTGCAAGATAACAAGCATATACATATAGTGCAAAGTTAGAAGTCTCGCCATTATATGCCCTGTGGAAGATACCACCACCTTCTTCTTCTTCGTATAAACCGATTGCTTAGCTATACATACATCTTTCCAACCATAAATATCATCAACATCGGTATCTCTGCGCCTGCGCGCATATATAAGAAAAAATATTGTCTCAACATTTTATTTTCTTCCCTTTTTAAAAATTTGAATGGTTCAAGTGCTGAAATGCAATCTGGCTCGTGCTCTCTCTCTCTATATGTATATAATCCTTGGGTATAGCCCTACAAGACTACAAGACCATAACCTATGGCTCCTGATATATGATCAACATTTAGGGTCCAATTTTTCTGACGCAATGACTTTATTAATCTATATAGTTATCATGTCCTTTAAAAGTCACTTGTATTGATTCAGAATGGCCCATTTTGATAGATTGATCTAATGCCTCTAGAAACTCATGGACGACTCCCTCTTTCTCTCTCTATTTATGTGTGTGTGTGTGTGTGGGGGGAGGGGGGGGGTCCTAGATAAGCAAGGAGGGGCCAATGAAGGCTCACGTGTCAAACTTGTAATATATGCGCTAAGAATTCAAGGTGCAGTCAAGTTATAGACACCTAGAATGTTAGCGACATGCTTGAACCTCTCGAGCCTCTAAAAAGGCTCAACGCCCCTAATACATTAAAGCCTCTAGTTTAGTTCTCTTCTAATAATGTGAAACGCGCATGCAACACCTTCATATGTGACATGTGTGGTCCTCATATCTCTACAATGTGATATGCATATCAGGAATATTTTCACTCTATACTAACCACATTCATACAACTACTTTAGCTATTGACATGACAACAATTGTGCTATTCATACTTCATGCTCACATCTTCTCTAATATACGATCCTCCTTTAATGCAATTGTCATGGGAATTATGACAACTTGATTCATTCAGTGTATGTAGCCAATCACAACCGTGGTACACCTATTTCCATTACTTCCCCTTCCCGCTTTCACTAATTTGCACGTGGTTCCATACATCTCTCGTCCACAGGGCCCCTCCACCCGACCCGACAGAATGGTGAGATGGTGACTTAGCGGCCCCTTAGGTGAGAGGACCAGGACCCGGTGTCCACAACCCTGAATTCAAGGCATACTCCCACACTGGGGCTCCCGGATTCGAACTTGCATTTCCAATGTGCAATCTATCTGGAACCAACTGAGCTACACATACGGGTTGTTAGATCCTTTCTCAGTCATGCTTTCTTAAGCAACATCATCATCATCATCAATTCTATTATTATTATTATTATTATTATTATTATTATTATTATTATTATTATTATTTTCCTTATTAGGAAAAATAGAAAATTACCCCCCTAAACTATACATTACGCAAATTTTACAACCTCAAACTATTATTTGCTCGATTTACAACCCTCAACTATATATTTTGCAAAATCTACAACCTCAAACTATCAATTGCTCGATTTTAAACCCTAAACTATAATTTTGCTCAATTTTCACCCTTTGAGCTAATTTCAAGCTGAAAATATGAGTTCAATGTATACCCGATCCGGTTGACTTTGGATTAAAGGGTACAATTGTCTTTTAAATTTTGAACCAAACATTAATGGATTGGGTAGCTATTTTTTATTTTTATTTTTTATGTTAAAGAATATATAGCTATTGATGATAGAAAATAGCTAGTGTTTTTTTTTTCAGAAAAAATTATTTGTTGTTCATTTCGGTTTTTTTTAAAAAAAAATTAACAGACTATTTTTTATGTGAAGATGGCTATTTTTATTATTTATTTATTTATTTTTATTTTTTATATAAATATAGCTGATGGTACACTTAAAAAAGTGTATATATGATAGTAAAGCTGTGAAATGTAAAGACGATTTTACCCTTTAATTCAAAGTCAACCGGGTCGGGTATACATTGAACCCATATTTTCAGCTTGAAATTGGTTTAAAGGGTGAAAATTGAGCAAAATTGTTGTTTAGGGTTTAAAATCGAGCAATTGATAGTCTGAGGTTGTAGATTTAACAAAACGTATAGTTGAAGGTTATAAATCAAACAAATAATAGTTTGAGGTTGTAAATTTTGCATCATATATAGTTTAGGAGGGTAATTTGCTATTTTCCCTTATTATTATTATTATTATTATAGTTATAGTTACTACCTTTGTCCCATATTATAAGTCGTTTCCTGTATTTTTACACAGATTAAGAAAGTGATTGAATGTCATAAATTTAAAGGTTAAGACCAGGAGGTCTCAAGTTCAAATCCCTCTGGAGGCGTAATTTGTCTTTCAGCCTAGTTTTTCTCTTTGGGAAAGTTATACACACATTATGTGGTGTGTGAGTCCACAATATGTGGTTGTAAATAGTTATAGTCTCTTCCTTTCAATTGTAATAAAAAAATGTCTAAAATGCCCATTGAGTATCATTAATGCAGTATTTGTTAAATAATGAAAAGTTGTTAGATTTGATAATAAATTAGAGGTAAGATGAAAAAAAGTTGTTAGATTGATAGTAAATTAGAGGTAAGATAAAGAAAAGAGTAATAAATGTTGCATTGGTGATGAAGAATGACTTATATTGTGTGACAGATCTAAAAAGATAGAATGACTTATAAAATAGGACGGAGGTAGTATTATTATTGTTTTTTTTTTACAAGTATTATTATTGTTAGAAATTCGGAGTCATAAGAACAAAATAAGATACAAAATGGGAAAAAAAGGACAAGAAAAAAATAATGGTTGAGAAGAGAAAAACACGCGTCACATTCTTACATGTATTACTACATTGTGGTTGTAGCAACATGTAATGAATACATGTAGAATATGTAGCGTTTTGTCTTTTCAATACTATCTTTTTCTTCGTCTTTTTCCTCATTTTAGATCAAAATTGATCATTCAACCTTTAACCTTTATTGTTATTACTCCATTTGTTTAGTTTATAAAACGTGGCAGATATGAGCCGGCCCTTGTAGATTATATGATTTTTCTTGTTGATCAATTTGGCATTATCCATCCAAGACGGCTGATTTCCTAATGTGTGTTAATTAATTAAATAATTAAGGGTACCTAATGGTGTTTTAGACTGTCAAAATCTGTCATGTTTCCTTTTGGGATTTGTACAACTCACATATATTGAAATGGTCAAGTTCCTTCAAGACAACCACAATAACTTAAAACTAAGTCTCTCTTTTTGTGCCCGTGTGCAGAATCTGTTAATTAGTAGTAGTACTAAATTAAATTAATAAATAATTATTTGTTTATATATGTAATCAAAGTGGATGGACGGCACAACAAGAAAAGATCCATTATTTGCTGTAATCACAAAACATATATGTATGTAAAGACAAATGATAGTCAATAGTATCTGGTATGTCATGTAATTATTGTAATATATTATTGACAGTAGGTAAACTTGAATATTCCCTTTTTGAATGTTTATAGTACCTTTGGAAAATGGATTTTTGAATATACTACATTCGTTTTAAAATATAAGTCACTTTGAGTGTTTTCACACAGGTTAAGAAAATAGTTATGTGATATAAATTTAAGAGAGTACTGATTATAATGTTCTTTGACTATCATTAATACAATACTTATAAAGTGGTTAGATTGTTAATAAATTAGAGGTAAGATAGAGAAAAAAGTAATAAATGCTTCATTGGTAATGTAGAATGACTTATATTATGGGACAAACAAAAAGAGACAAAGTAACTTATATTTTGAGACGGAGTTAGTATATCATAAATAAAAACAAAGAAATATTGCCATTTTTTCTAAGTTAAAATTTGTTATGATGATTCATATGCACTTTACAAATTAAGTGATTGTTTCAAGAGATTTTGTTTTTAAGAGTGCAATCGGTTTTCAAGCCTCTCATTTTTACTCTCTTTCACATAATACATCTGAATGTTAAATGAATGGTTGTAATGATACTTTGCATAATTCATTTGTATTATAAAATTTGTCTTTTCAAACACATCTGAATGTAAATAACACTTAATTCATTCGGATTAAATGACAAGCGATGTTAACAAGAGTGATTTATGTGTTATATTAAGTCTAATGACGATATATGCTTTTAGATACTCTCACATAATAAAGGGGTGTGTGGCGGTTCCATAAAAAAAAAAATTAGTGGGTCACCAGACCGTAAAACTATATTTTTATCCAAAAATTTGTTTCAGTGAAGTTACCGGAGCCTAATACTACATTTTTAACAACAAATCTGAATCGTTTTAAAACTAAAAGAAATTCCGGATCTTAGTGAAGTCACGTGACCTCTTGATGTACATGCATCCACCCCTGGTGTGTGGTGAATTTGATGCATCTCACACGTCTTTTTGGTATAATTCTTCAATCATTGTTGTACAATATATAATTGTATTCTCTAATAACTTAGGGATGATTTGGAATCGGAAATGTTAGGCATATAATAAAATTATCACAACAAAATGATATGATATACTTTTAAATCGTTAATTTTGTTGTGACTCATATCAATCAATACGTTATACACTATGATCGATTAGTGCTAGTTCCGGAGCAAACTGTCATAACAAGTTTACATTTACATAATTTTACACAATCGGTCACGGTGTAAGACATGTTTAATGATATATATAGATCTTATTTATGATTAGTGATTAAAAAGTATGTTTTATTATTTTGTTGTGAAACTAACATTTTTACACGATGATCTATGGTGTAAACGGAAATGATTTGTGCATTACCTACGAACCGTAGGACACAATAACTGATATGATCCCACCATAATCAACATTAATAAAAGTGTGTAATGAATAATATAGTTTATATCTATAGTGGACATATTATTACCGCATATGTCGTGTCATTTTGTCGTAGAACTACTCATCTAGCATATGGTAAAAACTAAACAGTATTTTTACAAAACCAAAGTTTTATTAATGTCTAATCTCTGGGAATACATGTTGTAGTACATTGAACATCAGAATCTAGTAATATAATATGTTAATATAAAAAGAATTTTCACTCTACACTATATACTATAATACTAATATTATGTATTTCATTACTTGGATATTTAACACGCACAACTTCCAATATTTATCCACAATTTCTTGTATAATGTGGATTAAATATATGTTATATACATGTTAAATTTCCAAGTAAATAATCATAAATTTCTTTTGACTATGTAAATAATCATAATTAGAATATAATCTTGATTTAATGAATGATTAATTAGTATTCAGATATTCCTACAGAATTCCATGCAGAAACAGTAACAAGGCATCTATCTTGCCATCCTAAAGAAATAGCTTTTGAATCATCTTTTTCAATAATTCTAAATCCACCATTTTCACCATCAATTTGAACCGGTGAACAATTTGATCTGATTTTCAATAACAATCTTGCTTGAATCAATGATTTTGAACTCAATTTATTCCCTTTAAACCCATGATTCTCCATTCTTTCTTTCCATGTACCCATCCTCTCGAATTTCGGACAAATCGAAGATGATGAACTATTATCTTTATCAAAATTCATCACATTCTTGATTTCTTTACCAAGATGATTCTTTTCAACACTTAATCTTTCAGGGCTATCCGCCGGTAAACAATCGTCTAACGAATCGAACATGGCTGCGAAATAATGTAAAGATTCCATGAATCTTGGCAAGAAATTCTGCTGGTTTTTACTACCATCTTGCTCTGCCAATACAACTAATGATGGATTCATCAATTGTACTAATTTCAATGTTTCTGATATTTTCGGATTTATATTATATGTATTGAGATGAAAAACCAAGTTCACAACAAGTGTTTCACCTTTCTTAATTCTTCTCAAATTTGTAGCCTTAGATCCTTGTAATAAACCTTGAAATTCGAAATTTAAATTTCGAAATCCTTTTGCAAAATCCATTAATCTTGACTCTGTTTCTCGCAACTCTGCAATACTTCTTCCGAATCCCGTGATCTTTAACGAAATCCTATTACTAGAATTCGCCATTTCGGATAGAGATTGTATAAGAGAAGGCCATTGAAATCCATATGAAACATCAAAATCAACCACATGTAAAACCGGATCAATTTGAAATTGTTCTTCTTGATCTTTTTCAAAAGCTTCAATAATAGCTTGATTGGCCGTAAAATGAGCAAATTGATAAATAGGAGAAACTTTATAAAACTGTGTAAAAGCCAAGAACTCTTCTTCATGTGTTGGATTCTTCATGATCATATCATAAAAAGGCGATTTTTTCGTAATTAATCTAGCAACTAATCCATCAGCAAAATAAGCAGCCACCCTTTGTAAAGAATCACCAAAAAGTGAGATATTTTGATACAAATCACAGAGATTATCTGCAGATGAATTTGTATCATTCCCATCAACTGAAGTTGCAGATATAAGTAAAGAATGAATCAAATGAAGCCCTTTTCCATTTTCAACACATGAACCTCCATTTTTTTCTTTCTTTTCAAGCTTCAACATTTGGTCTCTTGTTTCTAGAAGATTGAATATTTTGCCATCTGAATTATCATTCAAATCCCAGTCTACCATTACTTCTGTTCTCTTTCTTTTAAGCTTCTTTGGGCTGAAATCTGAATTATTGTCTGTTGAAACTGCAAGACTTAGGCTCAAGAATTCATGATCATTTGCGTTTTCCATTGTGAACATTTGAGAGATATTGAAGAATAAGGAGAAATGGTGGAAAAATGTTTAAAAATCGAGGGAAGGATGATAGAGGAAGAAGGTGGATATATATAGGGGGAGATTAATGTTTCATGGAAAAAATAATTCATTTTTTGTCTTTTGGATTGGGACTAAGACAATAGATAAGGACCAAGTTGTTACTTTTTGGGTTGGGGAGGAATCATTGGCTTTAAGTGGTTTCTTTTAGGGATTTGTTTAAAATAATTAATATACATAATGTTCTTATTATTTTCTCTTAACCCACCGGTACGATTAATTCGAAATTCGATCTCGGTCCCTCAGAAAAAAAGTAATTTTTACAAATAAAAGAATTTTTTTTTGTTTGGACAAATAAAAGAATTAAAGCATTTTCATTTAAATTGTTGGCAAACCATGTTATTGTGATGTTAATGTTTTTATAGTTTAACTGGGAAAGTTCTAATGCTAGGAGTCCCTATTAGACTTTATCTGTGTCATGTGTATAAAAGATAAAAATTGTTTTGTTTATT
This sequence comes from Gentiana macrophylla, assembly GCA_026214975.1. NCBI lineage: Eukaryota > Viridiplantae > Streptophyta > Magnoliopsida > Gentianales > Gentianaceae > Gentiana > Gentiana macrophylla. The sequence continues at coordinate 120,068,458 of CM047812.1, read as the reverse complement.
TATACATGTGGCACACAGATCCAATTGAGTCTAATAGATACTTCGGCCCTACGTCAGAATTACTCGTTTAACTGCAGCGTTATAAGTGCATTTCATGATTTGAACTAATCGAGTTGAGTCGAGTCGATTCTCTCTTAGACTCGAGCTCGACTCGAAAAAATAAACTCATGCTTGAAACTCGATTGAGCCATAAAAAAGTTAGATTGAACTTGACTCGCAAAATACTCAAACTAACTCGATTATTTTTAAACTCAAGTTGATACTAGGACATGGAATAACATTTACCATTATTATATTGTTTGATGCACACAATATTGATGTGTTATGAGAAAGTCAACATAATATCTCTAACATTAAGCATTTCAAGAGGAATTCGCCAAATATTAAAATGAAAAATAAAAGCAAAGACTTCATCTTTTATTGAAAAACCAATCCAAAACAACGGTAGTAGCAGAATTCGGGGGATGCGCTCCCCAAGCAATAACACACAATGAATCAACGTCTAGGCGCGCTAGAATATGTACCGGTTCATCGCCGGTGCTCGTAACAAAAAAAAAAAGGCAACCGACGAAAAACAGGGCCGCCTCCGCGATACAGTCCTGCAATAAGTTACCAAAGGAAGAGAAGTCGTTCTCACGGTGCTGCAACCGTTGTACGCATACAAGGCAATCACTCTCCACCAACAGCTGCGAAAGGCCCAGGCGCCGCCCCTCCACTAATGCCATAAGGATCGCCCTCAACACCAACACCTCAACCGTTATGCTTGGATCTAAATAGAATGAGTAGGCTGCCAGAATAGAACCCTGATGGTCTCGGAAGGAGAGCCATCTCCCCGAAGCGTGCAGAGTGGCTGAAGCATCAACTTTGCACTTTATCATCCCAGCAGGCGGGCGCTCCCAATGATCCAGCAACTCTTGTCGCTGCACTGCGTGATGTACCTAAGTGACCTGAATAAACTCTCTCGCTGCACTGAGAGCCGAAGAGCACTTGCAGGATATATACACCGGCTGCCCGTCATAAACTGCACTACATCGTGCCTTCCAAATATGCCACATCAACCACACAATTCCGCCACCTCCTCTCACGACATGCGATCATGTAGCATCGCAAATAGGCCTCGAAAATCCGAAACTCTCTCCGGTCTTGCCAAAGTCACAAAATACGTTTGTTCTCATTCCCTATACGCCATCTCGCACTCGAAAAGCACATGCGCCGTGGTCTCATTTGCAGCCCCACATGCCAGACACCTGTCAACCCCCACATTGCGTTTAGTCAGATTACATGCTATTAGCAAACAGTCAAGTAGGCACTGCCACAGAAAATGGTGAATACGAGACTGAACTGCAACGTTTCAGCATTGTTGTCGCCACACTCTATCCAAACCATCGGACCCGAAAGCTGCTTCCCCATCAACCTTGGCCGGAAGCAAAGACATTATCAATGTTACAAAAAAAGGATCAATGTAAAAAATGGCCAAATAGAAGAAAACTTTGAAACAGATGTAAAATGGGGCCAAATTGTCTTATGTAACAAATAATCGTATCTTAGACTTTTTCATTTCTTCATTACTTTTTGGCATCTTTTATTAATTAATTGGATATAAATGGTTGATTTCCTATACTTTGGGCTTATCACAAAAAATATATATATATATATATATAACCATTTAAATATGTATCCCTATAAACTTGTGAATAATGAATCTCCAAATATAAGGATGATATATGTATCATTTTCCCTAATTTTGCAAGGGAAACTTGAAAAAATATGCTTGAAAAGATGTTTATTTGTGTGGTATGTCTCAAAAGATAACATTTGAAAAATATGCCTGCCTGTAAAACAATTCGTAGCGATTACGTAGAGATTTGGTAGCGAATACGTAACGAAATGTTTTTCTGATATATTTTTCAAATATTATTATGTTGAGGCATATCACACAAATTATTTACTTTTTAAGCATATTTTTTCAAGTTTCCTTTTGCAATTGGTTGATAATTGATACAGTCCAAAATAGTACTTTGATTCTTTTTGGTTATCTTTCCTTGGGAAAATCAAAAAGTTGTGTGCCGGATATATAAAAAAAATTTATAGAAAAATTCCATCCAAACATACAATAAATATTCTGCTGTATTTTTTGTCGAGTTTCTTTTGCATTTTAGTGATGGGTTGAGCCAACGAAATGAATTATACACGTCATACAAATCCCAAAACCTTAGAACGAATAATCCAGAAATCAATACATCTATTTAATTAAATCCAAATATAGCAGGCGGGAGAAAATTGCAATGTTTCTTGATCCTCAAGTATGATCTTGCAAGGATATATATTTTGGCTATAACAATTAATTAATTATATTTCTCTTTTTGGAGTTGAAGATGCCGCTCCATCGCCTGCTACGCCTTCTCAAGAAATCAACATACACACATACTAGTACACACACACACATATATATATATATATATATATATATAGTACTGGAGCAAAAAAGAAATTATATATGTTACATAGTTGTTCAAATGTCTTTGTTGTTGGTTTGAGCAAAAAAGAAATTAAATAGGACAATGCACGTATGGATATTGAAATGATTGAATATAATATACGTTTAAATGTTGCACTTTTCTTCATAATTGAGTTGAAATGGTGAATACAGAAATTAAATTAAATAACGGAAACGAGAATATTTCTTCATTAATTTCTCTTAAAATATTACAAATAGTAGTTGAATTTCCTCAACAAAAGAAAGTAGTAGTTCCACTCAAAAAAAGAAAAAAGAAAAAAGAAAAAGAAAAAGAAAGTAGTAGTTGAATACCGTATAGTTATAGTATTCAATACAATATGTCACATATTATTTATTTCTAGAATTACAAATTTCACAAATCTATTGCCGCCCGAAAGAAAAAGACAAAACAGCACTAGACTGTTGCTTTTATTATTATTATTGAAACAACAAAGCTGATAAGCAAAATTGTCATATTTTACATTTGACCAATTCAATTCTTTAGTAAAAGAAAAAGACAAGTTAAAAGGAAAATCTTTACTGAATTTGCACGAACAGATATACTGATATCCTATTTTTTTCAAAAAAAAAAAAAAAAAAAAATTTATAAGATGCCAATGTGGTAATCTGCCACAAGTTTTGGAAATAATGGTATATTATTAACTAATTTCAGATGTATATGAAGGAACGTTTGTCAACAACATATATCGATCATACCGTAATATCTATACAAACATTACGTTTACAAGAAAAAAAAATACAATATTACTATGTATCTTGATAGTTTATATCGGCCTTTGTATCTTCTTGATTCAAACTATTCGTATTATGTTAGTACTAAACATGTGTTGACATATTGTTAATTAATAGGGAATGATATTCGTATATTATTATAATATGTTGAAATTTGAATATTCATGAGTTTCTTCATGAAATACTAGTGATTATTCCAGGAATAAATATCTATAAAAATAGATATAATATGTTGTTTGATTAGTCAAAATGTACCTATGTAGACAATATGTTAAAGAGTTTTAGTATGGAACAATTCAAGAGATGATTGCTGCAATGTGACATGGGGTCTATGTGTCCAAGGATATGTGTCCTAAGATAGAGGAGGATAGGGCATGCATATAGAGGATCTCGCACACTTTGACTATTGGATTTATCATTATGCTATGTTGTGTACTATACCGGATGTCTTATACCCTCTGAGTGTCATGAAGAGGTATCATGCAAATCAAGGTGAATGTCATGGATTGTTGTCAAGAGTATCCATAAGTATATGAGGAGGACTAAGGATATGTTTCTAGTTTATGGAAACTCGGACTTAGTTATTCGCGGTTTTATAGATGCAAGCTTTCAGTCTGATAGAGATGATTGCAAGACGTTATCTGGGTTTGTGTTCACACTTAATGTTGGGGCAGTTAGCTGGAAGAGTTCTTGGCAAGAGACTACCGCACATTCTGCAACGGAAGCCGAGTACATTAATTGTAGCCTCAGAGGCAGCAAAAGAAGCGGTTTGGATGAAAAATCGAGTTCATTATTAAGCTCGTTTTTAAAATTTGAGTCTTGATCCTAGTTGTGGATTCAAAAACTACTTAAACTACTTGTCTCTCAATCTAGTAAAGCCATCAACTTTACTATGTCTCTCAATCTTATACTTTGATAATGTTCTCTCATTTTTCCAAATCGATACAAAAAAAAAAAAAAAAATACAATTACAGTATATGCTACTCCCTCCGTCCCGCAATATAAGTCCTTTTGGACTTTTCACATAGATTAAGAAAAATAATAAATGAGTTCATTTTTAATATTTCAAGGCAAAATATTGTATTGTTTTTTGTGGGTGGCTTATAATATTGCATTGTTTAGTGTGAAAGTGAAAACAATGATTAATCTCAGATTGAAATGTGAAAAGATTTATATTTTGGGACACCACAAAAAAAGTTAAAAACATATTATATCATGACGGAGGAGTATTAGTTTAAATAAGTGTTTATAATTTACATTTAAATTATAGAAAAGTTAACAAAGATAAAAAGATTCTTGGTGATAATTGTTATATATATATATATATATATATATATATATATATATGCTTAGGCAAGTGTTTGACCAAGCAATGGGGTTGCACGAGGGTATCTTACACAGCACAACGTTGATATTCAGAATGAGACAAATTATTATCACACTATTTAATATCCTCATTTTGCAATTAGCTAAAGACAAAATATTATATATTATTGAAAGTGAACACATTGCAAAGCTGGTTCCTCCTGGTCTTACGGTGCAAGAAATTAAGTATCAAATCAATCTTTTGGATTTTTACTGTTTGAATTATGTGTTTGTAATCTTTTGTATATGGTACACCTTTAGTTAATTTATTAATTTTGTTTTATATTTTTCTGATTGGTCATGTTTATCTGATTCCTTCTGTATTATATATATTATTATGCCCAACCTTCACCAACCTCTCCCAAACTCACCTAATATATACCCGCAATGGGGTGGGTGACATACTGTCATATATATATATATATATATATATTCATTTGTTGTGTCACAATTGTTGGTCGTATCTAAAAAATACATTCTCGTGGGGTATGAAACATTCTACTACTTTTACTAAGTATATAACTAAATATGAAATTAAGTCTTGATATGTATATAGCCTTAATTACAGTATTCTTGAACAAGAATACTTACACCAAATCAGCTCAATTTTGATTTCACACCGACTGTATTTTGATCAGGGGCGACTCCATTAACTACAAAATGAGTCAATTGACCCCTAAGTATCAAACGTTTAAGTCACAAATGCCAAATAATAAAATTAATATTATCATCAGGGACGCCCACGTATAAAATTTAGCCAGTAAATATTATTTTTTTCTTATAAAAAGGGTTAACCAAAAAATTAAATTATTTTTGCCTCTAACAAGAATCGAGTCATTCACAAGTTGACCATGTTATTTGGACTGAAACCTTTTTGAGCAAGGGCGTCCCTGTCCAAATTTAGGCTCGGGGCCAAATATTATTTTAGGCCGAGTTAACCAAAAAAACCGAGTCATTCACAAGTTGACCATGTTATTTGGAAATGTGATATAGTCTTTTAGACCTGAAACCTTTTTTGAAAGGGTGTCTGTCGTCTAAATTTGGTGCCAAATAATATTATTTTAAGTAAGTTAACCAAAAAAATAAATTATTTTTGCCACTAGCAAAGAATCAAACTAAGTGGCGTGTCGACGTTATACTGATTAACTACAATTAAAGAATATCTTATTATTTCAAAAATGCAATATATATATATACACACACACACTATTGAATTTGAAATTTCATAGTAGCTTAAATTTATAGATTTTTGGGGCTAAAAGCCACGCCTTTCTATGCCAGCCTCCCAAGGGCGCCTCTGATTATCATTACATTACATAGGTGACCATATAAATCCAAGATAGTATTATATTAAAAAGTGCAAAAAATATTGCTTACCGGCCTGCAAATGGGGTTTAATTTATGAATGATTTAAATTAGTATTTGTTGGCGACAAAATGGGTAATCATAAAAGAAAACAATTAATCTAAAATAAACAGAAATGGTACCTTCATAAAATCTTTAAAATATCCTTCTTCGATATTCCCTATATATGTCATTTCATCGTTTAAGAATCATACACTTTTGTAATTTTTAGCTTGTCTAATTTCATCGGTAACCATGTATACTGTCAACATATTTTTGCTTAGTTTGATGGAATTTACTTCTTTTTCTCAACTTGGACTTAATGTAAAATGCAACAAATGCTATCCTAAAAATAAAAAATAAAATTATCAAGGAAAATGGCAATAAAAAGGTGATTTCAAATATGGAGTTTATGCTTTGAAAATGCTGTTTGAAAGGATCATATCTAATGAAGACTTCATGAATAAAATCCCGAAAATATATAGTGGTCACATTCAAATATTGTTTGATTTCAACCCTAAAAAAACATTTACAAAATAATAATAATATAAACCCACCAATTCTGTGGCCCAAAAAAATGTAGTTAGGATGTAATTGTAATTGAACGAGTTTAATTAAAGAGAAAAGGGAATTTAAGGGTATAAATAAATGTATAATCATTTGAGTTTGTGCATGTGTACATGTTTTAATTTAGTAGATTGTGAATAAAATTATGGTAGATCTTATAATCTTAATTATTATAACTTGCGGGTGTAAAGTATGATGATGAACTCGAGTCTAGCGATGCTCCTTCAGTTAAAAGTATATAAATTTAGCTTCAGTTAAAATATATAAATTTAATAAACATCTAGATTCATCGTGATCGTTTGACCGAAATTGTTAAGCCAAAATTAACAAATTCTTTATGTTTCAACCTTAATTATATCGTGATAATGTTTCTCCATTTTTTCAAAGTATGTGGATATTATTTATTTTTCCGATATGGAATATTACATTCTTCAAATGTCGACATAAAACAAAAAAAAATCCAACAATTAAGCAATTTAAATGAGCTACCATGTTCATAAAGCATATAAAAGGAATAAAAGGCATCAACCTCAAAATTTATGATATGAGGTGAGGAAAGTATTACATTTTTTTTATGGTGTTAAAACAATTGTAGGTGACCAATGTGAGACAATTTCAACATATGGCACCCCTCAAAAAAAAAAAAAAAACATTTATGGCAATCGCTACTTCCTCGAGAACTCATTTATGTTTTGTTGGCTTCAAATTTTGAGTCTATACATCGCATATTTTGTTGAATTATTATCTCTCCTAAAAGTTTAAGCTTATGAGTATTTAGATAATTAATATTTTAAACACTCCACCACGTCCTCTCCTGAAGTGTAGCTTTTAATAAGTATGGGTTAGCATGCCAACAAAGAAACTCAACATTTGAACAATATAAATCAGAAATCAATATGTTGATAGATTGGTTTGATCTCAGAACCTCACTCTAATATCATGTGGAATTACAAAAATACCAAAATTTTAAGTTTGGAGATAGATAATTAACATCTTAAAAACCTTAATATGTTTATCGCTTTCGTATTAATGAAGTGACATATAATTAATTACACAGTTTGGGGTTTTTAGGTAAGTTTACAAGAACTCTATACCCACAATGAGCTGTGGTTTTAGGCAAGGCATTTCCCGTATACATAATTGAGAAGGACTACCGATATTGACATATGGCAGATCTAAATGTATTTTAACAACTTTTTTATTAATTAGTTTAAAAACAAAAAATATTTAGCTGTTTTAATTGGTAGATTAGCAGGACAATTTTACCTATTCTTGGTATTTTATCTTTATCTTAAGACACGTGTACTAAGAAGTTACATTAGCTTTTCTTTTTTTCAATCGTCTTTCCTTATTTTTGTGGTATTTTCTACGACGAAAATGTTTCGTTTAATTACACCATTTGATTTACATAAATGATACGTAAAACGATCTGGACCATATATATTTGTAATAAAAATTTAACAAAAGGATAACATAGTTGTCAATTATTAATCTTTATATAAATCAAATGGTGTAAACCCATCATTTTTGTTTCTGCAAATGAAGATTCGTTTCAAATATTTGTATTTGTCTGAAAAAACATTGTTTTCTCCGCTAGCAAGAAGGAATTTTTCATACTCCCAACTTTTATTAATTAGACACAAAACTAAAACACATTTGCAATGAATTCTTTTCCTTTCTTTTTTGAAAACCTATCACGCTAATATCATAGCAGAATCTCAAAATTACCCTCCATTCTATTTCTCTTACCACCGGACCTTTTTTCCCACTGCATTTAATATATAGTTGGGCCCCACCAAAGAAAAAGAGTCCACTTCCTTTATTTAGACGTCATAGGTTTTTCCTTTAGATGTAATACTCCCTCCGTTTTATTTATATGTCGCAGAAAGAAAAATCATATAAATTAAAAAAATAATTAATATGTTTAAAATATAGTATTGGAAATGTATTTTTTATTAGAAATATAAATACTTTGTTGGTAAAAGAGTTTTTAGTATTGAAATTTTTTTTATTGGAGATGTAAATACTTTAATGGTAATTGTGGAAAAAAATAATAAATGATGTATTGGGAAGGTAAAATGAAATATAAATAAAAAAGAGAAAATTCTGAAATGTGACAAATAAAAAAACCGAAGGGAGTAGTAGTTTGTTTATTTTTTTTATTTGTTTTTATAATGATAGAACATTAATATTCTGCAAAACTATTTGTTTGTTTTTGTCTAAATATTTTTGTTTTGTTCCATCAATTTTTTCTAACTTTATTTGTTCGTTGAAGATACAACTCCCGTCCTGTCGTTCCCCTTCGTTTTTTACCCATTTTAAGTATATTTGAAAAAAATTTCTTTTTTCGAAAAAAAAGTATATTTCAATTGTGAATTTTGACAGTGATTGTCACATGATTTTTTTAATGGGATTGTCACATGAATTTTTTTTCCAATACAACGATGTATAAACGTTGTATTAAATGACAACATTACAAACTTTTTAGTTCTTTTTTTGATAAAAACAAACATTTATTTCTAACCTATTATACACGATAGAAGTGTATTATATAAAAAATAAATAAAAATAAATGACTATAGTGCATGCAACTTAAATCGTTACACCATAAATTTTTTTGATGGATTTTTGTTTTTCGTCTTCATATATTTTGTCATTTTACTATGTCATATTTAATGTACAACATAAGCTGCGGTGGTTCATTAAATATACAAAATAAATTTCTTATATTAATCATTTTCCTTTATAACAATGCAATCAAATACATTTGATAATGAATTTTTATTATTAACTTATATTTTCTTTGTATAAGAGGAAAATAAAAGAAACTGGTACTCTTATTGTAGGATGTCGAGTAATATACAAAAGTTTATATATATATATATATATACCAAATGTAATATGTGACATAATAAAAACAATTTGTTTAGTATAACTTCTAAAAATAATCTACATATGACTGTATCTTAAACTTACTATCATTTTCTTTATCCGATTTGAAAATTAATTTGTTTCAATTATTGCATCAAATAATAAGGAATAATACATTATGGCATGGCAAAAAAATAAATTGGTGGCAAAAAAAGATAAATTATTGCGACACTCATATGAAAAAAATCATCACCAAGCTATTAAAATTCAAAATTGAAATGTACTTATTTTTCAAAAAAAAGAAACAACTGAAATATTTTTTTTTGAAAGTGAAACAATTGAAATATACTTATTCAAAAAATGGGTAAAAGAAATGGAGGGAACGAGGGGGTGTGGGAGTTGTATCTTAAATAGTTTTGTAGAATATTAATGTTCTATTTCTATTGAACAAAAAAAAAAAAAAAAAAAAACATCAAGAAATATGCAAACTACTATGACGTCTAAAAAAAAAGGAAGCGGACTCTCTTTCTTTGGTGGGACCCAGCTACAAATTATCTGGTACGGAGTATTAATTTGGTGGGAAGAAAAATTAAATAAAAAGAGAAGTTTAATAAAGATAGGCTGATTATTACCAAAAATTATCTACTAGTATTCATAATAAGACAATGACAAATGTAATAATGTACATGATCCTATGTTATCACATATATCTATATATATTTCATGGTATTAATTCCTTGGTTTTTTTGAAAGGGTATTTCCTTGGTTTTTTTTGAATTCATAATTACTTGACATTTGGTCAATAGAAAGTTATTTTACATATTCCAAAACAAAGAATGTAAAGTATAATAAAGTTGAAAAAGGTTGGAAAAAGAATATTGTCAAAAGCTGGAAGTTTTTCCTTTCAAAATAAAATAATAATAAAAAAGCTGGAAGTTTTCAAACAGTTGTTTTCGTCTAAGATTCTCCGCTTAATACCTTCTTAATCATGTACCTTTTCAACATTGATAGCTATTTAATTAACAATATTTTATTTTTAGCATCAAATTTTTATGAATCCTTTTTGGCCATTTTTATCCATTAATGTCAAGATTGAGTTTGATGATTAATGATCATCATAACGTTTATCTTGCCAGAATACTGAAAGTAATGGCCAGATCGTCGGAGGTGTCTCTGACTCGTTGAAGCTTGATCATATTGTTGACAATAATTGCCATATGATCTTGAGACATGTCTACTGAACGATGGAGACTAGTCATTCAAAATCTTAACGTAGTTTATGTAGTGAAGGGTTTTTTTTTTTTTTTTTTTTTTTTTAAATATAGAAAATACACTATCCAAACATTGAGATGCCTATAAATCACCATGAACGTGCCCGAATTTGTAGCTAGTTTGGATCTACATCACCACCGTAGACATATATATAATGAGATATTGTCTGTTCGCAAGAGACTGCTTGTACACCTTTTTTTTCTTCTTCTAAGAGAGGTTTCTCTAAGGAATCGAACTTACACACCACAACTCAAAGGTAAGATTATTACTATTTAAAAAAATGGGATAAGAAAAACTTCATTATTATTTTATAATATGTAACGCCTCGCTCCTGAGGATCTGTTCTTATCCGGAATCGACGTTCTCGCACATATATAAATAAAATTTAATTCATTTATATATGTAGTTCTCACAATCAATACAATCAAAGCGCATGAATTTAATGCTCGGGTAATGAATATCCATAAAGATACTAGAATACGAAAAGGTACTAAAAGTCGAAAGTGTATCAAACAATACAATCTGAAAACCCTCGAAAGTCCAAACGAAATACTATGAAATAAGAAATAGAGATGATCACACGTCATCCCAAAGTACTATGAACAAAGTATAAAACAAAGGCAACATATCCTGCGTAGATGAAAGTGCATAAAAATAAATGTCAAGCTCGAGATCCTCCTCAGAACATACTCTCAGTAATACTCAGACTGCATTCGCTCTCACCCCCAAGCACATACAAATGAGAAATGCACAAGGGGTAAGTATATAATACTCAAGTAGGAAGAGAAACGTTTAAATTTAGAACATATAAGGTTGAACATTATTAGGTTTCAACTAAAAGGCAAGATGACTCGATTCTACGCATAAAGGTTACATCTCCCAATATGCCTAAATCAGAATCGCTTAGCTTATCTTTGTTACAACATGCTATCAAGGTGGAACGTGACATATTGAAATCTTCAGATACAATAACCCGGAACGTATTGAAATCTTCGGATACAATAACCGGTTCCGATAGTATGAACATACGGCGATGCCTATAGGCCTGCGAGCCGATAGGACACTCACTTTGATCTGCCTGCTCACACATCACGCTATAGATCTTCAGATCTACCCAAGACCACATGGTGTTTAATCTTTTATCTAGCAAGTTGTGTAGTATTAGGTGATTAATCGCCCTCTAGTTCATTTAGATAACACTCCTTTACCGACACCACTCATCATGATCAAAAGACCATTCTAGCCTAAGTAAGGTTTAAAGGTGTTATAATAAAATAATAATACGTTTACGAAGGTTTAAGGTTGATTAAACAACCCTAAACGATAGTCGAAAAGCCAATTTAAACAAGGTAGGAGACCGGCTCCAGGTGGACGCCCGTCGAAGGACCAGGACGCCCGTCTCGAAGGCTCTGGGACGCCGTCCAAAATAGTGGACGCCCGCTGGACATTCCCTTTCAATCTGATCAAAATTTGCACCTCGAGGCCACGCCCGTCCGTGGTATCAGGGCGCTCGTCAAGGATGGACGCCCGTCGTAAAACCGACGCCGTCCGACTGGAATTTCGGAAAAAATCAAACGCGATCCTTCATCGTTTTCATTCGGTTTTCAATTAAAAACCCAATCTTTCTCAACCTAATCGTGTCTAAATAATCTACCATCCATACCAAAACTTCAACCATCTCATAGACATCAATTTAACGCGAATTTAAATCCCCAAAACAACAAGAAATCAACACAAATACCACATATTTCAAAACCAAACGTAAGGGTTTCTCTTACCTTTATGCCTAAAAACTCGTAACTAGTCATTGCGTGTCTAGTACCGATGCAAAGCTCTCGCCACGAGGATTCCAACGGTATGCTACGATCCGAAAACGGAATAGAAACGAGGAGATATCAATGGTCGAAATTCGACGGATTACAAGGCAAAACGAATTTAGCTTTCAAAATCGTCGAAACACGTAAACCATAACTCCAAAACGACTAACCTTCACAGGCTAAATTGGTATCCAAACGATCCTTGCGCTCCGTAGAATGTTTTTCCTCTTGAGTCTCATGACATGAAAAAGCGACGGATTAGCTTCAATTTGAATCTTCTCCAAATTCTTTTCTTCCCCAAAGCCGCAATGCTTCACCGATGAACCGCCCTTTTTCTAAAATCGATACTTATTTGGAATAATGGGATTAACTCCCATTAATCCCTATAAATTCCAAATCCATTAATTCCCTTTTTTCTTCTTTTAAATCCATTAATTCCTCTTATTTTCTTTTTTCTTAAATTCCAAAATAAAAATATAATATTCCGATTTTTATTAAAAGACAAGAATGCCCTTTATCGAAAAAGGATATCACATTCCTCCCCTTACGAGGAGTTTCGTCCTCGAAACTTGAACGCACAGTAAATCCAAAACTCCGGAAATTCGCTGACCATATCACCTTCAACTTCCCAAGTTGCTTCTTCAGTGTATGGTTGCTCCAATGAACAAGAACCAATCGAACCATCTTCCTCTTAATCATCTTTTCCTTCCTGTTCGTAATCTTAATCGGCTTTTCGTCATAAGTGAGGTTGTCTGAAGTATTCGGGATCCACTGTAGACTCAACCTCTCGCCTTCGTCAAACACTTCTTCAACATCGAAACATGGAAGGCGCCAGAACCCTGGACATTGACTCGCAAATCAAGTCTATAGGCTAACGGTCCAATCCTCTCCGGAATTTCAAAAGGTCCAACATACCTCGGGCTCAACTTTCCTTTTCGACCAAAAGCGCTTTACTCCTCTCTCATTGGTGATGCCTTCAAGTAAACACGATCACCAACCTCAAACTCAAGCGGTCTCCGTCGACATCGCCCAACTTTTCGCTGTCTTGAGCTATCTCGCAGATTTTTCTTCACTAATCTGAACCTCTCTTTGGCTTGCTCAACTAACTCGCCCGAGAGTCGTTTCTCCCAACATCATCCCAAAACAAAGGCGCCCCGCATCTTCTACCATACAAAGCTTCAAACGGTGGCATGCCTATGCTCGCGTGATAATCGTTGTTGTAAGCAAACTCCAATGGTAGGTAATCTACCCAAGATCCGCCTACCTCCAAGCACACATGCTCTAAGCATATCCTCAAGTGTCTGGATAGTCCTCTCAGGCCCGACCATCTGGCTGCGAGGATGGAATGCGGTGCTCAAATCCAACCGGGTACCAAAAGCCTCCGTAAACTCGCCAAAACCGCTAACGAACCTCGAATCGATCCAAACAATGGAGACTGGAACTCCATGAAGCTTCACTATATTGTCCATATATAGTTCCGTCATCCTGCCGAGGGCATATTCATCTTGAAAGGCAAGAAATGAGCCGACTTGGTTAATCTATCAACGATCACCCAAATAGAATCATGTCCACCCTTCGCCTTAGGCAAACTCGAAATAAAGTCCATGGTGATCTTTTCCCATTTCCATTCGGGATATCTAATGACTTAAGCATCCCGCCTGGCTTCCTATGTTCAAATTTTCACTCTCTCGGCAGACGTCACACTCGTAAACAAACTTAGCTATCTCCCGGCCGTTGAGGCCACCAAAATCTCTCTTTCAAATCCCGGTACATCTTGGTAGAACCGGATGTACCGCAAAAGCAATCTTCTTGTGCCTCTTCCATAACTCTTTGTCTCAAAACTCCAACATCAAAGCACACAGAGACGATCTTGATACCACAGGTTTCCACTCTGGTCCAACACATAGCCGATCGTAAGCTTCTCCTTGCAACCCTCTTCAAATCAACCAAAATCGCATCTTCGTCTTGCTTTTGCTCGATCTCATCCATCAACTCGATCTAGCCAACAACGGTGCCGCAAACCGACGGTCCTCAATCTGCTTCAAAATCGCTAAAGCGCAAGTCATCAACCCCTGCGTGATAGCCTCAACACTGGGCTCTAAAACCACCGGTTTCTGCTCAAGGCATCACATTACATTTGCCTTTCCCGGATGGTACTCGAATGTCCAAGTCATAATCCTTCACTTAACTCTAGCCATCTCCGCCGCCTCATATTCAAATTCTCTGAGTGAAGAAATGCCTTAAACTTTTGTGGTCGGTGAAGATTCTAGCCTTGACCCATCTGAGATAGTGCCTCCAAATCTTCAATGCGAAACCACTGCCGCCAACTCTAAGTCATGTGTGGGATAGTTCTTCTCATGTACTTTCAATTGCCTGGATGCATAGGCAATGACTTTTCCTCCTTGCATCAACACACATCCTAGACCCGCCTCAAGCATCGGTGTGTGACATCATAATCATCAAACACCTCGGTCTTTGCCAATACGGTGCCGTAGTCAACCTCGCCCTTTAACAACTCAAATGTCGACTCACACTCGGGTGTCCAATCAAACTTGGTGTTCTTCTCGTGTAAGTCCGGTGAGTGGAGTAGCTATCCTTGCAAAATTCTTCACAAACTTTCAGTAGTAACCACCAAACCCGTAAAGCTCCTCGACCTCTCAAATCAGAGTGGTGTAGCCAACTCTTAACTGCCTCAATCTTGGCCGGATCGACCTGAATGCCATCACCTGAAATGACATGACCCAAAAAGCTCACTTGGTCCAACCAAAAGTCACACTTGGAAAATTTTGCATACAATCGCTCCTTCTTCAATGTTTCCAAAACAATCCGTAGATGCTCTTCATGCTCCGCCTCATCCCTAGAGTATACCAAAATATCGTCAATAAAGACAATCACAAACTTATCTAGGTAAGGCATGAAGACCCGCTGCATCAAATCCATAAATGCAGATGGAGCATTAGTGAGTCCAAAAGGCATAACAAGGAACTCATAATGTCCATATCTAGTACTGAATGCTGTCTTCGGAATATCTGCCACTTTAACTTTTAACTGATGGTAGCCTGACCGCAAATCAATCTTTGAAAACACTCTCCGACCCTGCAACTGATTGAACAGATCATCTATCCTCGGTAGTAGGTACTTATTCTTGATAGTCGATTGTTTGAGCCCCCAGAATCAATGCACATCCGCATGCCGCCATCTTTCTTCTTCACGAACAAAACCGGTGCTCCCAAGGTGAAAGATCGGGTGAATGATGTTCCTTTCCAACATCTCCTTGAGTTGAGCCTTGAACTCCTTCAATTCAGCCGGTGCCATCTCAGATGGTGCCTTGGCAACCAGTGACGCCCCCGGAACTAATCGTATCTCAAACTCAATGACCTGCATGCCTGCATGTTCCCCTGGCAACTCATCCGGAAAAACCTCTCGGATAATCTCGACCACTCTAGTATCTTCCAACTTAGGCTTTGCTTGTTCCACATCCACTGCGTGACAACAAGTAGCCCTCACATCCTTTCTCGACATGCCCCGATGGCCTTGATCTTTGAAATGATAGGATGTCTCTTCTTGCCTGGCCTGTAAACGCGTTCTCGATAAGTCTTATCTCGATTTCCCGGGACTCGAAAATAACTCTCTTGGCCCTACAATCCAAGTGAACATAATTCTTGGATAGCCAGTCTATCCCAAGATTCACATCAAAGTCTGAGAAATCCATAACCGTGAAGTCACTCTTACACCGATAAGGTCCAACTGAACATCCACTTGTGGTATCATCTTAACCACCTTATTTACCTTGCCTGTGGGTGTAACAATCTCCATAAGTATCTCTCAAATGCTCCATAGGTAAATCTAGTTTCTTAGCAATCCTAGAGGACACAAAGGTGATTGAAGCTCCTGTATCAAATAAGGCCATGACTACTAGATTGCCTACTCTTCTCATACCTATCAAGAGAACCAGTGTGTTACTAAAGATCTAAAGATAAGATTGAGTTAAACTCAAAGAATAGAAGCCTAAGGAACACGTATCTCTGATACCAACTGTAACGCCCCGTTCCCGGATACCGAGCCCTTATCCGGAAATACGACGTTCGGCACATATATAAATAAAATTTAATTCATTTATATATGTAAGCCTACAATCAATACAATCAAAGCGCGCGGAATTTAATGCTCGGGTAATGAATATCCATAAAGATACTAGAATACGAAAAGGTACTAAAAGTCGAAAGTGTATCAAAACAATACAACTGAAAACCTCGAAAGTCCAAACGAAATACTATGAAATAAGAAATAGAGATGATCACACGTCATCCCAAAGTACTATGAACAAAGTATAAAGCAAAGGCAACATATCCTGCGTAGATGAAAGTGCATAAAAATAAATGTCAAGCTCGAGAGATCCTCCTCGAGAACATACTCCTCGTAATACTCGTACTCTGTTTCGCTTTCTCACACCCCAAGCACATACAGCGAAGAAATGCACAAGGGTAAGTATATAATACTCATGCAGATAAGGAAGAGAAATACGTTTAAATTTAGAACATATAAGGTTGAACATTATTAGGTTTCAACTAAAAGGCAAGACAGACTCGATTCTACGCATAAAGGTTACATCTCCCAATATGCCTAAATCAGAATCGCTTAGCTTATCTTTGTTACAACATGCTATCAAGGTGGAACGTGACATATTGAAATCTTCAGATACAATAACCCGGAACGTATTGAAATCTTGAGGATACAATAACCGGTTCCGATAGTATGAACATACTGGCGATGCCTATAGGCTGCCAGGCCGATAGGACACTCACTTTGATTGTCTGCTCACACATCACGCTATAGATCTTCGAGGATCTACCCAAGACCACATGGTGTTTAATCTTTTATCTAGCAAGTTGTGTAGTATTAGGTGATTAATCGCCCTCCTAGTTCATTTAGATAACACTCACTTACCGACACCACTCATCATGATCAAAAGACCAATTTAGCCTAAGTAAGGTTTAAAGGTGTTATAATAAAATAATAATACGTTTACGAAGGTTTAAGGTTGATTAAACAACCCTAAACGATAGTCGAAAGCCAATTTAAACAAGGTAGGAGACCCGGCTCAGTGTGGACGCCCGTCCTCGAAGGACCAGACGCCTGTCCCGAGAAGGCTCTGGACGCTCGTCCAAAATAGTGGACGCCCGTTCAGACATTCCCTTTCAATCCTGTATCAAAATTTGCACCTCAGACGCCCGTCCGTGGTATCCAGACGCTCGTCCAAGGATGGACGCCCGTCCAGAAAACCGGACGCTCGTCCGACCTGGGAATTTCCAGAAAAACTGAAACGCGATCCTTCATCGTTTTCATTCGGTTTTCAATTAAAAACCCAATCTTTCTCAACCTAATCGTGTCGAAATAATCTACCATCCATACCAAAACTTCAACCATCTCATAGACATCAATTTAACGCAATTTAAATCCCCAAAACAACAAGAAATCAACACAAATACCACATATTTCAAAACTGAAACGTAAGGGTTTCTCCTTACCTTTATGCCTAAAAACTCGTAACTAGTCATTGTGCCTAGTACCGATGCAAAGCTCGCCACGAGGATTCCAACGGTATGCTACGATCCAAAACGGAATAGAAACGAGGGGAGATATCATGGTCGAAATTCGACGGATTACAAGGCAAAACGAATTTAGCTTTCAAAATCGTCCGAAACACGTAAACCATAACTCCAAAACGACTAACCTTCACGAGTATGTAAATTGGTATCCAAACGATCCTTGCGTTCCGTAGAATGTTTTTCCTCGAGGAGTCAGATGTAAAAGCGACGGATTAGCTTCAATTTGAATCTTCTCCCAGCCTTTTTCTTCCCCAAAGCTGCAATGCTTCACTGATGAACCGTCCCCTTTTTCTAAAACCGATACTTATTTGGAATAATGGGATTAACTCCCATTAATCCCTATAAATTCCAAATCCATTAATTCCCTTTTTTCTTCTTTTAAATCCATTAATTCCTCTTATTTTCTTTTTCTTAAATTCCAAAAATAAAAATATAATATTCCGATTTTTATTAAAAGACAAGAATGCCCTTTATCGAAAACCGGGATATCACAAATATGCAAGCAACTCAATCTACAAGAAAACGCCAAAACACCCAATTATTCTAAATGATGTTTCATGTGACATCACTTATGAGGTCTATATATGCTCTGAATATTTTTTTTGTTCTATTTAAAAAGTCAATGGGCTTTCTTTTGTCGTTTTATAACCATGCCGATTTGCTATGGAATCTTGAAATTCTGCAACTCTCTTCTTCTTATTATTATTATTATTATTATTATTATTATTGTTGTAATAATAAACATAAAGCTGGCTGTTTTTTAACCTTGACTCTCAATCTCTCATATTGATGTAGTATATGTTATCTAGGAGTTTGATTCCTCACATCTTTAGTATCTGTCCAAAAATAATTGTCATTGCATAAGATATGAGTCAATGACCAATTTGATACTCTTTTGTTTAAGTCCAAGACCATGTAGTTTCTTACATCCTTAAACTAATCTAATACCCTTCAAAAAAACAAAAACAAAAAAACTAATCTAATCGACAATAGATGGGGCCCCGGAAAAATGTCAATGGGTTGAGACCTTCCGACGCTCAAGTCAGTAAAAAGGAACAGAGAGAATATGTGATCGTTTTGCATCAAGAGTTTCAACAAAGATCGTGCTTCATACTAGATTTCTTGATCCGAAAAAAGAAAAAGAATAAAATGCAGTAACATCCATTATAATCTCCCTCCCTATCTATAATCGCGCAAATCAGATAAAGAAACGAAGACCACTCGGGGGGTGGGAGAAAAGCTGCTGATCATATAGCATTTATCATCCTCTTCATCTCAGCCGACCTTCTTGGATCTGGTTCTTCAATTGCTCTCTCAGTAAGGACATGTTTTATGCGGCACATTGATCTTCTCACCTGCCAATTCATGTAAAAACGCGTGTTTATTTGATCCATTTTCCACAAAACAGCATCATACACGATACTACACTAACACTATCTATATCCACGATACAAAACATTTAATGGCGGCTGGAAATGATGTCTTCCGAATAAAGTGAGTTTCTTCACCATGGATGCCCGAGTCACTTACTCCACAAACACATGGGTTCGATTCCTACCAGGATACCACCAGCAGTGGGACTGTATTGGTGGGTAATACGCAAGTACACCAGTTAGCGCTCAAAGAGCCTGAGGGCCTGCCCTGGCTCGATATGGTGACTGTAGGCAAAACCGTCTAAACAATTTGTCATTGGAAAGGAAAAAAAAAACCATGGATAAACCATGCACCTGCATTCTAGAGGCAAAATTGTTTAAAAATGGTGTAGGTTAAAGTATTTCTTAATTGTTACTCTAGTACAATTTGGTTGAAGGTCCTTTTGGTCTTTCAAGAAGAAAACTCAATTGTGCACATGGGCTAAGCATGAACACACAACCACCTATATGAAATGGCCAAACACGAAGGATTTATCAGTTTCCTAGACTATGCACCTATAACTTTCTTAGTTATGATGTCAGGTAATTCCT
This sequence comes from Gentiana macrophylla, assembly GCA_026214975.1. Lineage (NCBI taxonomy): Eukaryota > Viridiplantae > Streptophyta > Magnoliopsida > Gentianales > Gentianaceae > Gentiana > Gentiana macrophylla. The sequence continues at coordinate 120,048,399 of CM047812.1, read as the reverse complement.
TCAATGTAATGTAATAGGAATAAATAACAGGAAACACCCATGTTTTAGTCCATTTACAAGGTAAGCATTCTATGCCTGCCATAAACAACCATTTTTTTATGCAATTCCACAATGCTATGAATCTCACGATATTGCTCTGAGTATATTTTCCAAGCTATATCAATTATATCAAGATAAGGTCTTGAGGATCTTGTAGGTTTCTTCCCCTACTGTTGACTTCTTCCTCTCACATACCCTGTTTCTTGGATTTATCTCTAATTTTCACTCCATATTGAGCAGGGGGTGACGATGGTGGAAATGGACCTGACTACGTGTCATTCTTATAACCTCCCAAGATTGAGAGAGAAAGATAAGAAGGAAGCATTTAGGGCCAAGAGCCCACACCAGTAAAACCTTACCCCAGGAGGGAAGTCTGTGCATGACCTTCCCGACTACCGCATTGCAGTGCAGCTCGGTCTAGTCTGGAGGCAGGATACGCAGCTCAGTCGAAGAGTGGCTGAGGAGCCCGTCGAAGGCCGACTGGCTCTTTCCTTAAGTGATAAATAACACATGTGCCTATATTAGAGGAGAATCCCTGGATTACCGTAAGGAAATCCCATAATTCGAATATAACCATAATTATCTTTTGTGAGAGATAAACACGTAATGATCCTTAGGGTTTAAGGATTATACGACTTGTTTAACAAGAAAGGGGGTGAGACGCCTCCTATATAAACAACCCTGAGGAACTACGAATGACTTGATTCCAATTTAGCTATTGGATACGTAGGCAACTTGAGAGAAGTTAACTCTCAGGCTCGTCTTAATCACACAAAATCACCATCCCCATTATCTCTGTTCTTGTTTGAATCGCCCACAGAGGTTATTTGGATCCCTAGGTGATATTCGACATCATCAATTGGCGCTAGAAGGAGGGCCTCTTTTGTTGCGATTTGATCAAGAAACATGATGGTACCACCAAAAATACCGGAAAAGGACCCAAACCGCGGCGGCTAGAGATCTTTGGAGACATAGACCCCACGGCTCATCGCTAGCCGGCCGCAAACCAATCCAGAGGAAACATTGGCGAGATCCAAAGACAAGAGCCTTCTTTGGAGGCGTTACGTAATTTGGACGTACGGCGTTCAAAAGTGTACTAGGATTGGCCCTAAAGGGCGAGAAGAAGAAGCTCCACAAAACGTGGACCCAAAAGACAACGGCAAATAAAGAGGGCAGAGGAGAAACTCTCTCTCTACCTCTCAAACGCAGAGACGAGTGTTAAGGCACAGCCCAGAGGCACCTGTGGCGGAACTAGATGGGATCCCGGGAAAGAAAAGCGAACGATCTCTCTATCGAATCTCCGTTCTCGAGCGATTTTGAACTACCCACGCCGGAGAGATTTAAGATCCCAAAACTAGAAGCATATGACGGAACGAAAGATCCCCAGGACCACCTCTTTCAAGATGTCGACACACATGAATTTAGATTGTGCACCGAGGAGATGAAGTGCAAAGCCTTCCGGCCTTACTCACACGGCGGGGCTCGTGAGTGGTTCGAAATTACCACCTCGGTCTATTGAGAATTTGAAACCCTGGCAAGAAAATTTTTGCAGGCTTTTGTCACCGCTTAAACCCTTCCAGAGGAATGTCACATACCTCCTCACAATTAAGTGAGAAAAAAGAAAAGCGGTCTTTGCGATGCACGAAAAGATTCAATGAGGAATCTAGGCGGTCGGGAATCTTGATGAACACCTCCCGATCACCTCTTTCAGAGCAGTGTCTGCGAGAAGGTAGATTGTATGCAAAGCTCAATGGTCGACTTCCGAAATCTATGGATGAGTGTATGGATCGGCATATAAACACATCAAGGTGAAGAGGCTAACCGTTTAAAGAGGAGTCGGAAGCCCCTAAGAAAGAAAGCGGAAGAGGATGATCGATAGAAAGCGCAAACCGGTATGGGACCGAGTAAGCTGCGCCATAATCGACCGACTTGGAAAGAAAGGGCCTGCAAGAGAGGATTTTATCCTTTGAATCGATCACTTGAGGAGTCCTCGCCATAATGCGAGAGGAAAGGCATTGCCCGTACTCCACCTCCCATGAAGGGTCCCGGGAAAAAAGGATCAAACCAAATCTGTAAGTTTCATGAGGACATTGGTCACGACTCGAGAGCAAAGGCGAGGGATTTCTGAGAGAGAGATCGACTCTTTGTTATGGAAGGTAAACTTGATGAGGTAATAGATAGGTCTCGTCACCCGGAACCTCGAGGAAGGCGGGAATACAAGAGGAGAGATTTTGGTCATGACCGAAAAGATGATTCTGAGACGGAGGAGGACCCGTCCCCTGGACCGGAAGAAGCGACGGATAATCGCCCATCAATACCATTAATACCATCTCAGGTGGTCCGAGTACACCGTCCGACCTGGAAGCGAGTAGTAGCGAGTAATGACTAACACCGACTCGGAAAGAGACAAAGGTTGTCGAGGGAGGTCGTTTATGGCCTCGCGATCCTCTTCCCCTCATCAAACAATAATGAAGGCTTGGTTATCGAGGTGGTAATCAACAAACATACGGTGAAGCGTATTTGTGTGTGACAACTGGAAGTGCGATCAATGTCTTTGTACTACAATGTGTTTCAATCCATGAAGTTAAAGGATGCAGAGCTAGCACTGTATCATCCCCGCTTAGTCGGGTTTGCGAGGCCGCATGATTCACCTGTGGGCATGATCACCTTACCAACCACCTTTGGGAAAGCACTCGGGACGGGATCCTCTCGTGGTGAGTTATGTGGTGGTCGAGGCCCCATCGACCTACAATGTTATTATGGGGCGACACACGCCTAATAGATCTGCGAGTGTGATCTCTCCGGCTCACATTAGTTTGAAGTTCCCGACACAGGAGGGGACAAGCAGAAGTCAAAGTGATGTCGAAAGCGACGGGAGAGTCATTACACGGCCCTTGTAAATGGAAAAGTGATGGTACAAATGTATCTGTGGAAGAGTTACTCCCAGAGGAGGAAGAGAGTTGGTCATCAGATGATAAGATCGATTTAGTAAATTTGGGAGAGGAACAAGAAAGCTTGTCAGTCAACATAGGATCATGGATCCCGGATCGGTTTAAAAGCAGAGCTCGTTGAGATTTTAAAGGAGTTTAAAGCGTGTTTGCATGGAAGGCGGATGACATGCCAGGCTTGTCCCCGAAGCGCTCTACACAGAGTTGCATGTGGATCCACCGAAACCGATTAGGCAAAAGAAGAAGCGATTTGCAAAAGACCGAATGGAGGCCATTCAAAAGGAAAGAGAAAAGTTATTACAGCCGGGATCATCGTGAAGTGTTTTACCCGACTGGCTTGCCAACCGATCCTGGTAAAAAAGCCGGATGGTAGTTGGCGAATGTGTGTAGATTTTACCGACTGAGCAGGGCTTGCCCCGAGATTGTTACCCACTACCTAAGATTGTGAGTTAGTTGACTCAGCGGTTGGATTTGAAATTTTGCATTTCTAGATGCATACAAAGGATACCACCAAATTGCCATGGACCGGACGATGCGGAAAGAGCGGCATTCATTTACGAAGAAGAGCGTTCGCTATGTTACTATGCCGTTTGGATTGAGAACGCGCAGAGCCACTTATCAAAGAAGCGGTGAATAAGATCTTCGAGAAAGCAGATCGGGAAATGCATGGAAGTCTATGTGGATGATCTCGATCAAGAGCAGGTCTCTAATCGATACATGATCGGCGTCCGGGAAGTATTTGGGGTACTCAGCGGACCAAATGAAACTTAACCCAAAAAGTGTACATTTGGGGTCGGTCAGGAAAATTCTGGGTTACATGATTTCAAAAGAAGGAATTAGGGCTAACCTGAGACAAAGTTGAAGCCTTAAGAACAATGCCACCACCCGAAGCATCAAGGAGGTGCAAGGTTAACCGCCGCATGGCGCCCGAAATGAGTTCTATCCAAGTCGGCACGGCGTGCTTTACCATTTTAAAGTCCTGAGGAAAGCAAGTCCCTTCCGAGTGGAATGAGGGGCGGTCGAGGAAGGCATTTGACGATTTAAAGGAATACTTGGCCGAGCGCTAACCCAACATCTCCCCGGGAGGAGAAACTCGCTTTTATACTTGGCGGTAGTTGATGAGGCAATCAATCGATCTGATTAGAGAAGAAGAAAGCGAATGAGACACCGTGTTTTATGTGAGCCGGGCTTTACATGGACCGTAACTTCGGGTATACCAACGCAGAAGCTAGCTCGGCTCTAGTCCATGCCTCACAGGAAGTTGCGACCCACTTTCGAGCACATTCAATCATTGTGGTTCTGAGATCAACCCTGCGTCGGATCTTGGCGAAACCAGACACCTCGGGAAGATTGGCGGATGGGTTATCGAAGGTGGCAGAGTATGACTGGACTACCAACCAGGACGGCGATCAAAGCCAGGCTCTAGCGGACTTCTGGTGAAGGGCTTCAAGTCGAGACGCATAAAAAACGACGGTATTGGTCAGTCGATATGGACCCTTTTTGTGGATGGAGCATCGGGAAAGGAAGGAGCGAGGAGCGGGCCTTTTGCTCCTTAGTCCGAAGGAAGAATTTCCCTTATGCGGCTGCGTTTCAACTGCGGCTACAAACAACGAGGCGAGAATATGAGGCTTTGATTCATGGGCTCCGACTAGCCGACAAGTTTGAGGCGGATAACTGCATGTATTCGATGACTCTCGGTTGGTGTTTAACCATATTAAGGGTGAATCTGAAGCAAAGGAGAATTCAATGAAGAAATACTTGGCAGCCGCTCACGATTTACTGAAGAACTTCAAGTCAGTTCATATAGAGCAGGTCTCTCGATCCAAGAACAAAAAGGCGATGCCTCTCCAAGTTGGCATCTAATTTCTTCTCAAATAAAAAGTTCTAGTGGAAGCGGTGGCGGCGAAGTTATGCGTTGAATGAAGTTCAACCGATTTGCCAACAGCCACTGGATGGATCCCATGCGTCTATCTCGGAAACACGGGTTCTACCCCGGCGACAAGGTTCAAATCGGGAAGGTCAAGCTACACAGGCTAGCGGTATGCTCTCTTTGATGATATCTATCTGACGGTCATTTATATCACCTTGGCTTAGGTGTGCTACCCAGGAGGAAGGAAATTATACGCTCAGGGAAATCCACCTCGGCATATGTGGAAACCACGCAGAGCCCGGACTACAGCACGTAAATGCCGTTTGTTCGGGTATTATTGGCCAACCATGCAAGCGGTCTGAGACGATCTAGTAATGAGATGTAGGTCATGCCAGGTGCATGATAATTTGTTTCACCAACCAACCCGAACATGATTCTTGGTTTCTCCTTGGCCGCTTTTATCGGTGGGGCGCGGATCTGGTTGGACCCTTCCCGAGCTCGGGTAACCTACGATACTAGTCGTGGCCATCGATTACTTTACTAGGTGGGTAGAAGGTCAAGCCTTGACCACTATCACTGGGAAAGCAATACGAAATTTTTATGGAAGAATATTATATCATCGTTTTGGAATACCCAAGATCCTGGTGTCGGACAATGGAACATAATTTGAAGATAGGCGGTCAAGTCATGGTGTGCCGGTGGGTATAGTCCAACATTTCACCTCTGTCTGGTACCCTCAAGCCAGCGGCCAGGTGGAGCAAACAACAGCGGCTCGAGGTTGGGTTGAAAAGAGGTTGGAAGAAGAGGGACAAGCATGGGTCGAGCATTTGCCTAACGTTCTTTGGGCATCTGAGCGACTCCAAATTCGGCTCTTGGGGAAACTCCTTTGCCTTAGCTTATGGTTGTGAAGCGGTCATTCCCGGTGAAGTGGGACTCCCTTCTCAAGGGTGAGCTCATGCATGCAAGTGCGACCAGGATACCGAGCTCGGACATGCCAAGGATAATTTGGAAGAAGCTAGGGAAGTAGCCTACATCCGGATGGCAAAATACAAGCAAAAGATATCCCAAAGTATTACAACTCTAAAGTCAAGCATTCATACTTGAGGAAGGAGACTTGGTATTGAGGAAAACGAGGTCGACAAGCAAATTCCCCCAGGGAAGCTTAACCCGAAGCTAGGAAGGTCCGTCTGCAGAGTAGTAAAGGTTCATGGCAAAGGTGCTTACTAACTGCTGGCGACGCGTAGTGACAGACCATACCGAGAAAATTTGGAATGCTAGCAACCTTAGGAAGTTTTATGTCTAAGATGAATCCAGGCTTGATTCTATCTTTTCATTTTATGCTGTCTTTTTTCAATAAAAGTGTTATCAAACACCTTTGAGTTCTAATAAAATATATGTTTCTTTCATGTTATAAAGTATTATGATGTGTACTGTGATTATTTTTTATTAAGCGAGAGTCTGCAGTCGGACGAAAGCTTGAATACCACAAGCTTCCCGAGTCCTCAAGTCAGGACAGGGTTTTAACTGAGTCAGGTCATACTCAGAAGGTTTGCAAAAGTCAAACCTCCTCAGTCTGCAGGTCAGGCCAGAATTTAACTGAGTCCTGCAGGTCAGACTCAGAAAGCTTGAATACCATAAGCTTCCCGAGTCCTCAAGTCAGGACAGGATTTTAACTGAGTCAGGTCATACTCAGAAGGTTTGCAAAAGTCAAACCTCCTCAGTCTGCAGGTCAGGCAAGAATTTAACTGAGTCCTGCAGGTCAGACTCAGAAAGCTTGAATACCACAAGCTTCTCGAGTCCTCAAGTCAGGACAGGATTTTAACTGAGTCAGGTCATACTCAGAAGGTTTGCAAAAGTCAAACCTCCTAAGTCTGCAGGTCAGGCCAGAATTTAACTGAGTCCTGCAGGTCAGACTCAGAAAGCTTGAATACCACAAGCTTCCCGAGTCCTCGAGCCGGGATGGGGCTTTAAGCGAGTCAGTTATACTCGGAAGGTTTGCAAAAGTCAAACCTCCTAAGTGCAGTCAGGCGAGAATTTAATCAAGACTTAGTATGTCATCCTAACTATCGGTAATGCATGCCATACTTGGGGGAAATAGGGGACATCTATAAGGCAGAATGCACTAAGCACAAAATAAACCAAGTAAATTCAAAGTACAAAATACAGGCAGGGAGGCACCATAAAGTATGAAATAAAGTCTGAAACTTGGATAACAAAAATTTCAAAGTTTTCAAAAAAAAACGCATTAACAAGGATAAACACTCAGTGCGGAAACAATCAGTGCGGGTCCTGGAGCCTGCTCTGACGAAGATGGGTTTGGACCAAAGACTTTGAGAAGCGGGACGGCGTCGGCATACTTTGACCGATGTCTTCACACGCCTGAACTCTCTCAAACGATCGTCATAGATCGACTGCTTCTTCTTTGTACATAGGCGGTAATGTCTAAGGTGCGAAAGAACCGGCTCGAGTATTTGTTCTTTTGCCTCGTCCACACCGATCGTGTACCCATCTTTGCATGATGAGGGTTCAGTGAAGACCTTGAGCTCAAGTAGATGATCGGAAGACTTGTACTCATGCACAACTCGGGCATCCCGGAAGCGAGAAGAGACGCTTTCCAAAGTAGTGAGCTCAGCCGGACCTTGGCGGCGCTGCCCGAGCTCGAGTTCTCCGCCACGTACTCGTCGTGTTTGGCCTGGAGTTGGCGAGTGCACGGCCCTAGTCTCGACCGATTCGCTTCTTCAGGGCGCGATCTCGATCTTTAGTCTTGGAGGCTTCTCATGCCTATCACGTGCAGCCGGAGCTCTCGATCGTCCCTCGTAAAGCCTCCTTACTCGGCTGCAGATTCGGCAAAGCGGTCAGAATTCACGACCGACTGGGCACCCTGGAAAAGACGAAGGAAAGGTAAGAAGAAACAATATGCATAGGAATAGGCGACATGTGTACACTAGAGCTTACCACAGGCGAGAGGTCCTCGATCGGCACTCATACAATCGGTTGTGTCCAGGGAAGTTTGCTCTCGGGAGAGTCCTCAGCGGTCTCATGGTGCGTCGACCCGCTTTCCTTTTCTTAGATCGACCCTTCCGAGTCGAAGAAGAGGCTATCTTCTTCTTCCGGTGGGCTCGATCACATCCTCTCTCTGGCCTCACGATCTTCATCCACATCTATCTCTCTGCTTCCCCGGATGAGTCGTGCTGGTTGCTCGGATAGGAGATGGGTGAGGTGGGGGTCGGGGCGGTCCCAGCTGACTCGGAGAGGCTCGGTGTATGTGCTCCTCTTTGCTCGGCCAGCTCCGGGATAGGCTCGTCGGTGTTAACAAAGGAACGCTTCATCATTCACGTCCTCCAAGAGATCGACAAAGGAAGACACCGCCAATGTAAATAATAAGAAATGTTAGAGGATGTTTTATAAATAGCAAAATACGATAAGAGCATGGACTTTAAAGTCCTACCACATCTTGTACTCTTCCTTGGTTAACTCCTTGTAGGGGTTAGGGCCCATGATGAGCAAGCTGGCGGCGAGAATCAACTCAGAAGAATACTTTTCCTCTCGATATAAACCCCACTTTTGCGAATGTCGTCTCAGCGTTTTCGATCCACGTCGGTTGGTCGCGGATCATTGTCGAGGTCAGAGGAGTTCCACCGCCTAGGTTCCGAGCCACCTCCGGACATATGAAGAAGAATCTGGTCTTCCAACCTTTGTACGAGGTATCTCCGGCTCCGTAAATTGCACGTCAGGCATAAAGTCCCCGGCGAGGAAGCAATAGTACCCGGCTGCCAGGCACTTGTTTTGCGTTGAAAAAACAAATCGAAATGTTTGAACTTTGAAGGGATGCGAGCACATCTACACCAAATGGCAAAACCCACTATTGCCCCTTATACCGTTGGGCACGATCTGGGCCAACCCTAGGTTGTAATGCTCGGAGACCAGACAAAATGGCGGACGAGATAGAAACCGTAAACCACATAAAAGCGCTCCACATACCTGCAGTATGATACCCGGCCGGAGCTTGATAAGCATAAACACCGGGAGCAGGATAATGGGTTTGAAAAGTGGATTTGTTAGGTTGTATTGTTTACGATGCGGGTCAAATCTGTGGGAGTTATTTTGGTATCGATGCCATGGCGGGCCTTTGTGATTTGAGCCATAAAAGCTTTAAGGAAAGGACAAACCTGAAGATGAGGAAGAAGGGAGGATTGAAAAAAGAAAGAACAGGTCTCTCAGTATCGACCCTGGTAGTGGTAATTTCTCCTTCTAATTCCGGCTCCGATTCAAACAACGCCTCGATGGAACTATCAGTAAGAATTATAGGTTCGTTCATTAACAACGGAAAAGACTTAGAGAAACAAGAGAAGAAAGAAAACTTACTTGAGAAATTGAAGGAGTGGAAGAATAGAATGGCAACCGTCCCGACTTCACACTTGATTTAAGGAGTAACGTCTGAAAGGATTGATGAGACTAGGAGTTATAAAACCCCAAAAGAAGTCCTGGGATTAACCGCCCCATTATTGCGTCACGACGCTTCGTTTCACGCACTTAATACGGCAGTCTAAACGGTAGCAAGGACACGTGTCATGGTAAGCATATTACGTTGAGACGTCCGAGCTGATCTCAGGTCTACCCAGCTCCTATGCAGTCTGGCCAGACCTGGGGGGCTTATGACGATGGTGGAAATGGACCTGACTACGTGTCATTCTTATAACCTCCCAAGATTGAGAGAGAAAGATAAGAAGGAAGCATTTAGGGCCAAGAGCCCACACCAGTAAAACCTTACCCCAGGAGGGAAGTCTGTGCATGACCTTCCCGACTACCGCGATCTGATCGCGGCTCGGTCTAGTCTGGAGGCGGGATACGCGGCTCAGTCGAGGTGGCTTTGAGAGAGCCCGTCGAAGGCCCGGTGGCTCTTTCCTTAAGTGATAAATAACACATGTGCCTATATTAGAGGAGAATCCCTGGATTACCGTAAGGAAATCCCATAATTCGAATATAACCATAATTATCTTTTGTGAGAGATAAACACGTAATGATCCTTAGGGTTTAAGGATTATACGACTTGTTTAACAAGAAAAGGGTGAGGCGCCTCTATATAAACAACCACTGGAACTACGAATGACTTGATTCCAATTTAGCTATTGGATACGTAGGCAACTTGAGAGAAGTTAACTCTCGAGGCTCGAGTCTTAATCACACAAAATCACCATCCCATTATCTCTGTTCTTGTTTGAATCGTCCTAGAGGTTATTTGGATCCCTAGGTGATATTCGACATCATCAGGGGGAAAAAAAGAAAAGAAAAAAAAAGCATTGAACACACAATTCTTCATATGTGGGCTGCATGAGTGATGGAAGAGATGAGGAAGGGTGTTTTGATTAATGATTTTATGTCATCTCAAGGTGAAGATGGCTTCCCACACAGAGGTGAGTAAATGTTTACAGACGCAAATGTTTGAGGCATCAAAAGAGGCCTATATAGCCGTTACAGACAGTCGCAGGTTTTAGCGCTAATGTGGACGATAAAAATAGTGAGGAAAAAAGTTACAATTAATAAATAAATAAATAAAAAGAAGGATGACTATCATTCAGACCAAGAGGCAACACTAACAGAAAAGATCTTACTGAGAGACGCAACTAATGAAAAGCTTGGATCTTAAGGCCCGTCGATAGAAAGGAGTATAATATGGTTCGAGCGGGGTCATAAAAATTAGCAACACCAGACCCCTGATGAGGGCATACTGGTCCAAGTATCTGCTACTGCAGTCAACTCATTTCTCCTCTTACGACCTAAATAGGGTTTGTCCAAAACTCCTCCCTCTCTCTTGATCAAACTGTTTGTTTTATGGATGGATGCTTGGAGATAAGGAATGTCACAGTTGTTAAAATGAAAAAACTGAGGCTTTTGCTGAGCTCACTAACCATGTGCATACAGATCATTTGCTTTCATATACATGTGAACAGAAACACGGTATCATTTGTTATGACTCTCTGCTCTCTAACGGTTATATGAAATTACGAACAGCTCTTTGATAATCAATAGACTTACATATAAGTTTAGCATTATGCAACACTCATTGGCCCTTGATTCGAAGGTGAGAGGATACTCTTGTGTTCCCTAACATCTCTACATAGGATGATCAATATTCAGAAATGTTGGAAAGGTATTCCAAGCGATCCCTTTTCGCCTTGGCATCGCCAAGCGCTTTAACAACTATGATGTCAATATTATCAACAAGTTCCAAGCATAGGCAATGAACTACCGCCTATAATCCAATAAACTGGATTACTTCAGGAGATATTACCGTAGCAAAATAAAACATATAACAAGCATTTGATAGAACAAATCCAAAGTCCACAGAGAAAGGAGAGAGTGAGAGATGATCCAACCTTGGGAATGCGCTCAGGGTTAGGGAACTGCAGACTTTGAGCATAAAGAATCTGCCGTTGAGTCATCAGCATATTTTTCTCCTTAAGCAAAACATACCACAGCTTATGAAGATCATCCCAGGATTTAAGGCGCAATTCACTAGCCTTCCAACTCCTACCTAAATGAAAATGTTTCAGCATTTACTTCTAACGACAAGAAAGTGAAATCAGGTAATCAATAAGGAAAAGAGAAAAACTTGAAAAACCCCGAAAACAGCTAAAGACCAATGAAAGTATACGATAAATACAAAAGAATAGGAAAGAGAACAGATGGGAGAAAAAATTGCATAATGGCCCAACTATTCAACACACAAACATATGATTCACTAAGCATATCTTGCAGGCATATGTTTAAGCTCATATAATTGCACTAACTGTTACATCAAAGATACGTCAGTATTGAAAACCACAAGATGCAAACGAGGATTAGAATGATGAAATCAGGTTGAAAGTTTACCAATTATACATCACAACAGTAAACTTTCGTATTCATACACCACTTTTGCTAATGCTTTATCCGAAAAGCATTTTGAATCTTTTGTACCCCAACACTGAATAGAAATACTGTTGGGATTCAACTCTTTCAGCAGGTACGTTTCGCTCTTTTGTTCCAACGATCATCCCCAATTTTTTCTCATTAAGTAATATTCAAATCCACAGTTCCATCTCTAATTACTATTCCACAAAAACGAAAGCCTAAAAGCTGACCATTTGGATGAAATGCAGGACAAAATCATAAATAAACCTAAAGCAAGCATACAAAGTAATCCAAATCACAAAACCGCAAAACGTTTAGCATAAACTAAAAGGCAACGCCTTTACCATAAACAACAGGTTTATCATCCTCTTGAGATCTGTCAGCCTCAAAAAACTCCTCCACAGGGTTCTGTATAGTTCTAACTGTAGAAGTAGTAGCTGCCGCAGATGCTGATGCTGAAGCTTCAGCTTTTGCTGCTGCAAAAAGTGTCCTCCCGAAAGCTCTAAACACAGACATGCTTCTTCCAAATAGATTGCTGAAACATCAGTACAAGGAAACGCTATCATTCAGCCAAAGAAATCGAAGACACAAAGCAAATTATGCACCAAATTTAAAGTCAATTAAACAAGAATGAAATTATAAGTCGGAGCAGAAAAATAGGTAGCTGGTGACTAGAAATTGAGTTTTCGTGTTGATAAAAAGAAATTTGAACAATGATAACTAAATGAATTCCAAGATAGATACTTACGGGGACAAGAGGGGAATGGTTAGCCGTTAGCAGCGTCGCCGATGAAAGGACAGGACGGTGGTGGTGGTGGTGGTGCGGCGGCGGAGTATGGAATAGTATGCAACAGCTATGGGGAAAGAAAATGAGCTCTTTTTTCCCTAAATCATGCGCAGCAGGATGTCAACGATTCGATCCGAATCAAGTATTTAACTATCGAGTTGAATAATTTTTTGAAACAATGACACTTGAACTCGGTTTGATATCGTTTGAATAGAAAAAAATTGTTTGAGATAGATTCGATAACATATTAATCATGCTCGAATTCAGCTCGATTATACTCTAAATAATCGATAATTTCAAACTCGAGCTCGAGCTCGAGCAGCTCATAAATATAAATGCTAAGATATGCAAATAAAATATTAAATCAAGCAGCAGGATAATAAGATATTATTATATATTTTAAAATAATATAAAAATGCTCGATAAGACTTGCGAGAATGTCGAGTCAAGTATTAAATTGCTCGAGGTCGGCTCATTAATTAAGATGAGCTGCTCGAATTCGACTCGAGTTTGATTAAAACCGTATTCGAGCGAGCATTTAACGAGCTGAGCGTTGAGCGACTCGGATCGTTTACACACAAGAACCGGTTTCAAACCTAACCCGATCCGCTTTCTCATGCATAACTATGACACAGTGTTACAAGATATCTTATAATACAATCGTTCTATTAGCATTATATCAATTGTCATGACTCATAATACATGGTAACACTATATCAAGTAACACTTTATACAACATTTTTACAACTGTTGTATTAAGAAACTATTCATTTGTGAAAATCAATTTACAGAACGAACCGGATTATTTCATTATAAGATCGATGAATCAATATTTCATTTGATTTAGACACGTTTGTTTGAATTGAATTTAATTCAACTCAAACGTTAAACGAGTACAAGCAAACTTGAATACCTAATACACATGTATATACATACATGCATGTACTTTGTACTATATTATATATGATTTTTTATTTATTTAACATTGTCAAAGTTAATGTAGACTACGCATGCATGTATTTTATTTTATTTTTTATGGTAAATCGCAATCGGCGAAACAAACACGAATTACATTAGATGAACCCCAATCTTTATAACCAACAAGATTTTAGACCTTCCCTAGCAAGAATAAATGGTGGTATATTACTCAATCTTTTGACAAAAAAAAAGAAATAAAAGGTATGCAAGCTTTCAAGTGATCTTCAATAATACTTCCCAAAGACGACAAGTCCTCAGATTGGTTTGTAAGGCGTTGGTGGATAGTGAGAGAGTCTCCTTCTATGATAACGCGAAAGAACCCCCAAGTAAGGGCATACGTCAATGCATGATACACTGCTAAGGCCTCTCCAATTAAAACTTCATAGTTCCCTTCTAATTTTTTTTAGAGAAGCTCCGGATGATTTTCCCTTGATTGTTGCAAAGAATTCCACCGAACAACCGCCGAAGAATCACTTAAAGCTGCGTCGACATTGAACTTAAGAGAGTCTCGTGACGGATGTGACCATTTAAGAGCCAGAGGAGGGCTCTTGATAACCAGTTGTTGTTTTGTGGCATGGTAATATTCTTCTGCTCCGCCCCAGCACGTATCAAAATGGATTCAGTGGCCACATCTTCTGCCTGAAAGAGATAGGCATTTCTAGCCTTCCATATATTCCATAATAGATATATCACATTAACTAATTTCATTTCATCATTTAAATAAAGCATCTCCGCCGTAAAAGAGTGCATGCATGTATGAGTTAATATGTCTTTATATCAATATCATGTTGGGTATCATTTTTTGACATTCCAATTTCCAAACATGAATTTTTACGGCAGTAGTTAATAGCAATACATTGAATCTACTTGACATTAAGTGGACATAAAGATGGGGTTCAACCGCTAAAAAATCGAATTTATGCTTAAAACATTCGACTTTATAGAAGAAGTCTAAAGTCGAATGTCCACTTTTGAGTTTTGACCGGTGTCAAAATAAATCTAGCTCGAAGTGTGGTATCACAGAACATTGATTTCATAATATGCATGATTAAATACCAGTTCTACTGCAAAGTTAAGTTAATCCATTGAAAAAAGATCCTACAAACCGGGATATTCTTACCCGGGAAGTCCCCGTGTGCACCAAGTTGTAAGACATGTGTATGTGTGCAAGAAGACAAATACTACTTTGTCTTCTTATACACATCTTACATCCAACGGATCGGTACACACGTGAAGAATGCGGGAAAGAATTTCCCAAACAAACCCACATTTGTCAAGTCACATCTTACACACACACACACACACTCTAAAGTCTCAATAATTTATAATACGAGACCCACTAATCAACAAAGGACTCAGATGCCCCTAACATTCTTGGCACAGAAAATGACATATTCACATTACTAAAGAACCCACCACTGCTTTGTATCTGCCTATTCAAATTCTAACATAATTAACCCAAAATGTGATCAGATTCAGAGGCATAAATCTTCTTCCTGCAAGCTTTTTGGACACTCTTCAGATTCGGTTGTAAACCGCGGCTTTTTCGCAACATGTTCCTCATCTGAATCATCACTGTTTATAGATCTTCTCTGATCAACGTTGTTGCAATCGTGTGAATCTTCAAGAATATTTTTCTCGCAAGCTCCGGATGACGAATTTAGTTTCTCACTTTGATCAAGTCCTTGTACAGAATAGTCAGATTCTGCAACCGCTGCCATTTCATTCTCTTCAATAATCTGCTTTGTTGTCTGATGTAATTCATCATTGAAACCCAATTCCTGATTATCTTGACATGTTTCATCTTTAGGTACTACTTCTAATGCATTGTCGCCGTTGCAAATAGATGTTGTTATAGGAACCGATGATGAATCAAGGTTGTTACAAAGAGTTGGATCAAGACACATTTCTTGGTCCCAAGAAACCACCTCTTCTGTGATGAATTGTCTGGAAGGACTAGTAAATTCATGGGCTTCTGTCTTTACTGTCACTGAATTATGGAAACCATTTTCCTTTGATTCCAAATAGTCATATGTACCACAGGTTTCCTGAAAAAACTAGACATTCTTCAGCCAATTGACACCGACCACGATCATAACAAGGAAAAAGGAACGTTTGCGTCACCACACGTACTTGACCTTTCAAAAGTCGATTATATGGTGGGTGTAAGTGTTTTGAGAATGATTCTATGGTTTTATAATCTACTTTTAAAAGGCTGAACGTGTGTGATGCCGTAATAGTGTGGTGCCACCGTAAGCTTGATGTCATGTCACTGACAATCCCCAATATAACTCGTGGAAACTTTAAGAAGACAAGAGAGCCGACATATGAAATAAATCTTAACGCCAAAAGTGTAAAATACCCTTTGACTATCATTAATGCGATAGTTGTAAAGTGATGACATGTGGTTGTCATGATGATAAACTAGGGGTAAGACGAAATGAAGCTATGACCATTGCCACAAATGATGCAAATAATTACAAAGATGCCCCAGAAAGGTATGAGTGAATTACCTGTACTGAGACAACGGTGTTTCCAAACTCATTGAAAGATGATGTACGATCAAACGTATGATATTGAACGTCAACCGATGATTGTGCAGGCAATCCAGGATCGTTAAAAAAGTCTCCAGCAGATACACCTGACTGGTTAGTACAAAGAGAGCCGCCTAAAGAAGCGGGAAAGACAGCCATCTCAACTTTCTCTTCAGCTTGAGAACAAGTTAAATCCCTATTACAACCCTCCTTTCCCTGACCAAAGCTCGACGTAAGAAACTCTAGAGCATTTTCCGGCTTATTCGTGTTTGAGGCGATGACCTTGTTAGCTGGAACAATTTCTTGAGATTGATTTTCAAGGAGATTATGAATCAAATTCTGAATAGCACGTCTTTTAACGGAAGGTTCGGCAGATGGAAACCAGTCTGCATTGAGCTGCAAAACGAGAGAGGACAGTAAAATACTACACATTTTAAGTATATGTTAAGTTCTACATAATGGAATGTGCTCAAGATCTGGCACGACACGTTTTTTTGCTCGGAAACCCTTGTCCTTACACATACATGACTTGCAAAAGACATACGACGAGCAAAACTGATATAGTGGCTGGGCTATATTAGTGGTTATATGTGGAGCATAAATATGACACGTAAACAAAAGCAACAGCTATATGAAAGCAAATGATCACTTACGAACTTGTTTAACTTAGATATCTTAAAAGGATTGATGCCAACAGGATCTTCCTCCAAGAAAAGCTCTACATAATGGAGTAAAAAGAGCCCACAATCATAAGAATTTTGCTGCTGCGGAAGCTGCAAAATGAAAAAAAATACATAAATAAACTTGAAGTAAGCTTGATTCGTAATGCCAATGAAAGAAAAAAGCTTGAAGGCAGCAGTATCTGTAAGAATCTTCTTACAAACAAAAATAGCAAACAAGCAAGTTTTTTGTCTCCAAAAGAATCTAGGTGAAATGTCAATCTTTCAAAAATTACCTCAAGTGAGACAAAACGCAGATTGGAAAACTTTGAGGCGACATCTTCAGATGTTTCTTTTTGCCTCTCTTTCCACTCCTCCAAAAGGTAACTGCCATTCCAGGTTAACTTCTTAGACCAACATATAAACACTCATCCTAACCAGGCAAGGTTGGAAAATACACAAACAAATTACTTTACCACAATTACAATAATCGTCATTTAAAGCTGTGGCATACAGGTTAAGAAAGCAACAAGATAGCACGACATTCAGGATGAGAAAGACCAAAAGACTTTGGCAATTTTTATAGAAGAAATAATATGAAGGTTGGGTGGGTAACAAAGAGCAAGCATTAAAAAGGAAACAAATAAAAAAAATAAAATAATATATATATATATATATATTTTGCAGTTTAAGGTGACATAATTCCTAACAGTATACATATATTGGCAGAAATTTGCCTGGAGAGGTACTGGTTAGCAAGTCAAGATATTTATTTTTATTAAAGAGAAAAAAACCTATCAAAAGAACCATAACATAAATTGTTGCTTCAACAGTTTATGTCCGTCTTGACGTCAATATCCAATGACGCCGTTGTCAAACTCAGAGCTAAAAATACTTAAGTTATGCAATCCGCACCGCACGTGTCTATCCACTTTTTTTTTAGTGTGAATCCCACAAATAGTTCGTACTTTTAGTAAATAGACAAACATTTCATTTACACATTGAAAAATACCCTAGCTTAAGCCCATTTATAGTAGTGTATATAATTTCAAGTGCATACAAACTAATGTGTCCCGAATAAGTACCATATTTTTTAGTAAAACACAAAGGTATAATGTTTTGATTTCTGGACACCTACATACCTCCTTATACGACATTCAAGGTCCAAATGAGTTCCTCGAATAGAGTCCATATGTAGTATGCATGGCACCTTAGCCAACTTCCCCATGTCAGTGTCTAGACACCAAAGAAAAACAAGAATAAGGGCATTTATAGAGAGAGTAAAAATGCACAACCAGATTTTAAAAAATGGCTTGGAGAACAGCACGTGAATATACATAACTTGCCTGTAAATGTGGAGATTTCACCAGGATGGCATATTACAATAAGGCTCCAGTGGTAGCTGTATAAGATATAAAATGTAACTAGATTAACCTAATTTTGATTATTACAAAAATAAACTACAAAAGATGCTTTTGGGTTCACATCTTACTGGTTATTAATAGGAACAAAGACAAAGTCCTTTTCGAAAAGGTTCACTTTTCTTGTCCACTTGCGCACACGAAGAAAAGCAGCCCTTCCATCGAAAGAACTAGTTGGATATTTTTCCAAGTCACCCAGTTTACGAAAAAAGAAACTGTTGAAGAAGTGGAATCTTTGCCGCATGTCGGGTGGAATTTGATCCTTCAAGTACCTGCCAAGCAGTAAGCATGAAGACCTGTCTTGAGACAAACAATCAAATGGATAGCAAAATGAAAATAGAGCGAAGACCACTTCAAAGGAGAAAAGATAAGCAGATTCCTTCCCCTGCTCTCGACTCTTTACGGGCACAATATATCCAAGAAAAGTAAAAGAGAAATTATCTTTTAAAAAGTGACTAGTGCTACTCCGTTTTAAATAACAAATGAAAACAAAATAACCAAATCCGACTAGCTAAAAACATTATCAAGGTGCATGATAGTTGATTCCAAAACTAAAAACGAAATACACTTACTTTATATAAAAATCGATGATAGTGTCATTGACGAATGTATCAGGTTCTAATAAATCAACATCCCTCTTACTCATCGAGACAGCATCAGGATCCCCTTCTGGGTAAATAAAATCTTCAAAAGGATTGAAACTGCAATATTAACGGGACAAAAGTGAGAATTGGTCAAAAGAAATCATGAGAATGCCAATGTACCAAGTATTCTTTAGCAAAGATGCTAAATCTACATCATAAATATGGTTATCGTGAAATAATATCTCAGCAAAACCACGAAAATCCAAGGTAGCTTCAAGTTACATTGAAACAAAACTTCTTAAAATAAGTTCATCAAAACATTCCGCTCACCTGGGAATGTAGCTAGTAGGGAAAGTCATATCATCATACTCATCAAGCCCAGTGCTGTAGGACAGGACAAAGATCCAAACCCATTGTCAATATGCTTTAGGTATTCAAAGATGCTCCACACAGAAATTAAAGTCAAAGAAACATAGGAATGTGCATTATTGAGGCAAATAAAGAAACAACTTGACAGTCTTCACATCTAAAGTATATAAGCAAACCAATAAGAACAATGGCCATCCAGAGCCAAACTGGAAGAACATTTTCAGCTCCTATTATAGATAATCACATGCTATCCATCCACTCTGTTTTCAGATAAAACTCGACGATAATATTTTTTTAAACAAAATCAAGAGTGTGCCATCATCATTAAAAAACAGTTCTAAAGACTGAACAAGAAGCACGCACTCGATAGCGGAAGTCCATACTGCGTCATATTTTGGATTCAAAGATAAAATGTCCCCCTTTTTATCAATCCAGCTAATGTCGGTAGCAGCAAACCTCAACTCCTTGATGTCTGAATGCAGGAAACACATAATTCAAGGACTGTCAGGAGATAGAAGTCAGCAGAAATTTTTTTAGGGGGAGGGGGGGGACTTGAACATGCTTATAATTGTCAACTATTTCTTTTAAACTCAAGTATTTCAGCCATTACAAAAGAGAGAGATGTTTCTTTTCTTCTGCCAAACTTTGGGACTTTACAGAAGTACTTCCCCAGTTTTTAATGTTGGATGATACTGGAGAATTGTCATCCCCAGAAAAGGGTACATTATTCATAGAATAATATTCCACACACACACATATATATGCAAACCAGAGGAGCCCTCATCATTTGTGTGTGAAAGTTTGGTAACATGAAATGCTGAGTAAAGAAAAATCCTACATGAAATTAACCATCATCAAAACAAAAAGGAAAAAAGGCTCAATCATGATCGTTAACAAGAGTTTGCACTGTATCAATAAAATAAAAAAATAAAAAAATAAATAAAACACGAGTTCGCACAAGTATGTTAACCTGAAATGCTTTGATATCTTTCCGTTTCTACTGATCCTTCAGAAATGACCCGGATCTTAACCATGGCCGTCTGTGTCTGAATGTGTAGATAGACAAATTTGCCACCACTTCAAAAACTCATGCATCTTAAAAGGCAGTTTTAGAAAGAAGAAAAATTAAGAGGGATAGTTCAGCATACCCTTTCAACCCACATAGACTCAATACTAACAATGTCATCTAGTTTTAACTGAACGTCAAAGTCATCTCGGTCAGTGGAAACATCTAAGCCTTTAGCTTCAACACTATTTTCTGAAAATATCACTAGTGCATTTCTAGCATAAATGTGGTTGAAGATAATAAAATCTGGAAATAAATCAACTTGATCTACTTCCTCATCCTGCAAATTTAAAGAAAATCATGGTTAGGAAAAAGACAAATATATTTTGAACAATGAATTTAAGAAAAAAGACGGAGCGGGTTGGTTGGATTAATTAAAACATACCATATCGATCACAAAGTTTTTTGGAACAAATATAACGCTCAGAAGAAATGATCAAGAAATCTAATAGAGTTGTTTGTGTATGGAAAAGAGGTAACCAATCAATTTTCCCATCCTTAAGTTGTGAGTAAGAATGACAATATACCATATTGATCATAAAGTTTTTTTGAAACAAATATAATGCTCAAAAGAAATGATCTAAGAATCTAGAGCTGTTTGTACATGGAATACAGATAACCAATCAATTTTTCCATCCTTAAATTGTGGGAATATGTAGTTAAAGTCTGAATACCTAAAACCAGTCTTACATGTTCCTAAGTCCCAACCTAAATTGTAACTAGATGCATGTAAAACCTAGTTACAGAGATGAATAATAGACACCTACTTGACATTGCAAGGTCACTCATGTTTGCTAAGCATATGTATCTAAATTTGACAGCAACTTACCCATTTAACAGGACAGGATACTTTCTAGGGTCTTGAACTTCCAAGCACCCGGTCCAGTCCTCCAAAACTCATTTCTTCACACTCTCGTTTTGACAAAATTTCCTTTTGAAATCATTGGATGTTCTGTATCTGCTCCTATTCATTCACACCATCATCATGGGAGTAAAATTGATCCTAGAACACTAATTGCGCCTTTCTTGGCTATTCTTCTAATCATAAGTTCATAACGGCTACATATTCATTCACACCACGGGAGCAAAACTGATCCTGGAACACTAAATTGTGTAATCTTGGCTATTCTTCTAACCATAAAAGCTACAATGCTACTCTCCTGTCACCAGACATTTCTATAGGACGGGAGTTGCTCTCCTGTCACTAGAAATTTCTATAGCACGGGAGTTATCTTATTTGAGCACCAACTTTATTACAACTCTGATTTTCAGAGAAGTAGACGATTACCCAAACTAATGATATTCTAGGGTACACCAAATGACCAGTTGAAGTCCCCAAACAGATAGTCCTAAACTAAACTCCAAATGTGGCATGGTAAGACCACTACCGAGACTGTTATTTTCTTAAAGGCATAGTTCATGCATTCTGTAATGGATGGCGAGAACTTCAAAGTAATTTTGAAGATTTGGGAATTTAAGTAAAATGATCATTATCATTCCTTGGTGTTGGTGTATAGGTACTGAGGTTGATCATTCTCATTCCCTCACCCTTATTTTTTCCCTCACAGTACTACACAAAAGACGGTTTAAACCAAACAATAGCTCAACTAAAAATTTTATCACTGAAACAAAACACCTCCTATCCAAACGAACCATGGTCTCCATGCTCTCTCACATCTGAAGCGTTAAAGAAGCCACCGTTTCACATTCCCTTCAACAAGATTAACTAAGCTATTAGTAATATGAAACAAGTCACATTTCTTGGGCACCGAAATTGTCTTTTTTTTCTTTGAGCATGAAAAACGACAGGCATGTTGCTACTCAAAGTTATCATAAGATATGATGACCATGTAAACTACAAATTATACTACCAAGTAACACTTACAAGTTACAACTAAATCAAAAAGTCATGCATTAGAATATCTCTTAAGGACATAGAATACGGAATGTTTGCTCGCATAAGAAGCCCTCAAAGAAGTAGTTCAAATCGCCAAACAAATATCCACAACATGCATAAGCAAGATTAGATTTAAAAACTTGTTCGGGGAATAAATATGGAAAACAAGCAGATTTAAAAGCTAATTCAGTCCGGAAATTAATAGCATCAAGCTAAATATTACCGTTTTCAAGCTGTCCATGCTATGATCTGAAATATCCTCTGAAGAAGCTGAAACACAAATGTTAAGAATACTGTCATAACATCCCATGATATCATTGATAAAAAATTATCAGACATCATTAAAACAGGAAAAAAGAGAGGAAATTGCAACGGTGGAGATCTTACCAGCAGAATCCAGTGGAGACACAGGACTCAAGCTTTCGCCATTATCAACCAATTCCTCCTGCAGCATTTCCACTTAGAATTAATATCACTGAGGCCTAATTAACAAGATTCTGTGCATGTGAAACAAATTGAACTGTCAAAAGTATATTTCAAATACACTGGGATACTCCTCCACAAGTTCCGCTTCAGTTTCCGTTTCTGAGCTTGAACTACCGTCCGAATCCCCGAAAATCCCCCCGTTTCCCACACTTTCAGGCTCTGTAAACCTACTATCGTCCACGAATTGCGCTTCAGCAACTCCATTTACAGATTCAATCACCGAAGCTCCTTCCAAGTTTTCCATCACTCAAGCACTCTTCCCCTAATTTATCAAACAAACCAAAAACGAAAACAACATGATTAACCTCGAAACAACAACTGCATTATCACCATTTCGCAAAATCACATCATAAATCACCGAACATATACAAAAATCCAACTATTTACGGAATAAAACAAATAATAATAAGCATATAATCAGCTTTCAGTATCCAAACATCCATTTCAGCAAAAAAATTAAGTTAAAAACACCAACCTTAAATGCTAAAAAAAAAAGGCCTCACGCATAAAATACTGAACGGAAAAACAAAAAACCAAACTAAAGCTACGAATCAACTCGAAGCTCAACGAAAAAAACGAGCGAAAAGAATGAGAAAACGGAGAGAAATCAACTGAATCGGTGAAATACCTAGCGGCGAAGAAACGAGCAAAAGTCCGACAGTCAAAAGACGGAGAGGAGCGAGAAAAATCACACACTCGATCGAGGAGAGAGAAAATCAGATGAAAAACCAAGGAGAAAATCTGACCGTCGATGACCTTTTGAAATGCTTCAAGGCTTACATATTGACTGTCGGATCAATTGGATAATAAGGTATGTATACATTTTGTACTTATCATTAGATAAGAAATATTTGTATATATGTGATTATGTCTCAATTTGTAAAAAATGTTTTTACGAGGCATCCCAACTATGCGAAATTGTCAATAAGGCATCGGCCCAATGATTAGTGTTGTGGTCCTTAACCTACAGGTAGTGGGTTTGAGTCCCGATAAGGATAAAAAAATGTGTGTATGTGTTTCTTTCGTATCTGAAAAAAAAAAAAAAAAAAAAAAAAAAAAAACTAAGCGGATTTGGGAATGACAAAGACACTTAAACATGTTGTAGCCATAGGTATTCATCGAATTTGTCTCGTAATTCTTTTACTTAGTTTTTGTTTTGATAGAATTAGATTTACTTTATTTTCTGATCTCATGTTCGAAAAGGGTTAAGATGGAAGACACGACGAGAAAAAAAAAGTGAATTCAGTGATACTCTGAAAATAAAGTATTTTTCAAGTATGATTTTCTTAATTCACATGTCGGGATTGCATATACAGCTGAAAATCGCAACAAAAACTTACTTAGGATAGACGATCACGAAATAAAGACAAAAAAAGTCGGTTAGATGGACAATCATGGTGCTAATCAAAGAAAGATTCCTAGACACGCGGATCCGAAAATGGATCTTTATTAAATGCGTAGTTAAAATTCAAAAATTACAAAACAAAACATGCAATAATCTTCGGAAGGTGATATGGAGGAGAATGCGAATAATTTTGACGTCCAAAAGAGTTTTCCGAAATATAGGCCTCGATGAAAATAAAGTAGAATATTATGAACAAAATCTTAAAGAGTGCTAAAATCACCATCATTTTCATGTAATCGCAATCAATGTCAAGTCTGACAACTCGACATCAAACTCCTCCATATATCTGATGAAACGCCGATAAATGAATGTTCGATAAATGAATAACTCGTCGAATGAATAATTTTCTCCTGGCTAAAACTTGTGAAAAGGGCTAAATGAATAACCTCATTAAATGCATTAACGAATAAAATTTTTGAGTCATGACTACATGTGTAACATAAATGAATAAACACTAAATGAATAATCATATAAATTATATATATATATATATATATATATATATATATATATATATATATATATATATATATATATATATATAATAAACAAAAATATTTCATCCAATCAACAATTTTCATATAAGAATTCATTTCTTCTCAAAAAACGCATCTAAAGTTGTTTGTTTTTGCCTACCACCAAAATGCATCCCATCTTTAATTTTTTGCAATGTATGCACAACTTCTAGAATGTTTTGCTCGTGTTGTAGCAAGTAAGTTTGTATGGTGACTACTGCCTGAAATCCTTCTTTTGATGACACATTTGGTATGACGCTACTATCGTCTAGTTCAGGATCATTCTCGTCATTTAGTACGGACTCAATAATTTCTTCGTCTGTAGGCGATTCCATAACTGCATCATTCTCATTATGATAATTCAAAAGATGTTCGACATCCATCACATTTCTATAGCGTAATTTAGAAATGACATCAGTTAATCCTTGGATATCTTCTTCTAATTTACCAGCTTCTAATTCAGGAACATCGTTGAAATAAAATAATAGAATAATGGGGTATAAATAGAATATTCGTTGAAGGGGGTATGCTAATAAGTGGACGTCCATTTACCATATCTGTATAAATAGAATAGCCCATTTATACCGAATGGTAAAGGGGAACTCTAGGATCACCGACCATAGAATAGAATTCAAGAGTTAATGTTTACCAACTTGATCATGTTGCTTCAGACCGCATCTTGCAATGCCAGAAACAATTTGCAATTGTTTTCTCTGTCACATCAAATCTCCAAGCCATGGTAGCAAAAGTAATAGCATCCAAAATGTTAATCTTTTTAAGATTTAATGAGCAAACTTCAAGGCTCTGCAAGATTCTAGAATAAAAACGACGCCGATAATGAACATTGAATGCTCGAATAATCCCATCATCACATGGTTTGAGAAAAACAACTCTACATTTCTCAAGCCTTCAACAACATTCAAAGTTTTTATAAGTTTTTTATATGCATTTTGAAAATTACCCTCTAGATACATGTATATATTAAAGGTAAAAATACTAATCATAAGAAACAAAAAGTACAAATATTATCTAAATGAATAAATATTCATTTATCGATAAATAAATAAACTCGCTAAACGAATATTTTTTTCTGGTCCCGAGGATATTCATTTATCAAGGTTCTACTGTAGTTTTTGTTAGCGTTTGTGGGCCAAAGCCCAATCTTGTGTGATTTTGTATTCCCACATCGGTAGGATAGTTGGCTTCAGCCGACTTAGTTAAGTATAAATAATAGGTTTAGCAATGTATCAAGGTATCATTGAAATGTGTAAATTTGCATAAAATTAAGACAAATTCTCAATTGCCTTAACTAGTTTTGCTATTGTTTTAGGCTTCATGAGATTTGCATTTTTCCATTATAGTAATATTTTCTATTTCGCTCGTGGATTAGTCGCCACATTGTCGGAAACCACGTAAATTCGGTGTATTTTTTTTTTTTACCGTTTGTTATTCTGTCTTTTTTTGTGTTACCGTCGTTAATGTTTATCGCTCGTTTTGTTTTTTCCTAAGAGTTTATTCATTCATATTGCTTGTTACCATTCCTTCGCCATTTTCCTCGGTCATTGTGGGAGAATTTGCTAACTTTGTTGCTTATGCTTTGGTGATTCAACTAGGAACATTCAGTAACATCACCAGGTAATAAAAAAAATACATTTGTGCCGTTTGATGTATTAAATACCTATTTTCAATTATATTTGGTCGCATCAATGTGTTGTTTTTTATTTTCATTAACATAACAAATGGCATGAAAAACGAAGTTTAAAATTCTAGCTCCGTGATCAACTCTGATAGTAAAATTTCTGATTATTTTAGATCTGTTTTATTCCATTTGTTACTTTGAAGTCATGGAAACAAAGAGTTATGTAATTGTATTGAAAAACTATCTTCCAAAAACTTAAGATGGTGGAAAAGTAAATAATTAACATTTTATATACTTCAACACACATCTTAAAGTGGGTGTCTTCTTTGTTTGTTTGTTTGGGAAACTGTATTTGGAGCGGAGTTTGAACCCAAGACTTTCAGCTCTGATACCATGTTGAATTATCATTTCTCTCAAAAGTGTAAGCTAGGCATATAATTAATATTTTATACTACCTCTCTTCCAAAATATAAATAATCGTACACTTTTTAATTTGTTCCACAATATAAGTTATTATTATACATTATCAATTCAATATTTATTGCTCATTTCTCTATCTTACCCCTAATTTATTATGAATCCAACAATTTTTCGTTACTCAACAACTATTGCATTAATGATAGTCAAGATGTATTTTAGACATTAACCATCAAATTAATAACATGTAACCATTTTATTAATCTGTGTGAAAATTCTTATGATTACTTATATTTTGGAACGGAAGTAGTATACTTCAACAAATTGTGTGACAATAAAATTAGGTTTTTCATACTACATATCAACTGAGATATTTTTAACCGATTAATATGTTATGAAATAAAATATTGGTTATGGGCCAAATAGTTACACAAAAATAGATTACGGGCTAGTGTATATAATGTGTTCACTCAACCAACCCCAAGAATATTAACTCACACCACCAGTGAAGCTCTAAGTCAAAATTTCTTTCGATTCACCTTTTAAGATTCTACCATCTTTTCAATTGTCCGACAAATCTTATATATGTTCCCTCAAAACAAAATTAAAAAATCTTACATATGTGATTGTATCTATATTTTTTAAGTAATTTACAATATTAGTTGGATTTTCTTGTTCAATTTCTTTTAAATCAGTATGATTTTTGCTCGATTTTCTTCTATATTTTCATGAAAAAAATTGTTGAAGGTTGATTGACAAAGTTTTATTTGTTATAATCTTATATGTAGAGCAATATTTTTGGTTTTTGCCCGTCCGTCAGTTCCTAAATCAATTAGGTCTCATCTAAGTTAGAATGTCAGATGCTTTACTAAATTCATGTGAATTTGTAATTTAATTTAGTGATTTGAGAATAGAGATATTGATCCCATCTTATTGACTAAAAATGATATTTTTGCGGAATGGTAGACTTCAAAAAAAAAAAAATTACGCTATAAAGTATATTTACGAAAATTTTGATTCTAATCCACCCTGAATAAAAACGTCCCTACCCGGAGAACGTTATATACTACCATAAATTTTATTTCGGTACATGATCAAATCATACTTGACGTGTAAACACATTAATACAATGTGAATTAAGAGATTTATGACCAAGCCTCCTATTTTTACAACTTGACCGGGGTCATCACTAGTTTTATGTGGTCTAGGTATATCATGTCATACATGTTCTATCAATAAGATATTTTTAAAAGAGGGGCAAATCTGAAAATAAGTGGAATATATATTTTACAAATCAATTTTATCTAATTTTCTATTAATCATGGAACATCGAGTATTACTTGTGTCAGAACCATATTAAAATTTCCAGGGGGTCATTGAGGGGTTGAGATCACTTGTCTAATTTGGGTGTCTAAGTAAAATCTACGTAGTTTTATGTGTATCTTACTTTTTGAAGAATATTTATGAAAAACAAAAAAAAAAAAGATCCAAAAAAAAGATACACATGAAACTACGTAGTTTTTACTTAGACACCCAAATTAGACACTCAAATTGGACAGGTGATCCCAACCCGTCATTGAGGGGTAAAAATGAAAATCGACAGTCGACATCAATCTAATGCCACGTGGATTGTCTCACTTGAGAGAGATCATCCCCTCCCGATATAAATATAAAAAAATAGGGTAAATTCGCCGAATTACCACTAATTTCAGGGTGGTCCAAATGCAAGTTTTGGACCATAAAGTCATCAATTTTAACATCATTGATTGATAGTTTATTTTTCAAAGTAGGAGACCATTTTATTTATAAAAATTCCTATTGATTATGGTGCATCAAATAAGATTTGCACCATGACCATTCTAAAATTTGTGACGAACTACAGACATTGAAGTGAATCGGGAACATGAGCCGGTTATTTCGGACATCAGTTGCTGCGGGGCGTCTGGCTAGAAGTGCACACCATACCTGGATTCTCCGTTGACACGGATGGTTAACTTTGTTGCGTCGAGGTCGTTAGTCAACGCCAGGGCTTATGGGTTTCCGGTTGGTGGTAAGTTGGAGACGAGACGAGACCAATGGCGGTAAAAAAGAGATTGATTTTGCTTCAATTTTCAGGCAGAAAGATACGACAGAAGAGATGACTGACCATCATAAGGAGATATCTTTTGACTCGGAATTCACAGGGGAGGTGCCGGGAAAAGCAATACCTAAACTATTTGGCAAAACTTAATTGGAAGTCCTTGCAGGTAAGTGGTAGAGAAAAATAGTCTTAATTTTTCCTTTTGCATACTCTCTGTATCTGTATTTATCTGTATTCTGTAGTACACTACAATATTTGCACTATGCATCATGCCATATGGCTGGGCTTCCTTCTTTAGAGTTAAAGTTTAGATTTTAGTACAAGAACAGGATGCATGGAATTTAAATTATGGACCTTTGCTATTGCTAATATACATACTTTTTTTTGTTGTTGTTGTTGTTTGTTGTAGGATCACGTTAGTGATTCCAAGAAAGCGAAGAAGAAGAAGCGAGGCCGAGAAGAAGCTAATATCTGACAGATATGTGGCACATTATGGGAGAAAGTATCCATCTTTGTTGTAGGATCACGTTAGTGATTCCAAGAAAGCGAAGAAGAAGAAGCGAGGCCGAGAAGTAAAAGAGATGAAATATGTACTCTTGGATTACATTGATGAAAACAAAGCAGATACCACAAAGATATATACAATGGTATTAAGTGATTGATGATTTGGCCATGTCCTTTTGTGATATATTTTCATTGTGTGTTTTGATCCATATCTTGGTTTTGGTGTTGTTTTGAGATGTTAAGCAACCACTTCATTCAACAATATTGTTGTGTATCATTCCTGTTTTTGTATGTTGCTGCCATATATGGTGAGCCTAAACTTTAAATAACGATTATCTTTTATTAGTTCATATATGACATCTTGGTCCTTTAACTACGTATTATTATTGTTACACACTTTGTTTCTTACACTTAACCGATCTGGCATCGGGTCAAATGTAAGTGTCATAAAAGTGTAACAACGGAGTATAAACAGGGGATCAAAATGACATTTTGAAAGATAGGAGTTGGTTTTGGGGAGATGATAAAGAATAGAAGAGTAGAAGACTAAAAGTGTAATTTTCGGTATTAAGTTATCAAACTATTTTTTTTTTTATCTTTTATCTTTTATCTATCTTTTACCACGTACATTAATGACATGCAAACAATGTTTTAGTCATATTTTTTCTGAACTTTCCGACATTCAACCAATTTCTTAATAAGAATAAAAACACTTAGAATGATTCATATTTTATCATGAAAAATGTAATATTTATCTTCTTGGTATACTTACAATAGCGCTAAAAGCATAAGAAGCGCATAATTCCAGACATGATTCAATTCACATTAAATTTTTGTTTGAGTTGTTAATGACATAAGTATACTACTATTAATTTCTTTGAACAATAATACCTTTTGATGAGTACGGGTACGGGAACCCTCACCATCTAAATAATTTATAGTATCCCTAAATAAACCTTTGAGTCCTATCATATCGAAATTACGATTTTGCCCCTCAACCATCTTAACAAAGACAAGACTCTAGAAATTGCAAAAACGTTTGGATATATCAAGGGTACGTAGTCAAACAATTTTGTTTTTATCATCTGTAAAAGGCAATTAAAACAAAAGTATGTTTGGAATAGAGAAAAAAAAATAAAAAATATAGTGATGAGAATAGACCTAAAAAAATAAAAGCTAAGAAAAGAAAAGAATCGATTAAAAAATGTAAGAGAAAATCTCTTGGTTGCATATGGATGCAGAAGACCAAGAGGATTTCAAATGGTAATGTAGAAAGAAATAAAGAACATTACGTACTGGCATTAAGAACTTTCTTCGTAAATACATTGATTATATATATGGAGACTTTCTGTTTGGTATCTTTGAAAGGCTCTTACAAGATTATATTGGCTCTAATTGCTCATAGTAATCTTGAGTTAAATTAGATGGATGTAAAGACATAGTTTCTCAATAGGGACATAAATGAGAAATTTATATGGTGCGTGAAAACTTTGCATTTGGTGACGCAAAGATTATGGTTTGCAAACTAAAGAAATTCATCTAGACTCACACATTCTTCTCGTCATTGGTATTTCATATTTCATCATATTATTGTCTCATTTGGTTTTTTGAGGCAAATTCGGTTGATGAATGTATGTACCATAATTTCAGTGCGTGGGAGTAGTTTCATGTTTTGGTTTAATATGCCGATCACATACTTCTTGTTAGTAAGGATATAGATTTTAGGTGTGAAACTAAATTCTTTCTCTTGTCAGGAACTGAGATGAAAGGTTTGGTGACACTACTTTTGTATTAAGGATCCAGATACATCGGGTTCAAGATTATTCTTAGGGTATTCTTGGATTATCGCAAAAGTTATATATCGATAAAGTTTGTAAAAAAGTCGGCATGGCGGATTGCAAACCACATGATACCCCTATGTAAGGAAGATAATTTTGTCTCAATCAGTGCCATTATACTAATTTAAAGGAGGAGGAAATACACTATACTCCACATGCTTCCTTTGTTTGGAGTTTAATGTATGCTTACGTTTGTATGCGTCAGGATCTTGCATATATTACATTCATACTGGGCAGATACTTAAAGGGTCCTGAAAAGGATCATATTGTGGCAGCCAATAAGGTTATACGTTAATAAGGTACTTACAGAAAACAAAAAGAAGCATGCTCACATATAGGAAGTCAAATCAGTTAGAGATCATTCAGTATTTTGACTCATATATTGGTGGATGTAAGGACACGTTTAAATCCACATTGGATTTGTCTTCATTCCGGAAGGAGCTATTTCTGGAAAAGTGCTAAGCAGACACTTATAGCTCCTTTGCATTTGGAGACAAAATTTGGGGCTTGTTTTGAAGCCATTAGTTATGGGAGATTGGTGCGGAATTTCATTTCATGGCTGCAACTTTTTGTCAAATGAAAGGCCATTAGGTATTTTGTGATTATGATTTCGTAGTGTTGTATCCCAATAACAATAGGAGTGTGTCAATGTCTAAGAGCATTTGCATAAGGTTTCTTGTTGTGAAGGTAGAGTTTGAAATGGTTTAGTGCGTCAAACAACTTTTCTCAAGGGTAGGGAGAGAATAAAAATCTGAGAAAAGAATGCATTTTTTAGAAAAGTTGAAAAAAAAAAAGCGTTTTTTTCTAACCAAACATAACACATTTAAAAAAAGAATACAAAACTTTTCTTTTCCCAAGTACTTTCTCAGTACCAAACATGCCTTAAATGAGAGTTATTTCTTTTCTTTCTTCTTTTTTTCAATCGAAAGTTACCCACTAAATGAAAATTTACTTATATAAATACTAAAACATAAATTTCTTGATCATTATTATATCACAAATAGCCTTTGTTTCTGGAGAAGAGTTATGATACAAAAACATGTCCTAACAGATTAAATGAGAGCAATTTCTCTGTCTTATATATGCAATGTTTTTCACTCTCACCCTTAATAAATAAATGTGGATTTGGAAAAAGAAAAAAAAAAATAAAAATGTAAATACAACCTTTAAAAATGAGTTTATATTTTTTATAATTACGATAGTTAAATCAGAACGGAAGAGCAATTGATTCAAAGAAACAAGAGTAAAAGAAAAAACGACACCGTTTGAGGGAGGGTAAAAAAGAAAATGCATGCATGGTTGACATCAATCTAATGCCAGGTGAATTGCACAAATTTTACTATGGTCCTGGACCAAATCCTAATTGGTGGTCCAAACCAATAGAATTTTAGGGATTTGTGGTGGTTCCCTATGTTTAAAAATCAATCACAAATGATATATTTTCAAATTGATAACATGGTGATCCAATTACTTGGTCCAGGACCACCATAAAATCACTGAATAAATTGTCTCACTTGAGAGAGAGATCACACCCCCCCCCCCTCCCCCTCCCCCTCCCCCTCCCGATATAAAGATAAAAAAAATTAGGGTAAATTCGCCGAATTACAGCCATTGAAGTGAATTGGGAACATGAACCAGTTATTTCGGACATCAGTTGCTGCGGGGCGTCTTGCTGTGGGTGTGGCTAGAATTAAGTGCACACCATACCTGGATTCTCCGTTGAAGCGGATGGTTAGCTTTGTTAGGTCGAGGTCGTTGGTCAACGCTAGGGCTTCTTCTGGGTGTCCGGTTGGTAACTTGGAGATGTACGAGACCGGCGGTAAAAAAGAGATTGATTTTGCTTCAATTTTCAGGAAGAAAGATTCGACAGCCCATCATAAGTGTAAGGAGATATCTTTTAAGTCGGAATTCACCGGGGAGGTGGAGAAGCAATACCTTGAGTATTTGGCAAAACTTGAGCGGAGGGCCTTTCATGTAAGTAGAGAAAAAATCGTCTTTTTCCTTTTGCATACTCTCTGTATCTGAGTTACATATATTACAATATTGCACTATGCATCGATCATATGGACTTCCTTCTTTAGGGTTAAACCTTAGATTTCTTTGTTCTGTTTTTGTCGATTATCCCAATTTCTTGTTGGTGCTGAATCTTGTTTTGCTAGTCTAACTTTGTGATTTCTGTTTCGGGCTTTTGGATAGCTAGCTATTGTTTTTCCCAAAATTGTGGCTTTTGTTTGAAACGATTTGGGAAGTGGAGGGTTGGTTCTTGTAATTGTATTGATTAGGAATTCGCTTTCATTGATCTGGATACATGAATTCTGTATACATACTTTTTTATTGTTGGTTGTTGTAATGTAGGATCATGTTAGTGGTTTTCCAAGAAAGCGAAGCGAGGCGGAGAAGAAGGTAATATTTGACAGATATGTGGAACTTTATAAGAGAAAGTATCCCTCTGATGAAGTAAAAGAGAGGAGATATGGATACTTCAAAGAAAACTTGGATTACATTGATGAAAGCAATGCGAGAACCCCAAAGCTATGTACATATGGATTAAGTGATTGCTTGGACCTAGTCACACCTAGCAAAACAGGGGAAAGACTGAAAAAATTGGTGGAATTTGGTCCCGACCCCTTTGAAGTGCCTCGCTCTGCCGTGCCATACTACATGCTAGATGTCTTGGTGGTAGACAACTAGTCGTGGGGCAAACCACCAGCTGGTGGTGTAATCTTATTACATTGCATTGTTTGTTGGGGTGATGTTTAACTTTAATGATAATGACATGTATTTGGTGATGTTGTTTTGGTTGATTTGGCCATGTCCTTGTGATATATATACTCTGGTATTTATTATGTCTGTTTGAACCATAATATCTTTGTGA
This sequence comes from Gentiana macrophylla, assembly GCA_026214975.1. Taxonomy (NCBI): domain Eukaryota; kingdom Viridiplantae; phylum Streptophyta; class Magnoliopsida; order Gentianales; family Gentianaceae; genus Gentiana; species Gentiana macrophylla. The sequence goes on along the minus strand of CM047812.1, from coordinate 120,014,594 downwards.
TATATATACTCTGATACTTTAAAGAAAACTTTGATTACATTGATGAAAGCAACGCAAGAACCCCAAAGGTATGTACATATAAAACAAGTGTTTGCGATGATCTAGTCACACTCACACCTAGCAAAACAGGGGAGCCACGGAAAGAATTTGGCCTCTTTGAAGAGTTTCGCTCTGCCGTGCCATACTACATGCTAGATGGCGTGGTGGTAGACAACTAGTTGTGGGGCAAACCAGCAGCTGGTGGTGTAATCTTATTACATTGCGTTGTTTGTTGGGTGTTGTTTAACTTTAATGATAATGACATGTAATTTGGTGATGTTGTTTTTGTATGACTTGCTGCTTTTGCACTTCCTTGGTAGAAGTAATTGTCATCTGGAAGTGTTGAGAAATGATAATTTGGATATGCACAAATTTTATGTTGGTCCTGGTGCAAATCTAGTTTGTGCACCAAAACCAATAGGAATCCAACATTCTAAAATGGGTCCCTATCTGTAAAAACTTTCCACCAATGTATCCTTTTGAAAGTGCTGACTTGATGGTCCAAAACTTGCATCTGGACCACCCTAAAATTTCACTTGGATATGAGAAGCATTGATCATAGATCGGTACCTCAATACATGGTGTTTTTATTTTTACTTTTAAGAGAACTTTTTTTCACACAATACATACTATTCTGACCCAACGTTTGTCATATTGTTTTTGATTATTCTGACTTAGTCATATATTCTGACCTCAATTCGGGCATTTGTTATATTGTGTTTGATTATTCTGATTTAGTCATGCATTCTGACTTCATTTCGGACAGAAAAATTCAAAATTTTGCCAAAGTTTCGGTTAGAATAAATATGTGAAATTTTGAAGTATAAATTTGGAAAAACAAAATATGTATGGTATGACATTTTATTGTGTGAAAAGACATTCACTTTCTTTTTATCATGTATATCATATGGTGTCTCACTTTGTGAATATGTCACGTATGAAGATTAAGACTTGATATTCGTCCATTTTAAAGATAAAAATCTAAAGTACCTTTCACTATCATTAATTAATGCAATACTTGTAAAATAATGAAAAATGACTATATTAATAATAAATTGTGGATAAACGAAGAATAATGCTATAAATGTTCAACTGATAGTATTATTTTATGAGTAAAATGAAATAAGAAAAATCGTGGTCGGGAGGGCCCAAAACCTTGTACATCTTTCCTTTTTTAAATAAATTTTTACATTGCGGGAAAAACAAGAAAAGAAAGAAAAATCGTCACAATAAACAAAGGGAAAATGTTTCTATTTAAAAAGTCCTTCATTTTGTTATGACATGCATCTATTGAGTTTAATATTCATTGAATAGTGTTTCTTCCATTTCAATTTATCTGTTGCAATTGACAAAATCACGCATATTAAGATTGTGTGAGTTAATGTATTAAATTTTACAATGAATGGTCTGGAATGACGTGACAACACATTGATGAAAACGAAACCTCGAAACCCGCTTTTAGAACCACGGTACCGTGATATCTCATCCTGAGTATACTGCTGACAGCCACCACTCACTCCACTTAATTAATGGTCTGGCATGACGTGACAACACACTGATGAAAATGATTACTCGAAACCCGCTTGATAACACCACTTCATCTTTCAAACCTATAATAAGCCCACCTCATCTTGGATGCCTATATATAATGAAACTACCTCATTATCTTTATCAATTATCAAACAACAATAATCAAGAAACTCAACACCACCGGTTACATCATTCCTTTCCGACTAAGTATCAATGTGTAAGTCATTTTATTTTCTAAACGTTTTCAAAAGTTTAATATCAGTCTCCTCTTTGTAATGCTTGTAAGATTATATAACCCATCATAAGTGTTTTTGTTGTTCTCGGACAACGAACCATGGAGTCATGATCAACGGAGCAATCAGTGGAGAGTGGAAATTCATATCAACACGCTCGCGCATCTTGGATGGTACTGGATTCATGATAACGGTGCCACAAACATGTGGATATATACAACAAACTGGTGGCAAGGCTTTCGGATAACCTCCACGTCGATAGAACGGTATACGATATGGTCATGACTGCATCAGCGGATGATCGATCAATTGCCACCAACTATAGTTACAGAAGACTTTCACGTGAGAAATGTCATTCTCAACAATGCAATAAACAAACGAACTGTGTTATGCGTGAATACATTTTTAAAAGCAATGACTTTCGCGGGATCATCGAGAGATAGAATGAAGGTTGTGTCACGGTTTCATGAAAAAGAAAATGATGAATTTGACGAAGACAATGAAGATGACGAACCTAAGGAGCATGGAGATTTGAATGCAGTGGTTGGTAGCGGAGGAATCACACGCCTACCAATTAGTTCGTGGTTGGATCACATCGATCCTCGCTGCACACAGAGATAGCCCAATAGTCGATTCCCAACATTCTCCCCAACGGTATGGCGATTCTGAACCAAATTAATACCAGTATGCACCAACGTCACCGGCCTTCCAAGCTCCGAATACATATGCTAATAGAGGAATGTGTAACATTTTCTTTCATTAAAAGACAAGAAAACATTCTTATACCCACCTTTTAGATATAGAATGTCTCCATCTTGCTGGATGTGTGGAATGGGGTTCCACCCCTCCTTCCCATTTTATTCGTGCTTGTATCGCAAACTTTGATTAATAAACAAATTTAGCCCTAAAAAATACAATTACGATAGTTAATTAAAGGGAAACTTGACAAAATATGCTTAAAAGTAAAATATTTGAATGGTATGCCTCAAAATAATAATGTTGTAAAAATATGTCTGAAAAGAATTTCGTTGCGTATTCACTACTAATTCGCTGCAAAAAAGCTACATATTTACTACAAAATGCTTTTCAAGCATATTTTTCAAATGTTATTATGTATTTTAAGAAATACAACATAAATAATAACATTTTCAATCATATTTTTTCAAGTTTCCCTTAATTAGGGTGGCCCAGGTGCAATTTTTGGACCACCAAATCATCAATTTTAAAATCATTGAATGGTGGTTTATTTTCAAGATAGGGACCCATTTTAATTAAAAAAATTCCTATTGGTTATATGACGCACCAAGTAGGATTTGCATCATAACAATTATAAAATTTGTGCTTAATTAACGAATAATGATTTAGGCACAGAAAAATACACATAAAATGCATCTACACCCTACAATGTGATTTGTGATGTAAAATAAAAGAAAATGAAAAAACAAACAGCAATGAGATTACATTTTTTTTTTGGGTGTATTTTCTGTACAAAATTATGTGCCTATTAAATAGGAACGGAAGAGTTATTGATTCAAAGAAACAAGAGTAAAAGAAAACGACACCGTTTCCGTCATTTAAGGAGGGTAAAAAGGAAAATGCATGCATGGTTTACATCAATCTAATGCCACGTGAATTGTCTCACTCGAGAGAGATACCTCCGGCCTCCCGATATAAAGATTACAAAAAATTAGGGTAAATCCGCCGAAGTACAGACATTGAAGTGAATTGGGAACATGAACCAGTTATTTCGGACATCAGTTGCTGCGGGGCGTCTTGCTAGAATTAATTGCACACCATACCTGGATTCTCCATTGACGCGGATGGTTAACTTTGTTAGGTCGAGGTCGTTGGTCAACGACAGGGCTTCTGGGTGTCCGGTTGGTAACTTGGAGATGAACAAGACCGACGGTAAAAAAGAGTTAGATTTTGCTTCAATTTTTAGGAAGAAAGATACGAGTGCCCGTCATAAGGATGAGGAGATATCTTTTGACTCGGAATTCACCGGGGAGGTGGAGAAGCAATACCTTGAGTATTTGGCAAAACTTGAGTGGAATGCCTTTCATGTAAGTAGAGAAAAATCAGCTTTTTTCTTTTGCATACTCTCTGTATCTGTGTTACATTACAATATTAATTGCACCATGCATCGATATGATCATATATATGAACTTCCTTCTTTAGGGTTAAACCGGCCTTAGAATTTTTTGTTCTGTTTTTGTTGTCTATACTTGTAGATCGATTATCCCAATTTCTTGTTGGTGCTGAATCTTGTTTTGCTTGTCTCACTTTGTGATTTCTGTTTCGGGCTTTTGGATATCTAGCTAGCTAGCTAGCTATTGTTTCTCCCAAAATTGTGGCTTTTGTTTAACACGGCAGGGCAGGATTTGGGAATTCTGTTGCTGTAAATCACCTACTCATATTATGACATAGATTTTTCACGACGACAATTAATTGCTTTTGCGTGTGTCTGTGAGGAAGTGGAGGGTTGGGTCTTGTATTGATTAGGAATTCGCTTTCATTCATGAGCTGGATACATGAATTCTATATACATACTTTTTATTGTTGTTGTAATGTAGGATCATGTTAGTGATTTTCCAAGAAAGCGAAGCGAGGCGGAGAAGAAGGTAATATTTGACAGATATGTAGAACTTTATAAGAGAAAGTATCGCTCTGATGAAGTAAAAGAGAAGAGATATGGAAAGTTTAAAGAAAACTTGGATTACATTGATGAAAGCAACGCGAGAACCCCAAAGGTATGTACATTTGGAATAAGTGTTTGCGATGACCTAGTCACACCTTGCAAAACTGGGGAAGCACCGAAAGAATGGGTGGAAGGTGACATCTTTGAAGTGTTAGGCCCTGCCGTGCCATACTACATGCTAGATGACGTGATGGGAGACGACTAGCTAGTTGTGGGGCAAAACCAGCAGCTGGTGGAGTAATATTATTACATTACATTGTTGGGTGATGTTTAACTTTAATGATAATGACATGTATTTGGTGATGTTGTTTTGGTTGATTTGGACATGTACTTGTGATATATACTCTGGTATTTATTATGACTGTTTGAACCATAATATCTTTGGTTATGGTGTTGTTTAGAGATGTTGAGCGGCCACTTCATTCAATAATATTGTTGTGTACTATTACTCTTGTTTTTGTATGACTTGCTGCTATATATGGTCTTATTATCTTTTTAGCACTTCCCAGTTCCCCCTGGTATTAGTAATTGTCATCTGGAAGCGTTGAGAAATGACAATCTGGATATGAGAAGCATCTGAATACAGTTTTTTATTTTATTTTATATATATATATATATATATATATTTTATTATCATCATGTTTATCATATGGTGTCTCACTTTGTGAATGTGGCACGTATGGACATGATCCACTCCCGAGGAGATTATGACTTGATATCCGTCCATTTCACACGGTAAAAAGCAACTTAGGCAACTTGGTATTGGACACACGGCCGACTAAGATATATTTCACTCTAAAATTTAAAATGACAAAATTACCTTCCATTCATCTCTTTGTTCTCTTCTCTGCTTCCAGTTTCTTCTGCTACCCCAAAATTTTCATCTTTCTTTGAAACCCATTATCCATCTCCTCCCGTCCACTTCTCCATGGCCATCTCCATGTCTGTGAGGAAGTGGAGGAAGTGGGTCTTGTAATTGTATTGATTAGGAATTTGCTTTCATTGATCTGGATACATGAGTTCTATCTGCCTGCCTATATAAGAGAAATTGGTACCTTTTATCACTGCACCCTCTTTTATTTGTATTGGATCAGGATGGAACGTCAATTATGGACCTTTGCTAACAGATTCTATGTACTTTCTGTTTTTGGCGGTTGTTGTAGGATCACGTTAGTGATTTTCCAAGAAAGCGAAGCGAGGCCGAGAAGTAGGTAATATTTAACAGATATGTGGAACTTTATAAGAGAAAGTATCGCTCTGATGAAGTAAAAGAGAAGAGATATGGAAAGTTTAAAGAAAACTTGGATTACATTGATGAAACCAACGCGAGAACCCCAAAGGTATGTACATTTGGAATAAGTGAAAGAATGGGTGGAATGTGGCACCCTTGAAGTGTTTCGCTCTGCCGTGCCATACTACATGCTAGATGACGTACGTGGTGCAAGGCAAACCAGCAGCTGGTGGAGTAATCTTATAATTACATTGCATTGTTTGTTGGGTGATGTTTAACTTTAATGACATGTATAGTGAATAATTTGGGTGAGATGTTGTTTTGGTTGATTTGGCCATGTCCTTGTGATATATATACTCTGATTTTTATTGTCTGTTTAATCCATAATATCTTGGTTTTTTTGGTGTTGTTTTAAAAAGACATTTTCTGTTATCCCAATTGACACACAAAAATGACGCCATTTTTATTTGGTTTTGAAAAAAGAAATTTTCTCCTAATTTTTCCATATGAATGTACCAAACACACCGTTGCAATTAGTATTCTTGCATTCGTTATGACATTTTGTTATAACAAATCTTATTAGCATATATTTGGTTTGTAATACATCAAGTTATGCATAGAAATAATAAATAAGAAAATAAGCTTATTAGCATTGTTGGTTTGTTATATGTCCATGTTATATATGCATACATAGAAAAACTCAATAAGCAAAATAGAAGGAATAATTGCCCTTTTTCCATACACGTTTTTTATATATATATATATATATATATATATATATATATATATATATATATATATATATATATATATTCATTTTTAACTATGCTTTAAAGTATGTTTTTGAAAGAAAAAAAACATTCGACTAAAAAGGCTCACTCTCACAAAGTCGCGCTAAGTGTCAATACCACCATGGAAAGCAAAAGACATCTCAAGCAAGCTAAGATGATGATATATATAGACGATGCATACAATGCGCGTAGGAGAAAAAAAAAAATGTGACGGTGAGAACCGCTCGTCAATTGAACTCTCGTCTACCTCAGTCATGTTTTTGCTTGGAATGGCTGTGCTGTTCTCACCGGTAATTAAGAAGAGGTGCGTGAATGCATTGAGATTGCACGCACTCCTGGAAGGTATCTGGTCCGCGGATAGGCTAGAGATATTTTTAAAATGTTGATTTGATTTGAATTGGTAAGTATTGATTTGATTTATGTGATCTGTAGTTGCTTCGAAATTGAGCGAGGGAGTGAAAGTAAAGAGGAAGAGGCCTGATGATGGAACTCTGAATGCTCAGCATAGTAGATTGGTTCTAAATCTTGATCATCATAAGATTACTCCAGCAGCTGGTGGAGTAATCTTATTACATTGCATTATTTGTTGGGGTGATGTTTAACTTTAATGACATTTATTACGGTTGTGTTGTTTTGGTTGATTTGGCCATGTCCTTGTGATATATACACTATGGTTTTTATTGTCTGTTTGATCCATAATATATTGGTTTTTTTGGTGTTGTTTTGATATGCTGAGCAGCCACTTCATTCAATAATATTGTTGTGTACTAGTACTGACATGTACCACTACACCTGATCCACCATTGATTACGGTGGGATCCAAATCAATTCACGTGTCACACGTTTTATCAATCGTGAATCGTGTGTAGTGACAAATTTTGTGCATAAATGTGTTGTGCATATATCATCTTTCAATATTTTCGTTAGCTCATTTTATGCAACTTTTCCAACTTTCACTTTAATTTGCTGTTGCATATCTGAACCCAACTCTGCAATGTCTTGTCTTTATCTTGGGAGATTATGATTTTCTTTCATCAACCCCAGAAGCTATGATGCACTAAGAAAGCTAATCCGAGAATGGGCAATTTGTATGGAAAGTTTTTGGCTGCACCCATCATATACTAAGTGAAGGATTGTAGGCTTGTAGCATGATCTGCACCGTCTGTTTCTAGACTAGATTCAAATTGTATGGTTTACCTATCACTTCACCATAAGTGGATACACCACCCAAGAACTTCCCGATTTGTATTGATGAAATATAATATAATGTTATTGAATTTATTTTATCCTCGGTGCGTAGTATGTTAATGTAAGATATCACAAGTTAAGATAGATTTAAGGGGGAATGAGGGAGAATGACAGAAATATTTCATCAATTAAGTAGAAGGACAGTTTTTTGAAACTTTTGCATAATGAACAAAACTATTTATTCACTGTCGAAATTTACTTGTGTTCGAAATTCACTAATTTTCAAAATTCATTGTCGAAATTCACTGATTTTCGGGATTCACTTTCGAAATTCACTGATTTCGGGATTCACTAGGGAGATTCACTGATTTTCGGGATTCACTGTTTGTCCTTCTCGCTATAAAATTATGCGCATTGTCATTCTCCTATATAAAAATATGTAAATTTGTCTCATATACTTAAAATATATTAAGATTGTTGTCCTTATCCCTAATTTCCCATAGATTTAATAGTTCTTCAATTTTTTTAATAGATGCATGAATTAATTATCAAAATTCAACATATCATGAATCATAATGACCAATAGCATGAAGCGTATTGTGTCGGTTATTGTGATACATTTATCATGACAATAACATTTTCGCGTATATATACTGAAGATTTTATTGAAGAATGTTATTGCTCCCCAAAACGAAATGTCATCACTACCATTGCAAATCATCTCAAAGCATCAAGTGACGCCAGTACGAAATGTCATCACCAGCATTAGAGCACTAGCATCAGGGACGGACCCAATGTATTGGGGGAGGAGTGCATGCACATTTCACTCAACTTTTGACGATTACTAAAAATATTAAAGATCGTGTATGTATATTATTTCAGACAAATCCTAGTGTAGTTGCTTATTTAGTTTAACTGGTTAGAAGTATTACTACTATACTTGAGGACACTTGTTAAAACTCGGCTGATGTATGTTTTTTAACATATTTTTTTTAAATTTGGCACCCACTGGAAAAAAATTTCTGGGTCCGTCACTTACTTGCATCAGTGTCTCTTAACAGATTTTATATTGTACAGACTCAAACCCCATTTTTCTAGTTTTACAAAATCTCTATAAATGGTCAAATGTATTATAGCATCTCAACTTACAGATTCAATGTGCATGAGAAAGAGATGTAAAATAATTACATCAAGCATGAATTCATTTTATTTAAATTTTCATATTTAATATACAATTACTTTATAAACCAAGCATATACTTAACAATGGATGTAATATTATGCTACATTCTAATTTTTTTAAATATATGTTTAATTTAAACACGTGCAACGCACGTCCATTTTGCAAGTTTTTTCTAAACATATAAAAAAAATGTAAGCTTGAAATTCAGAACAAAATTGAAGAAAATCATATATTAAAAGATGAAGTAACACTTCAAAAAATAAATCTGTTAAAAAAATGAAGAAAATTAGAGGTAAAAGAGCTTTAAAAAAAAGAAAAAATAAAAAACAAGAGCAACAAATAAAATGGTGGGACAAAGAAAATACAAACATCCTAATCTGTACAGATTCTAATGAGGTGCTATTTTAAACAAATATGATGAGTTAAATCTGTATAAATATATATTTAGTATCATTTACAGATTCAACTGCGAATACTCTTACAAATAATCTATGAATGTATCACACACACCGTTGCAATGAGTTATTCTTGCATTCGTTATGACACTTTGTTATTGTAACGCCCTCAGACCCCGGGTCTGGTTGAGCTAAATGAGTCATAAATATCCGGTCAACTGCTTAGACCGCCGCCCTCGCTTGGTCTAAAATGGCTAACCCGAGTTGACAAAATTTTATGTCTCACACTTGTATGGAGTTGAGCATTCTACTATTTTTCCGATGTGAGACTTTTACATTCTCCTCCCTTATGGTATCAGAGCGAGCGTCCTTTAGGCTTCCTTTCTTTAAAGATAAGATTTTTTTAGACCACTTAGTAACATTCTGATCTTTCTGTGATCCTACAGTTATAACACTAGAATGATCTAATCTTATTAGCATAAATTTGGTTAATTCGTAATACATTCAAGTTAGGCATTGAAATAATAAATGGTTTATTGTTAAAAATGACAATTTGAACATAGAAATATGGAAAAAGTACAGTGGAATTTTGTTAAGGGTGATTTTATGCGATTTATATCGTTATATTTTATAATAATTTCCTCCATATTCGTATTATTTGCATAGAAATTAAGGGTTTAATCGAATTATTGAGCAAATGAGTTTTAAAAGTCTTTAAGTGTAAACTTGAGCTAATTTCGTGATTTTATTGGTAATTATCTATGGTTTTACACTTTGCGTGTTTTTGTGGTTTTGAAGGTGCATAAACATGTCATAAAAGGAGTTTGAATGGAAAAGGAAGATGCAAGTTGAGGATTGGAATGAAGAATTTCATGCAAGACTCGATCGAACGAAGCGTTGCCATCCGTCCGGCTGGATGGCGCCCGAAGTGAATCAAGGCTGGCGTCGACGAGCGCTCAAGAAAATGGACGAGCGTCCAGGAGAGGGAAGTTGATTTAGAGTTGTGAAGATTTTAGTGAACGAGCGTCTGATTTAAAGAAGGACGGGCGTCTGATCATGACTCGGCCCGATTCGAAGATTTCAAGCAGAGTGGACGGGCGTCCAACACTCTGGACGGGCGTCCGCGGCCGACATGCTGGAACCGATTTAAAATTCTATATATAGCCGCATTATCTCAACCCTAATGGTATCATATATCAATTCGACTGCAGCCACCAGAAAACCCTAAATTCTGAGCAGAGGCAGGCTCGGTCGGCAGAGCCTTGTGCTCTGTCGACCGAGGGTTAGATTAGTTTTTTTTTTTATTTTATTTCTTTCTTCTTGTTCGATCTTGATGATGGCTTGAAGCTGTGCAACCTTGGGGCAGCATGTGAAACTTTTTCTGCAGCGTTTTTCTTTCTCTCTTTGGATATTTTGTGAGTTTTAATTAAGTTGTTTCTTTTCTATGATTATGTGTTATGCAAATTTATATCGAGAGATGTTTTGCTATTGATGTTTACCATATGATGAGAATCGGTGTAAACACTAGATCACCATAGGAAAGAATAGATCTTTTTAACCTATAAGTAACGAGAGTTGATTAGGTTGAATATCTAGATTGTTAGATTGAGAAATCTTGCACCTTGGTTTGAAAGCGTTAATCTTTAAGATCGAGAGATAAAAGATTGATAGACGAACTTTTCTAAGAGATTAGGAGTTCATACCTTTGATAGGTGAATCACAATTTTAATTAAATCATCATAAGATAATCTAGAGAGGAAATTAAGGGTTGCGGGATGGTGGATCATTGCTTGTTCTTTGTTTAATCACTATAGTCATTATCATGCTTTTATGAGTTTCATTGTTTTTCTCGTTTATAGTTTAGTTATGTTTGCAACGATCTTTCCTGGCTTTGGACTGACAATCCTCTGTCCAGTTTATCTTTTCGTTTTGTTATTTTAGATTTTAATAATAATGGTAACAATCTTAGGAAAATTAATGAACTAGATACCCCGATTCTCTGAGATCGACTCCGGTATTAATCGCTATACTACGATCCCTACACTTGGGGAATACCGGATTTATAAATTTATTACTTGTTATTTCCCATTGATAAAATCCGAGACAAGTTTTTTTTCGGGTAAAAAGGACATGTCCTTATTCCACTGTGATATTGAAACATTAGATTTGAGGTCAGTTTCACTGCAGCAAATAGTGGATTTGGGGTTATGAACAGTGGATTTATCCTTATCATCCAATTTATATTTCCACTGTCTTGATTCTTATTTCCCTTTTTTTTTTTTTGTCATTTTAAACCACTCCCCAATAATAAATAAGAAAATAAGCTTATTAGCATTGTTGGTTTGTTATTTGTCATGTTATATATGCATACATAGAAAAAGTCAATAAGCAAATTAAATAGAAGGAATAATTGCCCTTTTTCCATACACGTTTTTCATATATATATATTGCTTTTCATACATATATATACTTGTGCCCTAAAAGCTAATTAAGTGCCTCATATTCTTACACAAATCAAGTGCATAAAAAAATGGTATACATAAATATCTTCAATGCTACACAAATATCTTTTTCTTATGAAGAAAAATTAGTTCACATCACTCTCTGTTGGACTGTTACTACATGGATTACAAACTCACCTTTTTAAGATAAGAACTTCCTTCCACGCGTGAGGAAGGTCGCCATTCCTTACGAAGCCCTTTTTCTGCCTGCCCATTCGGGTCCGTAGAAATTAGTGATACGGTAGTAGTAGTGCGCAGTGCGCCGCGTCGTCGTCGTAACAATGTCCAACCATGGTTACTGAATCACCATGAGCTGAGCGAATTATCAGATCATCAGTATGCTTAAAATTACATCGGTGTCACTAAGATATATAGTATCGTATCACTATGAACACACATCTCTTTTGAATGTCATATTTCATTTTTATTTTTTAAGGACAGCAAAAACTAACTTGTTTATGTCTTAAACATTCTGAAACCACGCATCAGTAATACAATTAAACCTTGCTTTCTTTCTCCCTTTGTATGGATTTAGTGGATGGATCAGATCTGCCTTAATTTGAGCCACGACATAAGTACATACTTAATAATTTTTCTTTACTATACTTCAAAAAATCTTCACTACTACACATACATCTTATTAAAAATGAAAAATTAGTCCTCATCACATATGATCTATTATTAAATAGATTACAGAATTACCTTTAGAGGTATGGTGGTCTTTTTATCCACCATACATGGCTCCATTTTCAGATGCCCCTAACAGAGTAGCCAAATCCTTCAATGGCACCAATTGAGGCCAGGGGCGGCTTCAAAGAGGCCTTATATGGGGCAGCTGACCCCCAACCATGTTGAAGATTGAGCTACAACAAGTTGGACAACAACAAGTTGGATACAAGAGCGCAGTCAGAATATTCACTGAGGCATATGGTCGAGCAGTGGCAACAAAAATCAGTTAGGAAGTTAAGTGTTGAGTCAGCAAGTTAGTTAAGTTAATAGGAAGTTAGTTTAGCATAATTAAGTGGTTTAATCACAACTGAGTTATATATAACAGCTGTTTAGTTCTGTAAACTCACAAAATTCAATAATAAAGTTTCAATAGTAGTTTTACTTCATCTTCTTCACTTCTCTGTTTTCACATTTCTTGTTGTGTTTAATTCATAATTGCACCATGGCAATTCTGTTCTTGGTTTCATCAAGATGATGAAATTTATCATGGTATCAGAGAGCTTCTGATCGATCTCTGATTATTTCGAGTTCATATCAGTTCTCCTTTGTTTTTTCTTGAAGAATTTCAATGGCAGCTCAAAATCAGGATCAGGACATTGTGGCTGCAGATTTGGTGTTACATCCTAATGAAAATCCTGCTTTGATCTTGGTAAGTCCTCTCCTTGATTAGCATAATTACCATTCTTGGAGGAAATCCATGCTTACTGCCCTTCCTTCCAAGAACAAGCTGGTAATCATTGAAGGTACTATCGAACCTCTTTACCTAATCATCTTACTTACCATTCTTGGCTTCAATGTAATAGTATGGTGAAATCTTGGCTAGTTAATTCGGTCACTCAGTCCATAGCACACAGTACTTTGCTTTATTGTAATGCAAAGGACGTATGGGATGATTTAGAAGAAAGCTATGGAGGTGGTGATCCATATACTTTATCAGATATTATGGAAGAGATACAAAACAAAAATCAGGGAAGTCTTTCTGTATCTCAGTATTTTGCCAAACTAAAGACATTGTGGGATCAATTGTTGGTTTTAACTCCTCCCCCGGACTGTGATTGTGGAAAAATTTGGTTTAAAGGTTATAATGAAATACAATATGTGATCAGATTCTTAAAAGGATTAAACGACAATTTTTCTGCCATTCAATCTCAAGTTTTGATGTTGGATCCTTTGCTTAGTATTAAGGGAGTTTTTCTATGGTAATCAAGCAAGAAAAACAATAGAACTATGGTTCTAATAGTAGGAAATTGGTTGAGCCTGCTGCTGTTTTTGGTTTGGCAGACCAAGGTACAAGGACAAAGACCTGCTGCAAAAAAGAATTTCAGTAATGGGAATCAGAAACCACAATGCACTCATTGTGGAATGCTTGGCCATACCATTGACAGGTGCTATAAGAAGCATGGATATCCACCTATTTTCAGGGGAAGAGGAAGGGGCAGATCTGGTTCTAATTTTTCTGCAAATAATGTAGTGGTTGATTATTGGGACAAGAATAACCAAGAAGAAGTGAAATTGGATCCTTCAGCTCCAATTACACAGGAGCAGTATTTGCATCTTCTTAACATGTTGTGGACAGGCCAGGATCCTGGTGGCTTTAGTGCCAATGTCAACTCAGTGGTTCTAAATTCCAACTTTGCATCAGATTGTTCTGGTACTGTCAGGAATGCAAGATTATATGCTTGGATAGTTGACTCTGGTTCCACAGACCATATAATCTTGAATTCCCCTCTTTTTGTTCTAGTAAACCTGTTTCTGGATTGTCTGTCGGTTTTCTTAATGGCAAGAATGCTAGGATCTCTCATATAGGACAAGTCTAAATTAATGAGGCCTTAGTCATAGATAATGTTCTTTGTGTGCCTGAGTTTAATTTTAATCTCCTATCCATTAGCAAGTTGATTAAATCTGGTGCTTTTACAGTCAAATTTTATATGTCTTGTTGTGTAATACAGGACTTAGTGAGTTTGCAAAAGATTGGTACAGCTGATCTTCTGGATGGATTGTATATTTGAAGGCTGACAAAACTTGTTTCTTTTGCTGTACCTGAAGTGATTCCTGCCTCTACTGATCACAATTCTAGTTTGTTGTGGCACTATAGATTAGGACATGCATCAAACCAAAGATTGCAGATTCTGCACCATTTGAATGAAGACATTGTTGCTCATAAAGATTTTGTGTGTGATATATGCCCTTTGGCTAAGCAGAAATGTTTGCCTTTTATTTTATCAGATTTTTAGTTTGTAAATAGTTTTAGCTTAAATTAGGCTTAAATAGTTGTAATCCGGAGATTCTCGAAGATAGCTTGACGCGTTATTGACGGAATTTCGTTCGGAAAACGATTTTCGACGGTCTATATCTATTTGGTTATTCAATTTACTTATTGTTCTTGCTTTCAATCTTGATTTATGTTAGCTTTGAAGTTGATTTCTTGTTATTTTCTTAGTATAATGAGTAGGTAATTCGGTTTTAGTCGAGTTATGCGATAATCTTCGAAATCGAGTCCTAGTTTGTTCATGTGGTGTTCTTCATGTTTTAATTGTCGATTCTCGATGTTACCGTAGCTCTAGAACTTATTCTTAGTCACGTTTATTGAATTCGCGACTCGATAATCGTATTTCACGTATCGTCTTTATATATGTATTTTGCGAGAGGATACGGAAACCGTGGTTAGGATCACCCTGTAAAACAACTGAGTTGTTTAAATTCGGTTTCGTGTGTGAGGTTAATATCGACTTTGTTGAGCGTTTCATTGAACATAGACCATGTTAGGTCAGTTAAATCCGGTCAGTGGACTGTTCAACCTGACATAGGAGGGTAGATTATTGTATGGTGTCTATTCATAGAATTAGGAAACGACACCCTATGAATGTTATCGAGAACATTTAGGTAGTTCAAGAACACTTCTGGATTTAGCTAGGGTTTGTGAGTATTAGATTGGATCATAGCTCAGCCATCTCTCTTTTTATAGTTTTAACTCTTTTATTTTGTGCATATTTAGTTTGTAAAACCGGTGATCTGACAGATCACCATCCTCAGTAGTTGTGTTGGCCTGAACTAGGAATGATACCGACTTTGATACTTGACTAGATTCCCTGTGGGATACGACATTGCTCACCATTTATAGTACAACCGACTCGGTACCGTGTCGGTTAGAGTTGGCTTACTGTAAAACGGCCATCAATTACTAAGTCAATTTCTTGAAGCACCTATTGATTTACAACTCAAAGCTGCAGTCAGACTTTTAAGATACATAAAGAACTCACCAGGGCAAGGAATACCATTTCCATCAGAAAGAACTATGGAACTTAAAGCCTATATAAATTCAGATTGTGCTGCATGTGAAGATACTAGAAGACCAGTGACTGGTTTCTCTGTTTTCCTAGGAGATTCCTTAATCAGTTGGAGATCAAAAAAGCAAACCAAAGCCTCAAGAAGCTCATCAAAGGCAGAGTATAGAGCCATGACAATGGCTTCTTGTGAACTACAGTGGGTCTTATGTCTTGGAAGAATTTAACATCAAGTTCAGTTAGCAGACCTATTCAATAAACCTCTGGATAATACTAAGTTTTTTGAGATGTTGTCCTACTATCCTATTACAAACATATATATATATGCCAAAGCGCCCAACTTGAGAGGGGGTGTTGAAGATTGAGCTACAAGAAGTTTGACACCAGCAAGTTGGATACAAGAGTGCAGTGAGAACATTCATTGAGGCATATGGTTGAGCAGTTGCAACAGAAATCAGTTAGGAAGTTAAGTGTTGAGTCAGCAAGTTAGTTAAGTTAATAAGAAGTTAGTTTAGCATAATTAAGTAGTTTAATCAACAGCTGAGCTATATATAACAGCCGATTAGTTCTGTAAACTCATAAGATTCAATAATAAAGTTTCAATAGCAGTTTTACTTCATCTTCTTCATTTCTCTGTTTTCACATTTCTTGCTGCGTTTAATTCATAATTGCACCATGGCAATTCTTTTCTTGATTTCATCAAGATGGTGAAATTCATCACAAACACGTAAAACTGTTTCTTTAATATAAAGAGTTTTGAGTCCTCGTATGTAAAAAGAATTGTTCGCATTTGAGCAATGAGCACTACTTTTGGCCTTGATGCGGAGTGTACAATTTTAGTTTGTGATAAGGCGAGGTTGAGACATGTAACTCTACATCGACGGTGTCTTCAGACTTGTTGTCGTGCACATCCTGAGTTTGAGATCTACTCAAAGCTTCAAATGTCTAGTATGCTGAATCATTGAGTCTCAACCAAAAGTCTGTCACATCCCGCCTTTTGTGTGACTAAGGTCCAAACCCAACAAATCGAGCATTTAGATCACTGTCTCGGTCGGGCCGTCACGCATAGTTTCAACTCATCATATATGCATACAATTTTACATCCGCATATTTTACACGGAGAAGTTTCTAAACACAAAATTTTTACAACTACTATGTTGTGTCCTTATTTATTTACATATCATTGATCAACAATTAAAATGCATCGTGTTATACAATTAATCTCGTTAAAAATAAATGATCTAAATATCTGACTCAATACAATGACTAAGAGTATTGGCAATAGCTCATCTTACCACACTGTCATAGAGAAGTTTACACTTTTAATATTTTAAAATGTTCACAATAGCTCATGGGAACACATTTTTGTGATAAAATTGTGGATGTGAGAGTGGATATACTCACACCCACTACCACATTCTGTGCACGGATCTCAAGGCTGAATTGACAATTGATTGGTTTGCAACTTTTCATTTTGTTATCTTTTTCTTTTTTCTTTTTCTTCTAAAGTCTTGTTCTATTCTTATTCTAACGTGGTAATTTAGGCCACAGTACCACAAAAGTGTATTCCATTGCAATATTAATATGTTTTTACCAGTTTTTTTGTCAAAAATAAACTCACCACCACAACATCATAGTGGATACTCTAACGGGCCGGATTCAGTTTTGCTGACAGATAATGAACTCATTGGTCTATATCCATTATACTCTGATCTATTATGATGAGCCCAAATTATTTGCCTCATCTAGCCGGTCCTCCTATTTACCCAGAATTCCTTTTAGGAACACAAATAGATTAGAACTGCATCGTTATTTATAGACGGTAAAGTATTCATTACAATATTTTATTCCACTATAATATTTCAGTAAAGTTATTATTATTTTCAGTAATGTTGCATGATTCATTTCGAATCATATATTTTTAGTATAGATAACAAGCACTATTCAATACATATATTTTTGGTATGCATCTCGTTATTTTCTGATTAACAATAGTGAACTCTGGAGGCTTGTACCCTCTTAATGCTTCGACGCTGTTTACGGGGTATTCGTGCTCACTTCTTTAGTTGATATGGTTTACAGATAAGATTCAGAGTATCATGAAGGTCTAAAAGCACTGTCTAGCCACTATCCAAGTTAGACTGTCAGAAAAGGGAACAGTTATATTATGTCTTTTAATTTTTTTTATGATGATGTAATAATGAGGGCATGGACCTAACAACAGTTGAAAATCGTGATAATTGAATAAAATCCCGATCGAGTCGTTACAAGTCATTTTATTTTATATAATAGTTTTGAAAAGCGATTTAATTAGTAGTCTAAATGAGTCAAATTTGATAAATTATTGTTCAAAGCAAGTCGATCAATTTTACAAATTCTAGATTAGAGTTCAAACATGACTACTCTCGTATTTCAAGCTCAAGCTTAACGTGTGATTCAAACTTCTAAAATTCGAGACGTGCTCAAGTATTGCATCCGGCATATGAATCTAATTGGTCTTGAAACTCAATTACAAAAATTGTCAATCTGAGCAATTATTATATGAAATTTCTATGAAAGTTGCAACAACGCCAAAAAAAAAAAAAAAAAAAGAAGAAGAAGAAGTCTGTCGTATAACATAACAAATAGAAATAGAGTTATGGTATAACAAATCTACACCAACATCATTTATCATCACAATATGTAACATAAAAAAATGATGTTACTAATTTACAATTGCATGGTGATAATAATAGTACAACGTACAGCATGGAATAGCAGTCAACCTTGAAACCACCACAAGCTAGGAATCTTTTTTACGTACTCCAATAAATGTAAGATATGTTTTTATTTTAGGGAAATGCTATGTACACTACATAAATGTGTAGTGCACTTTCCACTGTTTACTTTATTTCTATAGATTAAAGTGATAAATTATTTATTGTGATTAGAAAAGCACGCGTGAGTCGGTTTTAGGTTTTTAACCATTTTAAAACCAAACCATTTCTTACGGTTTCAAAATTTACAAACCAAACCGAACCATAGCTAGGTAAAACCAATTTATCCGGTCCGGTTTGGATCAACTTAGTTACGGTTTTTTTTTCGGTTTTAGTCCTCTCTTTTTCATAGATAATTCACCGAAAGAAGATTATCACGGTTCAATAATTCATATCTTCATTCATACGACAATAATACGATATTCTCATTCTCCATTTACCATACATTATAACTCGAATGTCACTATGTGTGTGTGTACACACAACATTATATTATCATATTTTTCAATTAAGATGATCATATAAAATCATAAACTGTTTTATTTCATCTCATCATAGGTCCTATTAGGAGGGACATCAAACTATGTGTGTGAGGTAGTTGATTAAAGTATTAATAGATAATAGATCGAGATATTAGTTATTTAATTACATGTAGTGATAATTGGAGGGGACCGACGAAAAGTCGGTTCATCATCGTGATGATCGATTCTCACAATCTTGACGAAAAGTCGGTTTCGGTTGTTTGTGGTGTGACAGATAGAGTGACATACACGAGTGGATTGTGAGATGCAAGTAAAGGCCCCTTAATTTATGGATGTCGATGTCACACACACACACACACACACACACACACACACATATATATATATATAGGGGTGTAATATATTAGTCGACACACACATATATATATACTTATATATATATATATATATATATATATATATATATAAATCAAGATCGAACTCGACTCTATCATACTCGATTTTCGACTCGACTCGTGAGCTCGATTATTATCCTAAATTCATTTAATTGCTTTGGTAAATTCAAGCTACGGTTTGGTTAATACCAAACTCGAATAATATTTTTTAATAATAAAAATAATATTTATAATAAATTTAATAAATTAAATTAATTAAATAATTATTTAATCAAGCTCGATTAAGCTCGCGAGTTACTGATTACTATATTTTAAAACTCGAGCTCAATTCGGTTAATTATTCGAGTAGCTTGACTCGAAGCTCGAACTCGAAAAAAAAAACCGAATCTAGTCGATCTTCATGCGAATGAAAAGTAGAACTCACACCTAATTTCAAATGATAGGTGTTATATATATATATATATATATATATATATATATATATATATATATATCCGGTTCAGGTTTGGTCCAAGTTTGATGAAAACCAAACCAAATAAGTAGTGAATGTATCACTAATTTTATTTTAACTATCCTCATGAGTTTGGTTTACGATTTTTTTGTTTTGTGATAGGTCTCAATGATTACTGTTGATTAAGGAATGATAGTGATAAAATCAATCACTGATCTAATTTTCACGATATCCGATTACATTGTGAATGAGTAATCAAATCACGATATCCGTAGTGTGGTATTAACTCTGAATACATGATGAATTTTTGTACCTTTAAATCAACATCATTAATCTTTTTACCATTCTGTAGAGTCATGAATGACGATGGAAGGATCCAATAAAATGAGAAATTCTTATCCAAAGAGTCTTCATGAGTACCGTCTCTTGGATATACGATATATACCAGTACATTGTGATGGTGAAAGGTCACTAAAAGGTTACTATACCCTCCAAAAAAAAGAAAATAATAATAATAATATAGGTGATGTGACCAATTTATGGAAAGTTATTGGGTAATGAAGAAATTTATGCTGAAGTGACATAAGGGTTGATCGGAACCATACGGTTTACATCCAAATATAAACTGTGTGGCTCCGGTCAATTCACGGATCATTTAGATAAATGTGGAGAGACAATCCAATAAATTCCCCCACATTTATACAGAAAATTTCACGAAAAATTATTGTGTTGTGTTTCCACATACACCGAAGTGACTTGTGGATTGATCGCATCCATACAGTTTACATCATAGAATGTGATTTCGATCAACCCACAAATCACTTCAATATAAATTACCTCAACACACAATCTCCTCTCAAATTTCACATACCACTCCATGCCCTGCCACCTTTCCCATTATTATTATTATTTGGACTTTCCTCTTGTTTTCTTTCTTTTCTTTGTTTAGGGTAATCTTTTTTCTTTCTTTTACCCCACTTCCAGTCAATATATATATATATATATATATATATATATATTTTTTTTTTTTGGGGGATTGAGGGGACACTCAAAAGCGTTTACATTTTAAGCTTTATGCAAATTACTCCAGAATCTCCGTTAGTATTCAACTAATTCTTAGAGCATATACAATAGCTTAAAATAACATATTGTGAAAGACACTTTTTCCACTATTCCCATTGTGACTCCAAAAAAAAAGTATACAATAGCTTCAAGTTTAATGATGTGATTGTTTTGGTTGGGGATGGGGTTGTGTTTCTTCCCACTTTCCCTTCCACAAAAAATTAAACAAGAATGAAAGAAAGGCTATTGCAAGATGCATTAGGAATGAAATTGGAATGTGATGATATGTTGATGCCATGTGGGATGTTTTGTTTCTTTCAATGTAAAATGCCATCAGAAAGAAAGAATTCTTTATCAGACACGCTTTCTAAGCGACAACTTTCATCCACAACTTGCAGGACAAAGACGGGAGTTTATTATGCTATCTTCATATATATCAAAATGACTTGTGGATTGATAAGAACCACATAATTTCTATCCTGAACGGAATCTGTAGAGTTCCGATCAACCCACAGGTCACTCCAGAGTATATTCTCATCACATAAAAACTTCCCGACAAAGACATGAAAGTAAAATGAAATGGGAATACAACAAGGTATTTCTTACATTACTCCATTTACAAGAATGACTCACAAGGATTAATCTAGACAACACGATTTCAAATTAAATATAAACTTTATGGTTTGAATCATTCACGTAGATCTACAATACAAATGGAGTAATTGGAGAAGAATTTTTCAATAAAACAATGGAAAAATTATTATTTCCGTCTTATAAAACGTATTCACGTTTACTTTCTTAAATATTTTAAAAAACATATAATTAATATGCTAGTACTACCTTCTTTGCATAAAATAAATGTTTGTTTAGGGTTTTTAGATATTAGTAATAAAAATGTACGGATTAGATTATCTTCCGTATTCATTTCGATGTTGCGTTTTTTTTTTTTTTTTTTTTTTTTTTTTTTTTGGTACCACTTGTATGTGAACAACTAATCTCTCATATAAATACCATATTTGTTGTGTTTTGTTTTACCTTGCGTTCTGTTTTTTGGGGCTATGTTTTACGACACTCTACGATAAACTACTTACTTTCCATGAATGTTCTAACATTCATATTCACATTTCGTTATAACAATAGAATGACTTAATTTTATCAGGAATAATGATATGATTTCCGCATCGGTTGCGGATTTGATTTAATAATACATACTCATTTAACACCTAAAAGAACGTGGTTGATATTGATTTGTTCTTCAATTAATACAAGATTATATTTATCACCATATGATTTCAAATATGGGTTGGATTTTACTATTGAAACTAAAATTACTCGAACTATTACATAAACTTTTTTTTGCACATACATCGACGTGACGTAGATCGATCTCCTTTCCATTAAAAAAAATAGCCACCATAGACTTCCTGCATATCCCTTCCGCCCTTCTCTGTTTTTTTTTTTGGGGAGTGATAGAGCTACTCCCTCAAGTCTACACTATTTTTACACCATCATCATCTCACCACATGTTTTTCACTTGTAAAAGAAATTTAAAAAGATTGAAAAATTCACAACCACAAGATTAGATTGGGAGTAAAAATGGTGTAGACTTGAGGGAGTAGCTCTATCATTACTCTTTTTTTTTTTCCTCCAACAAGCCAAGTCCCATTAATTAGCCTTCTAGCTCAGCTTCATCTTTCCACCAACACCACTACCGCCGATCATGTAGAAGAACATTCAAAATCAAAATCCTCACCGACTCTCTCAATACTCAGAAAGGCCTCGTGGTGAGGAGCTATGCTGAAGCAATAACCAATGGAGATCGGATTAGCAAAGGATTGAATGACGGGTCTGTGTTGTTGCTGCTGAAAGACGCCGAAGAGGATAGGAAGACAATTGAGGCGCTCCTTATATATGGTATTAACTTCAAGGTGCTGAAAGAATTGCAAATAAATACTTCAATATCGATATCTGTACGGAGTACATGACACCACCTATTTACGCAACTAAGAATCATAATATAATTTTACACCACTGATCATTATACAAGTAATTCAAATCAATAAGTCTTAAATAGTGTTAAAACCACCACTATCCTAGGCATATTCTTGAATCAATATTAATTACTTTCTCGAAAACAAGCCATAATTTTACCATGGTTGATGCATTATCCTAGGCAAATTCTCGAATCATTAGTATCTTTAAACACTACAAGAAAAATATTTTTTTACTACATTAGTTTTTGGCACACCACAAAAAAAGTGATGCTATATACTTACTTTTAGCCACATGATCGAGCGTGGCAAATGAACCAAACTAAGTATTGATTGACACACTTTTTTTGTGTGGGTAGCAACAACTAATGTAGTAATAGAATGTTTTTCTTGTAGTGAAAATTTCATCGGAGTCGCTAAAATAGTATAAAATCACTATCAACATAAACCTCTCCGACCTTCATATTTTATTTCTATTTTTTAAGGACAGTAAAAACTTGTTAAAGTCTTAACCCGATGAGAAAT
The DNA here is from genome assembly GCA_026214975.1 of Gentiana macrophylla. Taxonomy (NCBI): domain Eukaryota; kingdom Viridiplantae; phylum Streptophyta; class Magnoliopsida; order Gentianales; family Gentianaceae; genus Gentiana; species Gentiana macrophylla. The sequence goes on along the minus strand of CM047812.1, from coordinate 119,991,131 downwards.
CAACCCAAAAGCAAGAAATCCAAAACAAAAAATCATAAAAATTAAATGAACAAATGCAGCAACTAGTAAGATGAGGATAACATATCGAAGGCTAGTAGATAGGAAAAGCATCGTCAAAAGCTATTTGGGCTTGTCAATACTAACCTTTTCAGCCGCATAGTTTGCTTTCGGTTTACATCGATGTTTGTTTAGATAAATCCTCCATTTGTTGCACGGGAACATGCTTGCTTTAGAAGATAACTTTAAAATGGACCTAAAAATATGCAATGTGATCCAAAATTAAGTGTGGAGAACTGTACCAAGTAGTAATCAATTAAACAAAAACTATATATATATATATATATATATATATATATATATATATATATATATATATATATGAAAACAAGAATTGCAACCCACCCCTATGCATTCCAGATCTGACTAAGAAGACAAATGTAATCCGGATTTACTTGTGCTATGGAAGTTGAAGGAAAATGAAAATAATCGAAGAACAATGAGGTTTGAAGATGATGAAGGAATAGATAGTGAAAATTTCTACCAAAGATAAAACACAAATTTCTACTCGTTATAAAGGGAAACACAAATTTCGGCGATGTCGCCCACTGTTATCGGAGAAAAAACCTTTTTTTCTTGAGGACAACTCGTTAGCAGAGAAAAACAATTTGAACTCGTTAATATGAAGAAAACATGAATTCGAACTCGTTACAAAGATAAAACACAAATTTCTACTCGTTATAAATGGAAAACACAAATTTCCGCGATGTCCACTCGTTATCGAGAAAAACATTTTTTTCTTCAAGGTCAACTCGTTACTGCAGAAAAACACAATTTGAACTCGTTAATATGAAGAAAACATGAATTCGAACTCGTTACCAAAGATAAAACACAAATTTCTACTCGTTATAAATGGAAAACACAAATTTCTGCGATGTCAACTCATTATCATTGAAAAACCATTTTTTAAAGAAGGACAACTCATTACCGGAGAGAAAATACAAATTTGAACTCGTTAATATGAAGAAAACATGAATTCGAACTCGTTACCAAAGATAAAACACAAATTTCTACTCGTTATAAAGGAAAAACAAAAATTTCCGGCGATGTGTTTAGGGTATATTTTACTATATTTTCGGGCTTAATCCCTAAACAATTTACCTTATTTTTAAGGGAAATAAATGAGAAAAGCGTGTTTTAACCGTTAAATTCCTATAATGGTTATTGAGGGGTTATAATTTAATTATGAGGAAATATTGAGTTTAAATGTTATTTTGTTACACATTTTATTATTATTATTATTCGATGACTTGGTGTAACAACAATTTTGCAGAAAATTAAAAGATATGCATGGGGATATTATTAATGGAGAAGATTAATCTCATTCAATCAAGTGATTTCAAAATAAAGAAGAAAATCGGAGCATTGAAGAGAGGATAAATCGATCGATCGAAAGAGTGAAGTGGGGACACGGTATGCGAAGCAACGATGTGAAAACGCAGCGTAAATAGGTAGGCAGTCGGCCGAGCCATGCTATTCGATCGACCGAGTGTCTTATGTCGGTTCACCGAAATTTGAAAATCGACGCGTTTTTCTAGATCCTTCCTTATGTCGGCGAAACTCTATATAAGCAACACCATTCGAGCGTAAAAGAAACACGTAAAAATACGCACATCACATTCAAAGCAGCCGCATATTCCAGAGCAAACAAGGAGATGAATTCTTCCATCCCAACAATCATGATCACCAACATGATTGTTGGCTAAGCATATCGCGGTGGGACAACGGAGGAAACCAATCAACAACTACACCAACTAGAGGATTTTTAGCTATATTTTAGTGAGTTAAATTTATGATTTTTCATCAATTGAATGTTGTGATTTATCGTTTATGTTTTATTTGAATCGAGAGATCGATGGAACTATTTTTCTGATTGAATTTATATGAGAATATTGTTCAAGCTTTGATCTTTTCAATTGATGCAATTAATTGTGATTCAAGAGATTGTTCATGATTAGTTGAGTAGAGTATTGGAGACAATCTCATGATCGTGTTATGCATGCTAGTTTAATTTTGCTTGGGAAAGAAAACGAAACCCTAGAAATTGATTAAAGAGATTTAATCGAATTCGTGATTTGATCATAACTAAAAATCGTATCTTTAGCGCGCAATCTAGTTGGGGTTGGTTGGTTGATTGGTGGATTCTCGTTATCAGGGAAAAAACCATTTTTTCTTCAAGGACAACTCGTTACAAGTGAAAAACACAAATTTGAACTCGTTAATATGAAGAAAACATGAATTCGAACTCGTTACCAAAGATAAAACACAAATTTCTACTCGTTATAAAGGGAAAACACAAATTTCCGGCGATGTCAACTCGTTATCAGTGAAAAACAATTTTTTCAGCAAGGACAACTCGTTACCAGAGAAAAACACAAATCTGAACTCGTTAATATGAAGAAAACATGAATTCGAACTCGTTACCAAAGAAAAAACACAAATTTCTACTCGTTATAAAGGGAAAACACAAATTTCACATGATGTCCACTCGTTATCGGAGAAAAACCATTTTTTCAAAGCAAGGACAACTCGTTACTAGAGAAAACACAAATCTGAACTCGTTAATATGAAGAAAACATGAATTGAATCGTTACCAAAGATAAAACACAAAATTCCACTCGTTATAATGGGAAAACACAAATTTCGGCGATGTCAACTCGTTATCGTGAAAAACCTTTTTTCTTCAAGGACAACTCGTTACAGACAAAAACACGAATTTGAACTCGTTAATATGAAGAAAACATGAATTCGAACTCGTTACCAAAGATAAAACATAAATTTCTACTCGTTATAAAGGAAAACACAAATTTCGCGATGTCCACTCGTTATCGAGAGAAAAACCTTTTTTCTTCAAGGACAACTCGTTACCAGAGAAAAACACGAATTTGAACTCGTTAATATGAAGAAAACATGAATTGAACTCGTTACCAAAGATAAAACACAAATTTCTACTCGTTATAAAGGAAAACACAAATTTCGCGATGTCCACTCGTTATCGAGAGAAAAACCTTTTTTCTTCAAGGACAACTCGTTACCAGAGAAAAACACGAATTTGAACTCGTTAATATGAAGAAAACATGAATTCGAACTCGTTACTGTTGGACTTATTTCTTTGTTTTGATGATGAGTGCCATACTAGCTGTTATAGTGCAAAGGCAAAAAGATGTCTAGATAGAATGTATAGGTTTATTAGAGTTTGATTCACAAATAGGTTTGATCAAACAAGCATCGTAAAAAGTCTGCCGATCGTTTATCGCCAGACTGGTCCAGTCGATAGGGTAGATAGGTCGATGAGACTTGTCGAGGAACTCTCAAGATCAAGATCAAGGCCGAGGGTTCAAACTCGATTAATGAAAGCTAAGGGATCAAACTTAGTATTTAAAGTCAAGGATATGGAATCGAGAATTTAGGCAAGTCTGTGATGACCTAAAGCGATTACATATACCTTAATGTAGTAAGGTCTAAGTTCCATAAGTTGGATAATGTTTGGAACTTAGTTATAATTAAAATGATGTAATCTAACTTCACAAATAAAAGTTGGATAAAAGGAATCAGCTGCATTATATTTTACAGACAAAAATATGATGTTCAAGGCAGATCGATTGGTTTTACAAACAGATGATGAACCTCTTGATATATACCTCGATTAATTCAAGATTATTGGAAAGTTACATGGATAAGAACAGACCAACTACCTCGACTTATCAAGCAAATCAAAGGTGAGATTAAAAGACGTTGGGATGATCCATATTTTTATCCATTGGATACAAGTCAAAGGGTGGAATGATCGCGATTGTCAAAAAGTAATCTGATAATTGTCGATCCCATGAATAGTGACGAGAATGCAAAGTGCGAGATGGGACAAATACAAGGAACGGTCACATTTGAATTTCAAATGCAAGTCACATGCATTCCTAACTATAAATAGAAGACTTTCAACTCAACAAAAGATGATGAATTTTTGAGAAAAACTTTAAGTGACAATACTGAGCTGAAGAACACCCTGCTGAACTTAAGGCTGCTGATCTAGCTATTTTCTTCAAGTGCATTCTGTGTTCAAGCTACATCAAGCATACACACTTGAAGACTGCAAGCTGCTGATTATTTCATCCTAATCAAGTTGATGCAACTGAATCATTTATTTGATTCATTCTTTATTTTATAAAGAACTCTTGAAGACAGTGAAGCATCCGTTAGTGTGAAAACTGTTGGTTTGTGGTGGAGAGTGGTGAAGAGGCAATTCTACCCTTCAAGGACCAGTGGAAGACTCGGGAGCGACAATCCTACCTGTTCTCCTGGCCAGTTTGTGAAGCCATAGTTATTGGTGAAGGACAAGCAACCTAGGATTCTTTGTAACAGATAACTCAAAGATCACTAGTGAATTTCCTCCAACATCACAGAGGAGAAGAGTGGACGTCTGGATTACATCACTGGAACCACTATAAAATCCACCGCCTACTTATTTTCTCGCTTTTACTTTCTGCACTTGTTTTATTTCACTCATCAACCCATTTGAATCTAGCAAATCGAAATCACACACATACACTAATGAGTATCTAATACTTAGTAACATATTTAACAACAAGTAACAAGGCTTAATTTTGATATTATTCCATTTGCACAAATTCAGCAAATCGAAATGTCGATGAGACTCACATTTATCAAAGAGTTATCGAGGTCTCAAAGCAGACTCATCAAGTACCAAAGAGTCTCTTGAGTTGCGAGAATTTGTTAACTCCAAAGTTTTAAGGGTTAAGTTTATTCACCCCCTCTAAACTTAATCAAAGCCTTTTCAAAGGACCAACAATTGGTATCGGAGCGCATAGATTGCGAAGGAATCCTACTTGTTGTGCTTGTGAAAATTCTTTAAAACTTTCTTTCAAGTTCTCGATTTTCAAGACTTGCATCATGGACAACACACAGTATGCTAGAACTATGTTGATGTGTTCTCTTGATAGATTTGATGAGTATAAACGTCGAATGCGAGGCATATCTTGTCGCTACCCATGATGAGATGATGGATGTACTAATCGAAGGACCACTTGGAGATTACAAAGGCAAAGAATGAGTGGGTGACAGAATCGAGTACATTCCTAAACCAAAAGAGAATGGAATGCGTAAGAGCGAGAAAAAGAGCAAACCTCAACAACATTGCTATTGATATCATTTACGTAACCTTGGATAGCAATATGTACATGAAGGTCAAAGATTGCAAGGCGCAAAGGAACTTTGGGACAAGATTCACTTGATCTGTGAAGGCACCGATGCAATAAAGAAGAACAAAATCGGTGTAGCGGAAAGAGGTTCCAAAAGTTCAAAATCTTTGCCAAATGAAACCATTGAGCAAATGGAGTCAGATTCAATGCAATCCTAGATGAACTTACTCTCTGTGAGTGTAAGTTATTCAAAAGAGGAAGTAAACACCAAAATCTTGGAAGCTTTACTGCAAGAGATGTTTGGAAAATGAAGGTGGATCGCAATTGAAGAAATGAGAAAAGCTGCATGAAGAAGACACCTTCAAATTGTTTTTCGATCTTAAGGCCTATGAATTTAGCAAGAAGTGGTGCTGCCTCAAATCGAAAAGGAAGAGCCAAAGACCATTTGCATTGTTGCTTCACATCATGAAGAAACATCAGGAGGACAGGATGATATGCTAGATGAAATGCAAGAGCAAATTGCCCTACTTGAGCAAGAAAATCGAATGATGAAGAGGTGGAAAGGCCCCTACAAGAAATTTCACAAAGAGGCCCTCTTGAAAGAAGGAAAGAAGAACCAAAGAAAGATAATGACTATCTATGCTTTCATTGCAAGAAACCGTGACACTTCGGACTGATTGTCCCGAGTTGAAACAAGGCAAGGAACTCGATTATCTTTGCTTCAATCGTAAGAAGCCTGGACATTTTAGACTGATTGTCGGACCTCATCGAAGACCAAGAGTCAACAAAGAAGACATGGCAAGAAGGCTATGGTTCTTTGAAGATGAATCGAGGATATGAAGTGGAATCAAAAAGGAAATGAATCGGATAACACAAGATCAGTTCTTGATATGGAGGATTATGCTTTGATGGCCAATATGGATGGCGAGGAGGTATACAACACTTTGTATCTATAAACACTCCTGCTGGAAGTGATTGTGAATCAACTTGTGGTTCAAATCCTAGAAATTTCGACAACAATGAGACTTTGGATGCCATCCTTAATCAAGCGAGGATAATACAATCTGGTTATGAGGTTGTGAAGGTGAAAAAAGCTCTTGAATTGGAAGTTGGAAGATTGAAAGCTGAATTAAGAGTTCTCAAAGGTAAGGAAAAGGATGTTGGACAGAATCAGCATAAGTCTGCTGAATATCCAGCAGCCCCTGAATCTGCTGAACCATCTTGTTCCTCAGCTGCATACAAATCTGGAAAGCCTTATGGTGATAGAACAGGGCTTGGATTTGGAACTCAGCAATCTAACAAGAGTGGATCCAGTAAGGTCACTGAACCTAGTTCCAGAATTGGTCCTAAGTTTGTACCTGCACTAGATCCAACTCCCAGTAAGTATTCTTTGTCGGCAAAGAAACCAAATGAGAATGCTTCAAGGAAGCAAAATCCAGAAGACTAAGAAGTCAACAGCTCTTAATAAAAAGAGTAAATCTAAAAATAGGATTTCTTTGTGCCTTCTAAGTCGCTTGATATGAGACTACTACTAAGTCTCTTTGGACCACGAAGGAAAGAAAGCAGAAATATTCCAAGGATAAGAATCCTAAATCCAAAAATGTTGATCATTCAAGGGATACTTATCTCGGGGAAAGGTAGACTGTTCCTGCTGCGATAATGATTGGAATATTCTCGCATCTAATGCTAGAAACAGTAAGTATAACCATACTACTAGTGGTAAAACCTAGGCAATGGAATCATCAGAGAGGACTTACACAAGACCTCAATGAGACTCCATATTACAGTGGTCATTCTAACAGACAAAGACACCTATGGTTATGCAAATGTTTCTAACAACAAGAATCATTTCAAACAAAGATTATGTACCAAAAGGCCGAGAAAACATATGTGGTTCCTACACAACTCATTGTTAGAACTTATGGATGTGTGGAATACATGTATGAACCAAAGTATGAACCAAAGTATGACACATTTAGGAGAAGACCTTATGGAAACATACCAAGGGTCATGCTTGCCACTGACCACCATGGACCCAAACAGGTTTGGGTACCTAAAATGCATTAACTTTGTTTTGTAGGGTGTCCGGTACTTTGTGGTGGATGTTCGGCACACATGACAAAGAATAAGCACTGTCTATCAAACTTTGTGGCAAAAGATGGTCCAAGGGTGAATTTTGGCAACAAAAATACACCTGGTTATACAAGAGGATATGGCACACTTATCAGAAATGGACTTACAATCAAGAATGTGGCATATGTGGAGGACTGGACTACAACTTGCCGAGCCTTTGGACAATTCTCGTGATATGGGTTACAAGGTCTCTTTTGACAAAAACAATTGTATTGTCATTAGTGAAAGAGGTGATCAAGTTGTACTTGCTGGTAGAAGGCAACAGAACATGTATGTTGTGGATTGGTTCATCATAGATTCAGAAACACACTGATTGTGCATACCAAATCTGAACTCAATTGGTTATGGCACAAGAAGTTAAATCACTTAAACTTTGATGATATTAATCAGTTGGTAAAGAAGAAACTGGTGGTTGGTTTACCTGAGATCACATTCAAGAAGGATGCTATACGTGATGCTTGTCAGCAAGGTAAACAGATAAAGTCAAGTTTCAAATCAAAGACCAAACAATCAACTAATAGAGTGTTGGAACTGATGCACATGGATCTTTTTGGACCAATAACTCCAACAAGTGTAACAGGAAAGAAGTATACCCTAGTGGTTGTGGATGATTACTCTAGATACACTTGGGTGATATTCATGAACAAGAAAAGTGAAACACTTCAAAGCATGCCTAATCTTTTGAAGAGATTACAAAATGAGAAAAGTTTAACAGTCATAAAGATAAGATCAGATCAGGGTACTGAATTTCTCAACAAAGTTATAAGAGAATATTGTGAACAGAATGGTGTACTTCATCAACTTGCTGCTGCTGGTACACCTCAGCAAAATGGGGTTGCTGAAAGAAGAAACAGGACATTAAAGGAAGCAGGAAGAACAATGATTTGTGAAGCATTGCTACCTGAAAGATATTGGGCTGAAGCAGTAAATACAGCATGCTATACACAAAACAGAACATCAGTAAACAAGAAGCTGCTGAAGACACCTTATGAGATCTGGAATGGAAGGATACCTAACATATCCTATTTTCATCCATTTGGAAGCAAATGTTTTATTCTAAATCATAAAGTTCATTTGAAAACATTCCAACCAAAATCAGATGAAGGAATTTTCTTAGGATATTCTTCAGTCAGCAGAGCATTCAGGGTACTGAACAAAAGAACACTGAAACATGAAGAAACAATCCATGTTGTGTTTGATGAACCTAAGTTTACTGGTATGGAAGATAAAGATTGTGAACCTGCTGAGAATCAACAAGTCACTGATCCAGATTGTGTTGAAGTTTTGGAAAGATTCAATGACTTGAAAATTTCTGATACTGCCCCTACTGAGCACCCTGTTAATAATGTTACTGATGCAACAACTGAAGCAGTTCAAGGATCTGCTGACCCCCCTGTAGAAGAAACTACAGCAGACCCTACTAAAGATGATGTTCCTGAAAATCAAAATAACCAAAATCCACAATGGTTAAGGAATCACCCTGCTGAACAAGTTATTGGCAATGTACAGCAAGGTGTGAGGACTAGAAGACAACTGGAAGCTATGTTTACTTGTTTCCTATCTCAAATGGAACCTAAAGTTGTTGAAGAAGCAATTTTAGATCCAGATTGGATAATTGCTATGCAAGAAGAATTAAATGAATTTGAAAGAAATCAAGTTTGGACACTAGTTGAAAGGCCAAGTCATGCAAATATCATTGGTACTAAATGGGTATACAGGAATAAACTTGATGAATCTGGTACCATTGTAAGAAATAAGGCCGACTAGTTGCAAAAGGCTATTCTCAAGGTATGAATAGATTTTGATGAAACATATGCACTGTTGCAAGATTGGAAGCTATCAGACTATTCTTGGCACATGCTTCATATAAGAACTTCAAAGTATATCAAATGGATGTCAAGAGTGCATTTTTGAATGGTATCCTAGAGGAGGAAGTGTATGTTCAGAACCTCCTGGATTTGAAGTTAAAGATCAAGAAGATAAAGTGTATAGACTCAACAAAGCACTTTATGGATTGAAACAAGCACCAAGAGCATGGTATGAGACTCTATCTCAATTCTTGGTGGACAATGGTTTTACTAAAGGCACCATTGATAAGACACTTTTCAGAATCAGTGAAGGGGACAAGAGACTCTTGGTACAAATTTATGTGGATGACATAATTTTTGGTTCTGAGAATGATTTACTTTGTGAAAAGTTTGCAAATCTAATGAAGAGCAAATTCCAAATGAGTATGATGGGAGAAATGAATTACTTTTTGGGATTGCAAGTCAAACAGATGAAAGATGGAATCTTCATTCATCAAACCAAGTATACCAAAGAGTTGCTGAAGAAATTTGGTATGGAAAACAGCACTAAAAATTCAACTCCTTTGAGTACAAACATCAGATTGGATGAAGATAAAGAAGGCAAAGATGTTGATCAGACTTTGTACAGAAGGATGATAGGCAGTCTGCTGTATCTCACTGCCAGCAGACCTGATATATCCTTTGCTGTAGGTGTTTGTGCAAGATTTCAATCTAAACCTAAAGAAAGTCATTTAGTGCAATAAAAGAGTTCTTAAGTATCTAAAAGAGACTTTGGGAGTAGGTATATGGTATTCCAAGGAAGGAAGCTTCAAAGTAATATCCTACTCAGATTCTGATTATGCTGGATGCAAGATTGATAGAAAAAGCACCTCAGGAACCTGTCAGTTAATAGGAAATAGACTGGTCTCCTGGTTTAGCAAGAAACATAATTCTATTTCAACTTCCACTGCTGAAGCTGAATACATTGCTGCTGGAAGTTGCTGTGCACAAGTACTATGGTTAAGACAACAATTAAGGGATTATGGAATTGAAGAAAGGGAAATTCCAATCATGTGTGACAACACAAGTGCAATTGCAATCACAGAAAATCCTGTTTTGCACTCAAGAACCAAGCACATTGATGTGAGACATCATTTTATAAGAGATCATGTTGAAAAGAAAGATGTGGTGGTTCTATACATTCCTACTGAAGATCAACTTGCTGATATTTTCACTAAACCACTTGTGGTGAAAGATTTGCTAAATTAAGGATTGAACTTGGAATCATAAAGATTGACTCGATATTCAAAGAAGTTGTCTTTCGAATTCACCAAGGGGATTAGTCTTTGCTATGTTGGGTGAGCTCACTTAGCGAGACTAGTCATTGGTATCAACAATTCCATGTACTTATGTTTGGACAATTGAGCAAATGAGGTTGCCAAGGGGATTGGTCTTTGTCATGTTGGGTGAGCTCACTTGACAGATCAGTCATTGGTATTAAACCTCATCTTGTATTATCAATTGAACAAAACAAGAAGAAAACAAGGATCAGCAGAGTACTCTTATCAAACAGTCAGGTTGAAGCCTACTTATCGTGAGATCAAGGCACCTCTTTGAGGTTTACCCTGCTGGAGAGAACTTTACTCAGTCAAAGTTATTTAGGTCAAAAAGCAGTTTGGCGGGATATTTATTCTATCTTTTATTACCACAGTCAAACCATCCAACGGTTACAAACGTTATGGAGGAGTAATGGGCCACGTGTCAAGACAAAATTTATTTAGATTAATCGTGGTTACCTCAATGTACGTGCAATGACAGTTTCAACTACCCACTGTCTATATAATCAGACTGTTACATAGCAGGACTCTCTACTTGCAATTTCTACTTTATCTCTGCAAATCCTACTTGTGTGAACACAGATTTGAGAGCAACTCTTCTTCATCTTTTTCTTATTTCAATGGCGGAAAGAGTTGAAGTTCAAATCGAATCAAGCCAAAGTGTAAGAGGCTATGTTGTTGATGCAAACAGAACCGAACTGGCCATTAATATAGGTCGAAGAATAAGAAGGTTTGCGGGCCTGGAGAACAAACTCAACATCGATTAGAAACGATATCATACACCAATGTTATTGATTTACGGAAGAATATTGTTATAGAAGAAGGAATCAAGCATTCAAAACCACTTGTGAATGGTGAGGAACTTGTAATCTCCTCCAATCTCTTTGAGAGAAGTGTTTGGTTTTGAAGAAGTTGTTGATGGTTGATCAATCCTCAAGCTATGGGATTGGACAAGATGGCTTTTGTAGATCGAGATCAAGACAGATGCAACTATCAAATAGTAGAAAAAGTTGGTCCCTTGAAAAGGCTTTAGTTAAGTTTTAGAGGGGGTGAATAAACTTAACACTTAAAACTTTGGAGTTAACAAATTTGCAACTTCAAGAAACTGGCCGATACTTCAAGAGTCTGTTGAGACCTCAAAGAGCTCTGGCCGATAAAACAAGAGTTCATCGACAGCCTGGGCTTTGTTGAATTTGTGCAAATGGAATAATATCAAAATTAAGCCTTGTTACTTGTTGTTAAATATGTTACTAAGTATTAGATACTCAAGAATGTATGTGTGTGATTTCATTGCTAGATTCAAGAAAGTTGATATGAATAATGACTAAGTGCGTAAAGTAAATGCAAGAAGTAAGTAGAGAGATTTTTATAGTGGTTCAGTGTGATGTAATCCTCAGACGCCCACTCTTCTCCCGTGATGTTGGAGGAAATTCACTAGTAATCTTTGAGTTATCTGTTACAAAGAATCCTAGGTTGCTTGTCCTTCACCAATAACTATGGCTTCACAAAATCGAAAACTAGGAACATGTAGGATTGTCGCTCCCGAGTCTTCCACTGGTCCTTGAAGGGTAGAATTGCCTCTTCACCACCCTCCACCACAAACCAACAATTTTTCACACCAATGATGCTTCACTGCTTTTCAGCAGTTCTTTATAAAATAAAGAATGAATCAAGTAAATGATTCTGGGCTTGCAAGCAGCTTGATTAGATGATATAATCGCAGCCTTGCGCCTTCAAGTGTGTATGCTTGATGCAAATTTTAAACACGTAATGCACTTGAAGAAAATAACTAGATCAAGCAAATTTTAAGCTCAAGAAGTTCAACAGGTGTTTTTCACTCAATGTTATCACTTCAAGTTTATTCCAAAATTCATCCTATTCTTCTTGAGTTGAAAGTCCTCTATTTATAGGTAGGAATGCATGTGACTTGAATTTGAAATTCAAATGTGACTGCCTTGTATTTGTCCCATCCTCACCGTGATTTCGTCACTATTCATTCAGGATCGACATCGTCAGATTACTTTTGACAAAGGCAAATCTGGCCCACCCTTTGACTTGTATCCAATGGATAAAAATATGGATCATCCCAACGCCTTTTAATCTCACCTTTGATTTGCTTGATAAGTCGAGGTAGTTGGTCGTTCTTATCCATGTAACTTCCCAATAATCTTGAATTAATCGAGGCATATATCGCCAGGTTCATTAGTCTCGTCAGAAACCAATCATCATTAATATCATATTTTTGTCTCAGAAATATAATGCAAATTGATTCCATTTATCCAACTTTTATTTGTGAAGTTAGATTACATCATTTTGAATATAACTAAGTTCCAAACATCATCCAACTTGTGGAACTTAGATTTTCTACACAAGGTATATGTAATCAATTTAGGTCATCATGCACTTGCCTAGATAATCGATTCCATATCCTTGACATTAAATACTAAGTTTGATCCCTTAGCCTTCATTTATCGAGTTTGAACCTCACCTTCGCTCTTCGGGCCTTCAAGAAAGTTTGCATCGCCCATCGACCTATCTACCCCATCGATTTAGACCGGCCTCACGATAAACAAATGCCAGCAGCTTTTTTTACAAAGGCTTGTTTGATCAAACCTATTTATGAATCAAACTCTAATAAACCTATACATTTTATCTAGACATCTTTTGCCTTTGCACTATAATAAAGCCTAGTATGGCACTCATCATCAAAACTAAGAAATAAGTCCAACAATTTCCCCTTTTGGTGATGATGCCACTACCTCACCTAATCAAAGAAAGCAAAAGATAAAAACACAAACAGTAACAAATTCACCAATTCTCATTATAAATATTTGTTCACAGTTATTACAACTAGATACAAAGAAAGATAAACAAAGTGATAAGTAGTCGATCTATTGTCTCTTCTCTCTTTCTTGTCTAGCCTTCTCACCTTTGCTCTTGATAGGCTCGATCTCTTCTATCATTTCAACCATCCATTCATTCTCAATAAGTGTAAAGTCAATATAAGAATTGACTTGTTTCCACCAATTCCATGCTTCAGCAGACAAGATTGATCTCGATTCACCCTCAAGCCAAACTTCATATACAAACTCTTAAATTCATTCTGAATCTTTGCTTTTGTAATTGGCAAAGACTTTTCACCTCGCGCTACTTCTTCCGCCTCGTATTTGCTCTAAGGCTTTAATCCTTGCCTCCCAAAACTTCAAACTCAAGAAGGAGTTAAGACCTTCATGAAATCCCATGTCACGATAGGGTCTCCTTCGTTATGAAACTCTTCTTGTAACCGTGACAGAGATCATTCGTGAGTTGCAATCGCCAGTGCAAAGTTGCCTAAAAGCATTTGTATCATCACCATCTCTTTCAGGCAAAGAGTCCGGCAGCCTCCTTTGTCGCACCTGATTGGCCCTCTTCCCCTTAGTGACATCATCAACAAAACGTGAGACGAGGCCATGAATAGCTTCCTCGTGATACTATCACTGTAATTGACCCGCCACTGCTCCAGCTTCTAGTATCAAGTGAAGTAATCCTTGATTGCGTGGTCTCCTCCAAATTGCTGATCCTTTCTGAGTTTGGGATCGTGCATAGCAAAGTTGTTGTGCAAAGAACAGCTCAAGAAGTTTGGGAGCTTCAAGAAGCTTGTCAAGTTTTCATGTATAGAGACAAGTTGATCTTTTAGAAACTTGTCTTTGGTCAGTATTTCCAACTTTGATACCCTTGACATCTAGTATCAAATTATTCATTGCATTTTGAGTAGATGCAAAGTTTGAAGTAAATCAGACAAGAGATTGTCTATTATCATTTACCATCTTCAAGTAGCTTCTTCAAATCTCTGTTTGCTCGGTCCAATTGAGTTCTTAATCGTTGTATGTCATTTCTTACGCTTCTTAACTCATTGACAACTTCAATTGGCACTCCACTCGCCATTCTATCACAAGTAGATCCATCACAGCTCCTCAACTCTATATTGTGCCTCGTTGTCCGCCGATGACCATAGCTCTACTCATATCTCTCCCAAGCAGGGAGGTCCTCTCAACCATTGCACCAAGAACATCTTCAAGGATAGGATCTTGTGTGTGTGTTCTTCAACAACTTCTTCTTCTCCAAAATTTGTAATTCTTCATCATCAGAGTTATAGTCCAAAGAAATGCTCATCCTCATTAATGCTAGCCTGGCACGACTATCCTTCCCTACAAAGGGCCTTGGCTCCAAAGCAGCTCCACTACAAAAGCCTTCATCAAAGAATGTGGGTTTTCTCCAAACCCAAATCAGTTCCAACCTTTGTCCAGTGTCGCTTTGAGACTCAGCACTGCACTCTCCTGCTCCAACCTTTGTCCAGTGCCGCTTGTATCCCAAAGAACCTGCACTCTCCTCTTCAACTTCCCCGTGGATTGAATATATTGGTATTATCCACTTGGAAACCTTCAAGATGACCAATCTTGTGCAGTGATGATGGCGCTTTAGTCGAGTGCCTTCAATGTCAAACCGCCTTGATATTCAATTGACTCTTTCAGAGCCCGGCACTAGGTTCATTAAAATCAAGAACCTTTTCTCCATCCAAATCCTCACTCTGCCCAAAGATCGCTTTGTGCAAGAGGCTCTACAACATGGAATGTACTTGGTTCATCACCACCTACCAAGACTCGTAGTAATGCCTTCATTGATCAATGCCTCCAGATCATCCATGGTGAGATCCTCAGAGATCCTCATCCATCTCTCCACCACGGCCTCAGCAGACTTACCAAAAGATAGTGGATGCTGTAATGATGATTCATGTGCAAGGTGCAGCCCCACTTGATTCTCCCGGTCCAGAGGGAAAGTCTCTCTACTATCCGATGATGAGGAAGAATCATCAGACCATCTCTTGATCTCTAAATTTGATACCCTCCTCCTCCTTCGTTGCTCATCAAATAAATCCATCAATCTTGATTGCAAAGAAGGTTGTATCAATCGATCCACCAAGTTTTCCACTCCCGCTTGCCAAAAGCCCATTCTTCAAGATCTCGTCATTGGTTCAAGAAATGCTTTTGTCTCTTATAGAAACCAAACTTCCATTGGAAATAATCAAGAATTTGTCAAGTTTGGGATCCACATACTCTTCGCTTTTCTTGTTCTTTTGCATGCCTTTCAAATGGCATGAAAGATCTCCCCGAGCAAGCTTCCAGAGCTTGTTGACCTCCAAAGGTTCCAACAAGCAGATCCATGGTTTCTTCTACAGATGTTTGAAAGTCAAGAAAGTTGTCGTGAATGTGCATTTGTACCTACTACTTCCATCTCAGATCACACTTGGTTCCCCTCGACTTACATGCTCATCGCCAGGTTAGCAAAGAAACCGCTTCTTCCCCCGAACTATTGCCAAATTTTTGGTGGTCTTCAACCAAGTCTCCAATCACCTCTTCAACCACCACAAGCAGTTCAGTTCAAGTGGTTTGTCGTGGTTCTTCAAAGGATACTACAAAGCAGCTCAGTGGTCGAGAGATCGTCAGAGATCCTCTACAGATTGCTCAAAAACAACCTGCTCAAAGATCGTGGACTTGATAACTTCTTCATTGGAGGAATCACCGATAACAACCGGTGGAATGATAGTTAGAGGCTCACTTCAACAAGCCTCTTCTTCCTCTTCTATCGATGCTTCTTCTTGGGCCCTCTCGTGCCTCCAAATTTTTCAACTCTTTCCCTTGCCATTTATTTCTTTTTGGCAACTTCCTTCATCCTCTGGATAGGGTTCATCATCATCATCTTTTCTAGTCAATTTTCTTTTTCTACTTGCTTCCTTCGTTGTTCTCTAAAAATTTCACCAACAGCTTTTTCTTGAAGCCACAAAGCAGGTCAAGAACCTCCACTTGACCTCAAAGCAGACTCAACAACAGGTCTGTTTCCTTTCTTGTTCTTTTTTGATTTCGTGACTTCAGTAGTCTTTCTAACATCAAGACTCTTCTTCCTCTTTCCAAATAGCTTTCTTTTGGTGCAAAGAGTTTGATGGAAATCTTCTTAGTTTGTCGAACCCGCCACCACCAAGATCACCATCATCTCCATCATCATTATCATCGCAGCCTTCTCCAAAGAATTTCTTCATCATCATCAAGTCCAGAATTGCATAATCAATCTCCTTCTTGTATCTAGATCGATTAATATCCACAAAGCTACATCAGAATTCCAAGATGATTCAGCAGAGTCCGACCATTAATCCTAAGGGCAAAGGCCTTGACTTCCTCTTCCCTAAACTCTCTTCCTTGGCCACTTTCTTCATATAATGAATAAAGTACCGCCCACCAAACTTCATGCTCCTACAGATGATAATCATCAACTCTATCTTGGGTCCCGATAGAGTGTCCATACCGCCAACTAGCCCAAGTATGTTCTTTGCAATGAGCTTGCTCACAGATCGTATTCAATACCAATGTGTTTGCAAGCTGATGCCTGAACGGATTTGATTTTCAGATCCTGCCTTAATCTGATCTACAAACGCCAATTTGTCCAATCCCATTGCTTCAGGATTCACAGAGCCGCCCACCACTTCAACAAATCCAAAACTTCCTCTCACAGACCTGGGAAACTTCAATTTCTTGCCCATTTACAAAGTTAGCCTTAAATGCTTCAGCTTCCTTCCTTTATTTGAATGTTTCTCCGTAAACCGACAACATTTGTATAAGAAATTGTGTCCAGCCTTTTATGTTTAACACATTTTCCGCATCGACATACCTCCTTATTCTTCGACCAATGTTAATGGCCGCCTCACTGCTTTTGCATCTTCAACAAAACCTCTAACACTTTGGCTTGATTCAATTTGTACATCAACTTTTTCCGCCATTTTAATGAGAAGAATGAGATGAAGAAGATTGAATCTTAAACTGTGTTCACACAAAGGTAACGATTGCAGTTGATAAAGCAGATTTGCAAGTGACGATTCTCATTGAGTGATAGTCTCAATATATAGACAAAGTGGGTAGTTGAAACTGCCTTTGCACGCATATTGAGGTAACCACGATTAATCAATAAATTCGCCTTGACACGTGGCCCATTACTCCACCATAACGCTTGTAAATCGCTGGATGGTTTAACTCGTGGTAATAATGGATAAAATAAATATCCCGCCAAATCGCTTTTTTGACCTTAATAACTTTGATCGAGTAAAGTTCCTTCAAAGAAGGTATCCTCAACAGGTGGGCTCAGCAGAATCACGATAATGTGCTTCAAAGAACGGCCGACAAAGTGACTCACGATCCTTGTTTTCTCCTTGTTTTGTTCAATTGATAAAACAAGATGAAGTTTAACACCAATGATCGATCCACAAGTGAGCTCACCCAACATGACAAAGACCAACCCTTGGCAACCTCATTTGCTCAATTGTTCAAACAAAAGTACATGGAATTGTTGATACCAATGACTAACTCGCTAAGTGAGCTCACCCAACATAGCAAAGACTAACCCTTGGTGAATTTCCAAGACATTGTCGAATATCACCAATCTTTATAATTCCAAGTTCAATTCTTAATTTGGCAAATCTTTCACTATCAAGTGGCTTAGTGAAAATATCGCAAGTTGATCTTCAAGAGAATGTATGTAACCACCACATCTTTCTTTTCAACATGATCTCTTATAAAATGATGTCTCACATCAATGTGCTTGGTTCTTGAATGCAAAACAGATTTTCTCGTGATTGCAATTGCACTTGTGTTGTCACACATGATTGGAATTTCCTTTCTTCAATTCCATAATCCCTTAATTGTTGTCTTAACCATAGTATTTGTGCACAAAGAACTTCCAAAGAAGAATGTATTCATTTTTCAAGAATGGAAGTTGAAATAGAATTGCTTTTTGCTAAACCAGAGACCACTTATTTCCCATTAATCGATTGTGTTCCCCGAGGTGCTTTTTCTATCAATCTTGCATCCAAAGATAATCGTAACTGAGTAGGATATTACCTTGAAGCTTCCTTCCTTGGAATACCATATTCCTACTCCCAAAGTCTCTTTTAGATACTTAAGAACTCTTTTGACAAAGACCTAAATGACTTTCTTTAGGTTTGATTGAAATCTTGCACAAACACCTACAAAGAAAGGATATATCAGTCTCATTGGCAAGTGAGATACAGCAGACTGCCTATCATCCTTCTGTACAGAGTCTGATCAACATCTTTGCCTTCTTTATCTTCATCCAATCTGATGTTTGTACTCATAGGAGTTGAGCTCTTAGTGCTGTTTTCCATACCAAATTTCTTCAAAGAACTCTTTGGTATACTTGGTTTGATGAATGAAGATTCCATCTTTCAATCTGCTTAACTTGCAATCCCAAGAAGTAATTCATTTCTCCCATCATACTCATTTGGAATTTGCTCTTCATTAGATTTGCAAACTTTTCACAAAGTAAATCATTCTCGTAACCAAAAATTATGTCATCCACATAAATTTGTACCAAAGCAGGTGTCGTCCCCTTCACTCGATTCTCAAAAGTGTCTTGTCAATGGTCCCTTTGTAAAACCATTGTCCACCAAGAATTGAGATAGAGTCTCATACCATGCTCTTGGTGCTTGTTTCAATCCATAAAGTGCTTTGTTGAGTCTATACACTTTATCTTCTTGATCTTTAACTTCAAATCCAGGAGGTTGTCGAACATACACTTCCTCCCTCTAGATACCATTCAAAAATGCACTCTTGACATCCATTTGATATACTTTGAAGTTCTTGTATGCAAAGATGTGCCAAAAATAACTGATAGCTTCCAATCTTGCAACAGTGCATAAGTCTCATCAAAATCTATTCCTTCGCTTGAGAATAGCCTTTGCAACTAGTCCTGCCTTATTTCTAACAATGGTACCAGATTCATCAAGTTTATTTCTCAGATACCCATTTAGTACCAATGATATTTGCATGACTTGGCCTTTCAACTAGTGTCCAAACTTGATTTCTTTCAAATTCATTTAATTCTTCTTGCATAGCAATTATCCAACTGATCTCAAATTGCTTCTTCAACAACTTTGGGTTCCATTTGTGATAGAAAACAAGTAAACATTGCTTCCAGCTTGTCTTCTAGTCCTCACACCTTGTCAGACATTGCCAATTACTTGTTCAAACAGGTGATTCCTTAACCATTGTGGATTTTGGTTATTTTGATTTTCGTGAATATCATCTTCAAGTAGGTCTCATCGTAGTTTCTTCTACTGTGGGGGTCACAGATCCTTGAACCGCTTCTGGCTTGTTGCATCAAGAATATTGTCACAGGATGTTCAAGCAGGGCAAGATCGTAAACTTTTAAGTCATTGAATCTTTCCAAAACTTCAACACAACTGACTGATTTGTTGATTTTCAAAGCAGTTCACACTTTATCTTCCATACCAATAAACTTAGGTTCATCAAACACAACATTGATTGTTTCTTCATGTTTCAGTTGTTCTTTGTTCAAGACTCAATGCTCACTGATCAAGAATATCCTAAGAAAATTCCTTCATCCGATTTTGGTTGGAATGTTTTCAAATGAACTTTATGATTTAGAATAAAACATTTGCTTCCAAATGGGTGAAAATAGGATATATTAGGTATCCTTCCATTCCATATCTCATAAGGTGTCTTCAGCCTTCTTGTTTATCGATGTTCTATTTTGTGTATAGCAAGTCAGATTTATCGCTTCAAATTTCAATATCTTTCGTAGCAATGCTTCACAAATCATTGTTCTTCCCGCTCCTTTAATGTCCTCGCTTCTTCTTTCAAAGAACTCCCATTTTGTCGAGGTGTACCAAAGAAAGAAAGAAGTTGATGAAGTACACCATTCTCGCTCACAATATTCTCTTATAACTTTGTTGAGAAATTCAAGACTCGATCCGATCTAATCTTTATGATCATAAACTTTTCTCATTTTGTAATCTCTTCAAAAGATTAGGCAAGCTTTGGAGTGTCTCACTTTTCTTGTTCATGAATATCACCCAAGTGTATCTAGAAAAATCATCCACAACCACTAAGGTGTATTTCTTTCCGTCACACTTGTTGGAGTTATTGGTCCAAAAGATCCATGTGCATAAGCTCCAACACTGTTAGTTGATTGTTTAGTCTTTGACTTGAAACTTGTCTTTATCTCTGCTTACCTTGTCGACATGCATCATCATGATAGCATCCTTCTTGAATGTGATCTCGTAAACCAACCACTAACTTCTTCTTCACTAACTCGATTAATATCATCAAAATTTAGATGATTTAACTTCTTGTGCCATAACCAATTGAGTTCAGATTTGGTATGTACAATCAGCAGTGTTTCGAATCAGCAGAGACCAATCCACAACATACATGTTCTCGCTGCCTTCTACCAAAGAAGTACAACTTGATCACCTCTTTCACTAATGACAATACAATTGTTTTTGTCAAAAGTGACCTTGTATCCCATATCACGTAATTGTCCAAAGGCTCAAAGAAGTTGTAGTCCAATTCTTCCACATATGCAACATTCTTGATTGTAAGTCCATTTTCGATAAGTGTGCCATATCCTCTTGTATAGCCAGTGTATTTTTGTTGCCAAAATTCACCCTTGACCATCTTTTGCCACAAAGTTTGTAAGACAAAGGCTTATTCTTTTGTCATGTGTCCGAACATCCACCGCCAAAGTACCTGCACACCCTACAAAACAAAGTTAATGCATTTTAGGTACCCAAACTGCTTGGGTCCATAGTGGTCATGGCAAGCATGACCCTTGGTATGTTTCCATAAGGTCTCTCCTAAATGTGTCATACTTTGGTTCATACTTTGTTCATACATGTATTCCACACATCCATAAGTTCTAACAAAGAGGTTGTGTAGAACCACATATGTTTTCCTCGGCCTTTTGGTACATAATGTCGTTTGAAATGATTCTTGTTATTAGAAACATTTGCATAACCATAGGTGTGTCGCCTATTAGAACAAACTCTGTAATATGGAGTCCACGAGGTCTTGTGTAAGTCCTCTCACGATTCCATTGTCTAGGTTTTACCCTAGTAGTATGGTTATACTGATCTGCTTTAGCATTAGATGCGTGAATATTCCAATCATTATCAGCAGGAACAGCCTACCTTTCCCCGAGATAAGTATCCCTTGAATGATCAACATTTTTGGATTTAGGATTCTTATTCTTGGAATATTTCTGCTTTTTTCCTTCGTGGGTCCAAATAGACTTGGTAGTAGTGTCTCGCTATCACAGCTTAGAAGGTACAAAGAATCCTATTTTTGGATTTATTCTTTTACTAGAGTCGTTGACTTCGAGACTTCGATTTTGCTTCTTTGAGGCATTCTCATTTGGTTTTATCGCTTCAAAGAAATTTTATCGAGATGGATCTAGTGCAGTGCACAAACTTAGGACCACCTCGTACTAGGTTCAAGAACTCCATCGATCCACTCTTGTTAGATTGCCGAGTTCCAAATCCAAGCCCGCTTCTATCTCCATAAGGCTTTCCCGATTTGTATGCAAGATTGGAACAAGATGGTTCAAATAGATTCAGAGGTCAGCTGGATGTTCAAAGCAGACTTATGCCGATTCTCGCCCAACATCTTTTTCCTTACCTTTGAAAACCCTTAATTCAGCTTTTCAATCTTCCAACTTCTAACTCAAGAGCCTCTTTTTCACCTTCACAATCTCATAACCTGATTGTATTATCCTTAGTTGATTAAGGATGGCATCCAAAGTCTCATTGTTGTCGTAATTTCTAGGATTTGAACCATGTGTTGATTCACAATCACTTCCAAAGCAGGAGTGTTTATAGATACAAAGTTGTTGTATACCTCCTCGCCATCCATGTTGGCCATCAAAGCATAATCCTCCATATCAAGAAACAAAGGTCAGGTCATCCGATTCATTTCCTTTTCAGATCCCACTTCATATCCTCGATTCATCTTCAAAGAACCATAGCCTTCTTGCCATGTCTCCTTTGTTGACTCTTGGTCTTCAAAGAGGTCCGACAATCAGTCTAAAATGTCCAGCTTCTTACAGCTTGAAGCAAAGATAATCGTGTTCCTTGCCTTGTTTCAACTCGTGACAATCAGTCTCAAGTGTCCCGGTTTCTTGCAATGAAAGCATAGATAGTCATTATCTTTCTTTGGTTCTTCTTTCCTTCTTTCAAGAGGGCCTCTTTGTGAAATTTCTTGTAGGGCCTTTCCAAATTTTCATCATTCTCGATTTTCTTGCTCAAGAGGGCAATTTGCTCTTGCATTTCATCTAGCATATCATCCTCGCCCTCCCGATGTTTCTTCATGATGTGAAGCACCCAATGCAAGTGGTCTTTGGCTCTTCCTTTCGCCTGTGCACTAGCTTCTTGCTAAATTCATAGGCCTTAAGATCAGAGAACAGCTTGAAGGTGTCTTCTT
Organism: Gentiana macrophylla; assembly: GCA_026214975.1. Classification (NCBI taxonomy): domain Eukaryota; kingdom Viridiplantae; phylum Streptophyta; class Magnoliopsida; order Gentianales; family Gentianaceae; genus Gentiana; species Gentiana macrophylla. The sequence continues at coordinate 119,968,341 of CM047812.1, read as the reverse complement.
CATGCAATTTTCTCATTTCTTCAATTGCAATACCTTCATTTTCCAAACATCTCTTGCAGTGTAAAGCTTCCAAGATTTTGGTGTTTACTTCTCTTTGAATAACTTACACTCAAGCAGAGTAAGTTCATCTAAGATTGCATTGAAACTGACTCCATTTGCTCAATGGTTTCATTAGGTAGCATTTTGAACTTTTGAAATCTTTTTTCCGCCACACCGATTTTGTTCTTCTTTATTGCATCTGCCTTCACAGATTAAGTGAATCTTATCCCAAAGTTCCTTTGCGCCTTGCAATCTTTGACTTTCATGTACATATTGCTATCCAAGGTCTCGTAGATGATATCAATAGCAATGTTGTTGAGGTTTGCTCTTTTCCTGCGCCTCTCGCATTCCATTCTCTCTTTGGTTTAGAATGTACTCGGCTCACACCCATCATATCGCTTTGTAATCTCCAAGTGGTCCTTCGCTTAGTACATCCATCATCTCATCATGAGTAGCAAAGCAAGATATGCCCGCATTCGACGCTTATACTCATCAAATCTATCAAGAGAGCACATCAACATGGTTCTAGCATACCGTGTGTTATCCATGATGCAAGTCTTGAAAATCAAGAATTTGAAAAGAAGTTTTTTTTTTTAAAGAATTTTCACAAGCACAACAAGTAGGATTCCTTCGTAATGTATAATCGCTCCGATACCAATTGTTGGTCCTTGAAAAGGCTTTAGTTAAGTTTTTAGAGGGGGGTGAATAAACTTAACACTTAAAACTTTGGAGTTAACAAATTTCAGAACTTCAAGAAAATTTCTGGCCGATATTTCAAGAATCTGTTGAGACCTCAAGAGAGCCTGGCCGATAAACAAAGAGTTCATCGACAGCTGGGCTTTGCTGAATTTGTGCAAATGGAATAATATCAAAATTAAGCCTTGTTACTTGTTGTTAAATATGTTACTAAGTATTAGATACTCAAGAATGTATGTGTGTGATTTCGGGCTTGCTAGATTCAAAGAGTTGATATGAATAATGACTAAGTGCGTAAAGTAAATGCAAAGAAGTAAGTAGAGAGATTTTTATAGTGGTTCCAGTGATGTAATCCTCAGACGCCCACTCTTCTCCCGTGATGTTGGAGGAAATTCACTAGTAATCTTTGAGTTATCTCGTTACAAAGAATCCTAGGTTGCTTGTCCTTCACCAATAACTATGGCTTCACAAATCAAAACTAGAATGTGTAGGATTGTCGCTCCCGAGTCTTCCATCGGTCCTTGAAGGGTAGAATTGCCTCTTCACCACCTCCACCACAAACCAACAGCCTTTTCACACCCAATGTGATGCTTCACTCGCCTTCAAGAGTTCTTTATAAAATAAAGAATGAATCAAGTAAATGATTCAATGCAAAGCAGCTTTGATTAGATGATATAATCAGCAGCCTTGCGCCTTCAAGTGTGTATGCTTGATGCAAATTTTAAACACGTAATGCACTTGAAGAAAATAACTAGATCACAACTTTAAGCTCAAGAAGTTCAAGCAGGTGTTTTTCACCAATGTTATCACTTGAAGTTTATTCCAAAATTCATCCTCTTCTTCTTGAGTTGAAAGTCCTCTATTTATAGGTAGGAATGCATGTGACTTGAATTTGAAATTCAAATGTGACTGCTCCTTGTATTTGTCCCATCCTCACCGCATTCTCGTCACTATTCATAGGATCGACATCGCCAGATTACTTTTTGACAAAGGCAATCTGGCCCACCCTTTGACTTGTATCCAATGGATAAAAATATGGATCATCCTAACGCTCTTTTAATCTCACCTTTGATTTGCTTGATAAGTCGAGGTAGTTGGTCTGTTCTTATCCATGTAACTTCCCAATAATCTTGAATTAATCGAGGCATATATCAAAAAGTTCATTAGTCTCGTCAGAAACCAATCATCATTAATATCATATTTTTGTCTCAGAAATATAATGCAAATTGATTCCTTTTATCCAACTTTTATTTGTGAAGTTAGATTACATCATTTTGAATATAACTAAGTTCCAAACATCATCCAACTTGTGGAACTTAGACTTTCTACACAAGGTATATGTAATCAATTTAGGTCATCATGCACTTGCCTAGATACTCGATTCCATATCCTTGACATTAAATACTAAGTTTGATCCCTTAGCCTTCATTTATCGAGTTTGAACCTCACATTTCGCCTTCGGGCCTTCAAGTTGCACATCAACCATCGACCTATCTACCCCATCGATTTAGACCCATCACGATAAACAATGCCAAAGAAATTTTTACAAAGGCTTGTTTGATCAAACCTATTTATGAATCAAACTCTAATAAACCTATACATTTTATCTAGACATCTTTTGCCTTTGCACTATAACAAATAGTATGGCCATAGTATGGCACTCATCATCAAAACTAAGAAATAAGTCCAACAAAGAATGGGCTTTTAATAAGTTGGGAGTAGAAAACTTGTCGGATCTCGTTGACACCACCCCGCCGCAATCCATATCGATGGATCTCGCTTGATGAGCAATGTAAGGAGGAGGGTATCAAATTTAGAGATCCAAGAGATGGTCCCGATGATTCTTCATCATCATCGATAGTAGAGGAGATTTTCCTCCGACCAGAGAATCAAGTGGGGCTGCACTAACACATGTACCATCCGCATAACAACCCATCGATGTCGGTAGATCTCGCCGAGGGTCAAGAGATCGAGAAATGGATGAGGATCTACAAGATCTCACCATGGATGATCTGAAGCACTAATCACCGAGGGAATTACATTGAGTGCTTTGGTAGGTTAGTTGTTGAAGACATTTCGCCGCACAACCTGAAGATGTACAGAATGTTGATTTGGATGTGGAAAAGACCACTGACTTCAGTGAACCAAGTGCTAGTTCCGAGGAATCCATTGAATATCAAAGTGGATTTGACTTTGAGGGAATTCTCACCAAAATCGCCATGATTCACACCAAGGTTGGTCATGCGTAAGGTTTTCAAGTGGATAATGAAGCCATATTTAATCCATGTGAAATTGAAGAGGAGGTACAGTTGTCGAGGTACAAACAAAGACTCGGACAAAGGTTGGAACATGAGGTACAGCCGCCGAGTCTCAAACAAAGACTGGACAAAGGTTGGAACCAGAGTTGGGTATGAGGAAACCCCGTTGTTGATGAGGTCAGCCAGAGTGGAGCCTCGCTGGATCCAAGGGCATCAGAGGAAGGATAGTCACAGATCATTGTTAATGAGGATGAGCAAATTACTGGACTATGACTACAATGATGAAGAATTTCAAATTTTTGGAGAAGAAGAAGTTGTTGAAGAACCCGCACAAGATCCTATCTTTGAAGATGTTCTTGGTGCAATGGTTGAGGAAGGACCTCCCCGCCGGGAGAGATATGAGTAGAGCAATGGTCATCGCAGAGACAACAGCACAATATAGAGTCGAGGAGCCTCACTGATGGATCTACCGATAGTAGAATGACCTGGTGGAGTGCCAATTGAAGTTGTCAATGAGTTAAGAATCGTAAGAAATGACATGCACCAGCTTAAGAACTCAATTGGACAGTAAGAAATGTAGATTTGAAGAACTGATGAAGATGGTAAATGATAATGCATAATCCCATCGATACAGCTTGCTTCAAACTTTGCATCTACTCAAAATGCTATGAATGATTTGATACTAGATGTCAAGTGGTATCAAAGTTGGAAATAAAGCCAAAGACAAGTCTCTAAAAGATCAACTTGTTTCTATACATGAGAAACTTGACAAGTTTGTCAAGCTCCTAAACTTGCCGAGCCTCGCCGCCGACAACAACTCGCTATGCCTCGATCCCAAACTCACCGAAAGGATCAACAGATCGAGGAGACCCCGCAATCAAGGATTACTTCACTTGATACTAGAACCGAACTATGGAAGGTCAATTACACAGAGTGATAGTATCACAGAAGCTATTCATGGCCTCATCTCACGCTTTGTTGATGATGTCACTAAGGGGAAGAGGGCTAATCACCGCAAAGAAAGGAGGTCGCTAGAGACTTTGCACGTAAGAGATGGACTGATGATACAAATGCTTTTAGGCAACCTCGCACTCGGCAGAGTTCAACTCATCGATGATCTCCGTCACAATACAAGAAAGAATTTTATAACAGAAGGAGACCTTACCATGATATGGGATTTCATGAAGGCCTTAACTCTTTCTTGAGTTTGAAGTTTTGGGAGGCAAGGATTAAAGCTTTAAGAGCAAATACCAGAGGTAGAAGAAGTAGCAAAGGTGAAAAGGTGCTGCCAATTACAAAAGCAAAGGATTCACTGAATGAATTTAAGGAGTCAGATATGAAGTTTGGCTTTGTGGTGAATCGAGATCAATCTCATCTTGCTCAAGCATGGAACTGTGGAAACAAGTCAATTCCTATATTGATTTTACACTAATTGAGAATGAATGGATGACTGAAATGATAGAAGAGATCGTGAGCCTATCAAGAGCAAGTCGAGAAGGCTAGAAGAGAAAGAGAGAAGAGACAAGAGATCAAAGATATTTACATTATTTTATCTTTGTCGATGATGCTAGATCAGTAATATCGTGAACAAATATTTATAATGAGAAATGACTGAATTTGTTCTGTTGTTGTTTTTATCTTTTTGCTTTGCTGATTAGGTGAGGGTAGTGGCATCATCACCAAAAAGGGGGAAATTGTTGGACTTATTTCTTTGTTTTGATGATGAGTGCCATACTAGCTGTTATAGTGCAAAGGCAAAAAGATGTCTAGATAGAATGTATAGGTTTATTAGAGTTTGATTCACAAATAGGTTTGATCAAACAAGCATCGTAAAAAGGTCAGCCGATCGCTTATCGCCAGATCGGTCCAGGTCAAGAGGGTAGATAGGTCAAGAGACTTGTCAGAACTCCGCCAAGATCAAGATCAAGGCCGAGGGTTCAAACTCGCTTAATGAAAGCTAATGGATCAAACTTAGTATTTAAAGTCAAGGATATGGAATCGTAATTTAGGCAAGTCTCGTGATGACCTAAACTCGATTACATATACCTTGTGTGTAAGGTCTAAGTTCCATAAGTTGGATAATGTTTGGAACTTAGTTATAATTAAAATGATGTAATCTAACTTCACAAATAAAAGTTGATAAAAGGAATCAATGCATTATATTTTACAGATAAAAATATGATGTTCAAACAGATCGATTGGTTTTACAAACAGATCGATGAACTCGCCGATATATACCTCGATTAATTCAAGATTATTGGAAAGTTACATGGATAAGAACAACCAACTACCTCGACTTATCAAGCAAATCAAAGGTCGAGATTAAAAAGACGCTGGGATGATCCATATTTTTATCCATTGATACAAGTCAAAGGGGATGACAGATCGCATCACAAAGTAATCCTCGACAAAGTTGTCACCCTATGAATAGTGATGAATGCAAATGCGATGGGACAAATACAAGGAACGGTCACATTTGAATTTCAAATGCAAGTCACATGCATTCCTAACTATAAATAGAAGACTTTCAACTCAACAAAAGATGATGAATTTTTGAGAAAAACTTTAAGTGACAATATCGAAATAAGAACACCCCGCCGAACTTCGAGCTTAAGGTCGCCGATCTAGTTATTTTCTTCAAGTGCATTCTGTGTTCAAGCTACATCAAGCATACACACTTGAAGACCGCAAGTCGATGATTATTTCATCCTAATCAAGCCGATGCAATCGAATCATTTATTTGATTCATTCTTTATTTTATAAAGAACTCCGCCAAGACAAAGAAGCATCCGTTAGTGTGAAAGATCGTTGGTTTGTGGTGGAGCTGGTGAAGAGGCAATTCTACCCTTCAAGGACCAAAGTGGAAGACTCAGAGCAAAGAATCCTACCTGCTCCTAGTTTACGCTTTAGAAGCCATAGTTATTGGTGAAGGACAAGCAACCTAGGATTCTTTGTAAAGATAACTCAAAGATCACTAGTGAATTTCCTCCAACATCACAGAGAAGAGTGGACGATTGTGATTACATCACCCGGAACCACTATAAAATCCTCGCCTACTATTTTTCGCATTTACTTTCTCGTGCACTTGTTTTATTTCACTCATCAACCCATCGAATCTAGCAAATCGAAATCACACACATACACTACTGAGTATCTAATACTTAGTAACATATTTAACAACAAGTAACAAGGCTTAATTTTGATATTATTCCGCTGCACAAATTCAGCAAAGAATCGAATCATCAAGAGATCATCGCTTATCAAGAGTTATCGAGGTCTCAAGCAGACCATCAAGTACCAAAGAGTCTGCCTGCTTTGTTAATTTGTTAACTCCAAAGTTTTAAGGGTTAAGTTTATTCACCCCCCCCTCTAAACTTAATCAAAGCCTTTTCAAGGGACCAACATTACCAAAGATAAAACACAAATTTCTACTCGTTATAAAGGGAAAACACAAATTTCCGACGATGTCCACTCGTTATCAGAGGAAAAACCTTTTTTTCTTCAAGGACAACTCGTTAGCAGAGAAAAACACGAATTTGAACTCGTTAATATGAAGAAAACATGAATTCGAACTCGTTACCAAAGATAAAACACAAATTTCTACTCCGCGATATAAATGGAAAACACAAATTTCCGCGATGTCCACTGCTATCGAAGAAAAACCATTTTTTCTTCAAGGACAACTCGATGTCCACTTACAGAGAAAAACAAAAATTTGAACTCGTTAATATGAAGAAAACATGAATTCGAACTCGTTACCAAAGATAAAACACAAATTTCTACTGCTATAAAGGGAAAACACAAATTTCCGGCGATGTCCACTGCTATCGAGAGAAAACCTTTTTTCTTCAAGGACAACTCGTTACAGAGAGAAAACACGAATTTGAACTCGTTAATATGAAGAAAACATGAATTCGAACTCGTTACCAAAGATAAAACACAAATTTCTACTGCTATAAAGGAAAACACAAATTTCTCGCGATGTCCACTGCTATCGAGAAAAACCTATTTTTTCTTCAAGGACAACTCGTTACTGAGAGAAAACACGAATTTGAACTCGTTAATATGAAGAAAACATGAATTCGAACTCGTTACCAAAGATAAAACACAAATTTCTACTGCTATAAAGGAAAACACAAATTTTCGGCGATGTCCACTGCTATCGTGAGAAAAACCTTTTTTCTTCAAGGACAACTCGTTACTGAGAGAAAACACGAATTTGAACTCGTTAATATGAAGAAAACATGAATTCGAACTCGTTACCAAAGATAAAACACAAATTTCTACTGCTATAAAGGGAAACACAAATTTCTCGGCGATGTCCACTGCTATCGAGAGAAAAACCTTTTTTTTCTTCAAGGACAACTCGTTACAGAAAAAACACTAATTTGAACTCGTTAATATGAAGAAAACATGAATTCGAACTCGTTACCAAAGATAAAACACAAATTTCTACTGCTATAAAAGGAAAACACAAATTTCCGGCGATGTCCCACTGCTATCGTGAGAAAAACCTTTTTTTTCTTCAAGGACAACTCGTTACTGAGAAAAACACGAATTTGAACTCGTTAATATGAAGAAAACATGAATTCGAACTCGTTACCAAAGATAAAACACAAATTTCTACTGCTATAAAGGAAAACACAAATTTCCGCGATGTCCACTGCTATCGAGAAAAACCTTTTTTCTTCAAGGACAACTCGTTACCAGAGAAAAACACGAATTTGAACTCGTTAATATGAAGAAAACATGAATTCGAACTCGTTACCAAAGATAAAACACAAATTTCTACTGCTATAAAGGGAAAACACAAATTTTCGGCGATGTCCACTGCTATCGTGAGAAAAACCTTTTTTCTTCAAGGACAACTCGTTACTGAGAGAAAACACGAATTTGAACTCGTTAATATGAAGAAAACATGAATCGAACTCGCTACCAAAGATAAAACACAAATTTCTACTGCTATAAAGTGGAAAACACAAATTTCCGGCGATGTCCACTGCTATCGTGAGAAAAACCTTTTTTCTTCAAGGACAACTCGCTACAGAGAAAAACATTAATTTGAACTCGTTAATATGAAGAAAACATGAATTCGAACTCGTTACCAAAGATAAAACACAAATTTCTACTCGTTATAAAGGGAAAACACAAATTTCCGCGATGTCCACTGCTATCGAGAGAAAAACCTTTTTTCTTCAAGGACAACTCGTTACCAGAGAAAACACGAATTTGAACTCGTTAATATGAAGAAAACATGAATTCGAACTCTACCAAAGATAAAACACAAATTTCTACTGCTATAAAAGGAAAACACAAATTTCCGCGATGTCCACTGCTATCGAGAAAAACCTTTTTTCTTCAAGGACAACTCGTTACCAGAGAAAAACACGAATTTGAACTCGTTAATATGAAGAAAACATGAATTCGAACTCGTTACCAAAGATAAAACACAAATTTCTACTCGTTATAAAGGGAAAACACAAATTTCCGGCGATGTCCACTGCTATCGTCGAGAAAAACTTTTTTTTCTTCAAGGACAACTCGTTACAGAGAAAAACACGAATTTGAACTCGTTAATATGAAGAAAACATGAATTCGAACTCGTTACCAAAGATAAAACACAAATTTCTACTGCTATAAAAGGGAAACACAAATTTCCGCGATGTCCACTGCTATCGAGAGAAAAACCTTTTTTCTTCAAGGACAACTCGTTACTGAGAGAAAACACGAATTTGAACTCGTTAATATGAAGAAAACATGAATTCGAACTCGTTACCAAAGATAAAACACAAATTTCTACTGCTATAAAGGGAAAACACAAATTTCCGCGATGTCCACTGCTATCGAGAAAACCTTTTTTCTTCAAGGACAACTCGTTACCAGAGAAAAACACGAATTTGAACTCGTTAATATGAAGAAAACATGAATTGAACTCGTTACCAAAGATAAAACACAAATTTCTACGTTGCTATAAAGGAAAACACAAATTTCCGCGATGTCCACTGCTATCGAGAAAAACCTTTTTTCTTCAAGGACAACTCGTTACAGAGAAAAACACGAATTTGAACTCGTTAATATGAAGAAAACATGAATTCGAACTCGTTACCAAAGATAAAACACAAATTTCTACTGCTATAAAAGGAAAACACAAATTTCCGGCGATGTCCACTGCTATCGAGAAAAACCTTTTTTTCTTCAAGGACAACTCGTTACGTGAGAAAAACACGAATTTGAACTCGTTAATATGAAGAAAACATGAATTCGAACTCGTTACCAAAGATAAAACACAAATTTCTACTGCTATAAAGGGAAAACACAAATTTCCGGCGATGTCCACTGCTATCGAGAAAAACCTTTTTTTCTTCAAGGACAACTCGCTACCAGAGAAAAACACGAATTTGAACTCGTTAATATGAAGAAAACATGAATTCGAACTCGTTACCAAAGATAAAACACAAATTTCTACTGCTATAAAGGAAAACACAAATTTCCGCGATGTCCACTGCTATCGAGAAAAACCTTTTTTTCTTCAAGGACAACTCGCTACTGTGAGAAAAACACGAATTTGAACTCGTTAATATGAAGAAAACATGAATTCGAACTCGTTACCAAAGATAAAACACAAATTTCTACTGCTATAAAGGAAAACACAAATTTCCGCGATGTCCACTGCTATCGAGAAAAACCTTTTTTCTTCAAGGACAACTCGCTACAGAGAAAAACAATTTGAATTTGAACTCGTTAATATGAAGAAAACATGAATTCGAACTCGTTACCAAAGATAAAACACAAATTTCTACTCGCTATAAAGGAAAACACAAATTTCCGGCGATGTCCACTGCTATCGTGAGAAAAACCTTTTTTCTTCAAGGACAACTCGTTACCAGAGAAAAACACGAATTTGAACTCGTTAATATGAAGAAAACATGAATTCGAACTCATACCAAAGATAAAACACAAATTTCTACTGCTATAAAGGAAAACACAAATTTCCGGCGATGTCCACTGCTATCGTGAGAAAAACCTTTTTTTCTTCAAGGACAACTCGCTTACAGAGAAAAACACGAATTTGAACTCGTTAATATGAAGAAAACATGAATTCGAACTCGCTACCAAAGATAAAACACAAATTTCTACTGCTATAAAGTGAAAACACAAATTTCCGCGATGTCCACTGCTATCGAGAAAAACCTTTTTTTTCTTCAAGGACAACTCGTTACCAGAGAAAAACACGAATTTGAACTCGTTAATATGAAGAAAACATGAATTCGAACTCGCTACCAAAGATAAAACACAAATTTCTACTCGCTATAAAGGGAAAACACAAATTTCCGGCGATGTCCACTGCTATCGAGAGAAAACCTTTTTTTTCTTCAAGGACAACTCGTTACTGAGAAAAACACGAATTTGAACTCGTTAATATGAAGAAAACATGAATTCGAACTCGCTACCAAAGATAAAACACAAATTTCTACTGCTATAAAGGGAAAACACAAATTTCCGCGATGTCCACTGCTATCGAGAAAAACCTTTTTTCTTCAAGGACAACTCGTTACCAGAGAAAACACGAATTTGAACTCGTTAATATGAAGAAAACATGAATTCGAACTCGCTACCAAAGATAAAACACAAATTTCTACTGCTATAAAGGGAAAACACAAATTTTCCGCGATGTCCACTGCTATCGAGAAAAACCTTTTTTCTTCAAGGACAACTCGTTACCAGAGAAAAACACGAATTTGAACTCGTTAATATGAAGAAAACATGAATTCGAACTCGTTACCAAAGATAAAACACAAATTTCTACTCTATATAAAGGAAAACACAAATTTCCCGCGATGTCCACTGCTATCGAGAAAAACCTTTTTTCTTCAAGGACAACTCGTTACAGAGAAAACACGAATTTGAACTCGTTAATATGAAGAAAACATGAATTCGAACTCGCTACCAAAGATAAAACACAAATTTCTACTGCTATAAAGTGGAAAACACAAATTTTCGGCGATGTCCACTGCTATCGTGAGAAAAACCTTTTTTTTCTTCAAGGACAACTCGTTACCAGAGAAAAACACGAATTTGAACTCGTTAATATGAAGAAAACATGAATTCGAACTCGTTACCAAAGATAAAACACAAATTTCTACTGCTATAAAGGGAAAACACAAATTTCCGCGATGTCCACTGCTATCGAGAAAAACCTTTTTTCTTCAAGGACAACTCGCTACTGAGAAAAACACGAATTTGAACTCGTTAATATGAAGAAAACATGAATTCGAACTCGTTACCAAAGATAAAACACAAATTTCTACTCGCTATAAAGGGAAAACACAAATTTCCGCGATGTCCACTGCTATCGTGAGAAAAACCTTTTTTTCTTCAAGGACAACTCGCTACTGTGAGAAAAACACGAATTTGAACTCGTTAATATGAAGAAAACATGAATTCGAACTCGCTACCAAAGAGATAAAACACAAATTTCTACTGCTATAAAGGAAAACACAAATTTCCGGCGATGTCCACTGCTATCGTGAGAAAAACCTTTTTTCTTCAAGGACAACTCGTTACTGAGAGAAAACACGAATTTGAACTCGTTAATATGAAGAAAACATGAATTCGAACTCGTTACCAAAGATAAAACACAAATTTCTACTCGCTATAAAGGGAAAACACAAATTTTCCGCGATGTCCACTGCTATCGTGAGAAAAACCTTTTTTCTTCAAGGACAACTCGTTACAGAGAAAAACACGAATTTGAACTCGTTAATATGAAGAAAACATGAATTCGAACTCGCTACCAAAGATAAAACACAAATTTCTACTGCTATAAAGGAAAAAACACAAATTTCCGCGATGTCCACTGCTATCGAGAAAACTTTTTTTTTTTCTTCAAGGACAACTCGTTACCAGAGAAAAACACGAATTTGAACTCGTTAATATGAAGAAAACATGAATTCGAACTCGCTACCAAAGATAAAACACAAATTTCTACTGCTATAAAGTGGAAAACACAAATTTTCCGCGATGTCCACTGCTATCGAGAAAAACCTTTTTTCTTCAAGGACAACTCGTTACCAGAGAAAAACACTTAATTTGAACTCGTTAATATGAAGAAAACATGAATTCGAACTCGTTACCAAAGATAAAACACAAATTTCTACTGCTATAAAGGAAAACACAAATTTCCGCGATGTCCACTGCTATCGAGAAAAACCTTTTTTCTTCAAGGACAACTCGTTACCAGAGAAAACACGAATTTGAACTCGTTAATATGAAGAAAACATGAATTCGAACTCGTTACCAAAGATAAAACACAAATTTCTACTGCTATAAAGGGAAAACACAAATTTCCGCGATGTCCACTGCTATCGTGAGAAAAACCTTTTTTCTTCAAGGACAACTCGTTACAGAGAAAAACACGAATTTGAACTCGTTAATATGAAGAAAACATGAATTCGAACTCGCTACCAAAGATAAAACACAAATTTCTACTGCTATAAAGGAAAACACAAATTTCCGGCGATGTCCACTGCTATCGAGAAAAACCTTTTTTTTTCTTCAAGGACAACTCTGTTACAGAGAAAACACGAATTTGAACTCGTTAATATGAAGAAAACATGAATTCGAACTGCTACCAAAGATAAAACACAAATTTCTACTGCTATAAAGGGAAAACACAAATTTTCGGCGATGTCCACTGCTATCGAGAAAAACCTTTTTTTCTTCAAGGACAACTCGTTACCAGAGAAAAACACGAATTTGAACTCGTTAATATGAAGAAAACATGAATTCGAACTCGTTACCAAAGATAAAACACAAATTTCTACTGCTATAAAAGGAAAACACAAATTTCCGGCGATGTCCACTGCTATCGAGAAAAACCTTTTTTCTTCAAGGACAACTCGTTACTGAGAGAAAAACACGAATTTGAACTCGTTAATATGAAGAAAACATGAATTCGAACTCGTTACCAAAGATAAAACACAAATTTCTACTGCTATAAAGGGAAAACACAAATTTCCGGCGATGTCCACTGCTATCGAGAGAAAACCTTTTTTTCTTCAAGGACAACTCGTTACCACAGAGAAAAACACGAATTTGAACTCGTTAATATGAAGAAAACATGAATTCGAACTCGTTACCAAAGATAAAACACAAATTTCTACTGCTATAAAGCGGAAAACACAAATTTCCGCGATGTCCACTGCTATCGTGAGAAAAACCTTTTTTTCTTCAAGGACAACTCGCTACTGTGAGAAAAACACGAATTTGAACTCGTTAATATGAAGAAAACATGAATTCGAACTCGTTACTAAAGATAAAACACAAATTTCTACTGCTATAAAGGAAAACACAAATTTTCCGCGATGTCCACTGCTATCGTGAGAAAAACCTTTTTTCTTCAAGGACAACTCGTTACTCAGAGAAAACACGAATTTGAACTCGTTAATATGAAGAAAACATGAATTCGAACTCGCTACCAAAGATAAAACACAAATTTCTACTGCTATAAAGGAAAACACAAATTTTCCGCGATGTCCACTGCTATCGTGAGAAAAACCTTTTTTCTTCAAGGACAACTCGTTACCAGAGAAAACACGAATTTGAACTCGTTAATATGAAGAAAACATGAATTCGAACTCATACCAAAGATAAAACACAAATTTCTACTCTATAAGTGGAAAACACAAATTTCCGGCGATGTCCACTGCTATCGAGAGAAAACCTTTTTTCTTCAAGGACAACTCGTTACCAGAGAAAACACGAATTTGAACTCGTTAATATGAAGAAAACATGAATTCGAACTCGTTACCAAAGATAAAACACAAATTTCTACTCGCTATAAAGGAAAACACAAATTTCCGGCGATGTCCACTGCTATCGAGAAAACCTTTTTTCTTCAAGGACAACTCGCTACTGCAGAGAAAACACGAATTTGAACTCGTTAATATGAAGAAAACATGAATTCGAACTCGTTACCAAAGATAAAACACACAAATTTCTACTCGCTATAAAGGAAAACACAAATTTCCGCGATGTCCACTGCTATCGTGAGAAAAACTTTTTTTTCTTCAAGGACAACTCGCTACCAGAGAAAACACTAATTTGAACTCGCTAATATGAAGAAAACATGAATTCGAACTCGCTACCAAAGATAAAACACAAATTTCTACTGCTATAAAGGGAAAACACAAATTTCCGCGATGTCCACTGCTATCGAGAAAAACTTTTTTTCTTCAAGGACAACTCGTTACAGAGAAAAACACGAATTTGAACTCGTTAATATGAAGAAAACATGAATTCGAACTCGCTACCAAAGATAAAACACAAATTTCTACTCGCTATAAAGGAAAACACAAATTTCCCGCGATGTCCACTGCTATCGAGAAAAACCTTTTTTCTTCAAGGACAACTCGTTACAGAGAAAAACACGAATTTGAACTCGTTAATATGAAGAAAACATGAATTCGAACTCATACCAAAGATAAAACACAAATTTCTACTCGCTATAAAGGAAAACACAAATTTCCGGCGATGTCCACTGCTATCGTGAGAAAACCTTTTTTCTTCAAGGACAACTCGTTACTGAGAGAAAACACTAATTTGAACTCGTTAATATGAAGAAAACATGAATTCGAACTCGTTACCAAAGATAAAACACAAATTTCTACTGCTATAAAGGGAAAACACAAATTTCCGGCGATGTCCACTGCTATCGAGAAAAACCTTTTTTCTTCAAGGACA